>CAJHQQ010000123.1:0-350778 GCA_905132885.1 Moricandia moricandioides | reverse complement strand
GCCAAATGCATATAAAAGACTCTAAAATTATGTATATATTATAGGTGAGATAGGTAAAATCCATAGTATATCACAATATCATAGGAGTTATGATGAAGAAGTTATCCCACTTTTGACCGAAGTGATTCTAGTTTACCTTATTTGGAGATTTGACAAGTTATTCTTGATTCTAATCAAACCAGTATGAATGAAATTTAAGAAGATTAATTTATACACTTAAAAATTGGAGAATCACCATAAAATTGAATCAATATTATTGGAGTTATGATGAAGAAGTTATCCCACTTTCAACCGAAGTGATTCAAGTTTACCTTGTTTGGAGATTTGGCAATTTCTTCTTGATTCTAATAAAACCAGAATAAATAACAATGTGAGAAGCTTGATTTCGATTATTATATAATTGCATAATAACCCAGAAGTTGAATCAATATCATAGGAGTTATGATGAAGAAGTTATCCAATTTCAACCGAAATGATTCCAGTTTATCATGTTTGGAGATTTGACAATTTCTTATTAATTCTAATCAGAACAGAATGAATAATGATTTAATAGGTCTTATTGGGACTCATAAATAAGTTTAGAATCACCCTGAAGTTGAATTAATATCATAGGAGTTCTGATGAAGAAGTTATCCCAGTTTCATCAGAAGTGATTCTTGTTTACCCGTTTTGAAGATTTAGCAATTTCTTCTTGATTCTAATAAAACCAGAATGAATCACGATTTAAGAAGCTTTATTTGTACTCATAAATCAGTGGAGAATCATCCTGAATTTTAATCATTATCATAGGAGTTATGATGAAAAAGTTATCTAACTTTCAACCGAAGTGATTCCAATTTACCCTGTGTGGAGATTTGGCAATTTCTTGATTCTAATCAAATCAGAATGAATCAAGATGTAAGAAGATTGAATTTGAATCATAAATAAGTGTAGAATCACCTTGAAGTTGAATCAATATCATAGGAGTTATAATGAAGAAGTTATCCCACTTTCGATCAAAGTGATTCCAGTTTACCATGTTTGGAGATTAGGCAATTTCTTCTTGATTCTAATCAAACCAGAATGAATCACAATATAAGAATATTGATTTGGAACTTTAAATCAATGTACAATCATCCTAATGTTGAATTAATATCATAGGAGTTATGATGAGGAAATTATCTCACTTTCAACTAAGGTGATTCCAATTTGCCTTGTTTGAAGATTTGGAAATTTCTTCTTAATTCTAATCAAACCAGAATGAATCACGGGACTCATAAATAAGTGGGGAATAACCCTGAAATTGAATCAATATCATAGAAGTTATCCCACTTTTGACCGAAGTGATTCTAGTTTACTCTGTTTGGAGATTTGGCAATTTAATTTTTTATTATAATCAAACCAGTATGAATCACATTTTAAGAAGCTTAATTTGTAAACTTAAACAGTAGAGAATCACCATGAAGTTGAATCGATATCATTGAAGTTATGATGAAGAGGTTATCCCACTTTCAACCGAAGTGACTCAAGTTTACCCTATTTCTATATTTCGCAATTTCTTCTTGATTCTAATAAAACCAGAATGATTTACGATGTAAGAAGCTAGATTTGGACTCTTATATAAGTGAATAATCACCCTAAAGTTGTATCAATATTATAGGAGTTATGATGAAGAAGTTATCTAATTTCAACGGAAGTGATTCGAGTTTACCCTGTGATGTGGGGTTTTATTTCACTTTCAAATTAACCCTATATTCCCACTTTACTCTCTCAAATAAGAGGTTCAGTGTATTACTTAGAGATCAAATCCAAAGAGACTCTAGGATTGTAAAATAGATTTATAGTTTTTGAATTAAAGCTAGATGAATTATAAAAATAACAAGAACATCGATCTTTAAGATTGATTTCGTTTGTGAAGATTAATTTAGGAGATTAGACTTAGGGGAAATTCTGAGGTAGATTTTAATAATGCAGATTAATAGGTTGCTAGTGTTTTTATTAAGTATCGTTCTGAATTTAAACCTTAGGGTTTAGGAGATCACTCTCACGAATCTCGACTGAGCGTCGATCGATAGCAATACAATGGCGTCGATCGATGCTCATTCTAAACAGTACTGATTTCGTGGTTTAATAGATTCTCTAAACTTCTAATTCAACTCTCGTTTGTTACTAGTTATTTAGATTGTTTAACACAGATTCCAGGTTATAACCAAGCTCTCGCTTGCGCTATAGAACCCTAATTTCAAAGGTTGAAGTGATCAAATTCAACTCAGTATTAAGTGCAACTTAAACAAAGAACCAAGGAGATTACCCTAATAAGTCTATAAAATCATCAATACATTACTACCATTGAATAACCCTAAATCTAAGAGAGATTTACTCAGACATAGCGATAAAGAACATCATTAAATTATAAATTAATTGCATAGAATAGACTGAGTAAAAAGATAGTGAGTTCAAGATCTTCTATGTAATGATGATAAGATATTTCTCTCCAATGTAGCAATGTATTCCAACTCTAAAACTCTGGTGTAACTTTGTGGCTGTCTAGTTTCTGAATAATACCGCTTAGGGTTTAGCAAAGACAGAAAACCCTAATAAATAGTCTAAATTTTGGCTAGAGACTTGTCTTGCAATTATTGAGACTTTTGGGTAAAACTTTTAGTTTCTCAATCTTTCTGCTGACTTAATCGTCGATCGGTGCACAGTGTGTGACGTCGATCAATGGTCCATTCATAAATTTGGATTCAACTCTGGGTTTTTGCTGGGCAATCCTAATTGCTCCAAAATAGTCTAAAAGCTCCAATTTGTTCCAATAAGTACCTAGACATATAAATACTCTAAAACAATACCAAATGCATATAAAAGACTCTAAATATACTATATATATCATAGGTAAAATAGGTAAAATCCATAGTATATAAACTCCCCCTAACTTAACCTTTTGCTTGTCCTCAAGCAAACAAAGCCTGTGTGAGAAGTTTTGAAAAACGAAGATTCACATATTGTCTAAGTATAACTGTCACCTTAATTTTTTTGCAACCACATCCTATTAAGTTAATCACAGAAAACTTTATATACCCTATCCTAGTATAGAAACCAAATCTATTATACCAACAACTTAGCAAATACTAGTCTGACTCGCCCCTCTATTGATTTCATTTCTTTGCATAAAATAAAAGTGTAGGCTTTACCTTGGGAGTATCGATCAAAGGATATATAGACGCTTACCTCTGCAAGTATCTGAACACACATATAGTCTTCTCTAATTCCTTTGCTCTCTCTCGTCTCACTTCTTCTCAGTCAATGTCTCCCTTCTTTTGAGGGTATCATTTTATTTTTTAATTAACTGAGATACTTGGATAGGCTTCCATGAATCAAGCCCTAATGGTTTTTGCCACCAGATCCTGTTCACTTCTTTTTGACCTTTATCTATTTCTAGGATCATATGAATCAAGCTTTAATGGTTGTAGCCACCAAATCATGTTCAACTCCTTTTTTTTATCTGAAGGGGAGAGAGAGGGGAATTAGAAGCACACAGACTTTTACCTTCCAGACTTGCAGAAGGAATCCGATCCAATGTATACCAAATCCCAAAGTAATCAAATAATGTCAGGATTAGTGTTGGAAATCAGTTTCGGTTCCTGCAAACATTCTAAGCAAGTCTGATATAGTGGCAGGATGATCTAAATTAGTATCTCTAGTAATCTCTGCAAACAACCTTCTAAGAATTGTGCTTATAGCATGGTTAGTCAATAATAAATCTTGACCATAGTTCTCTTCTAGACTCAATAAAACTTTTTTGTAAAACTTATATAGATATAGTAAATAAAACTCAAAACAAATCAAATAGCATTAGCGAACCTCCCCCAGACTTAAATTACAGTGTCCCAGTGTAACCTGCCTCGGATTGGTTATGAGAAATAATTCATAAGTAAACGGTGTTAGAGAAAGTCGAATGTACCAACATTGTTAGGTGTATCGATCGATGGCAGTAAATGAGCGTCGGCCGATGGTAAACCATCATCAACGATCGATGGGGAACGTATAGCATCGATCGATGGTTTATTCTAACTATCAGAAAACCTTCATATATAGAATAGATAATAAATAAGGTAATAATATAAATAAAGTCACAAGCTCGTTGCGCTATGTTATAGTGCCATAGATCGATAGGTAGGCCGTCAGACTGAATTGTGTGTGTCTACTCTCCATTCGGATCATTCTCTCTAGGTTAGCTCTGTTAGACAGTTAAACACATGGTGAAAATAAGATCAGAGAGTAACAAATAAATAAGTAATCGAAAATAGAAATGCAATAAAAATAAATAAACATAAGTATAAGTCTGAAAAGTAGATGAGGTAAAAGAGAAAGGAGTATCGAAAAGACTACTCCTCGTCAGATGTATCCTGGTCCTGCCGCCGCTGCGGTGGTGTTGGTGGTGATCTGGCTCGTGTCCTGGGGCGGCTGAAGCACTGGCATCGTGACATGGTCTCTACCCTGGCCCATATTGCTCGAAGCGCGTCCACCACAACTCGCTGGAAAGCACCATGGTCGTGTATGGGGATCTCTGAAATAACAAGGAAGGCTGGAAGAGGTGGAGGCGGCCGTGCTGGCTAGTCTACTCCGGCTGCTGCGATCGGGTGTGCTGGGCTGAGGCCTCCTCTACGTCATACTCTGAGGGGTGCACTGTGGATGTGGTGCTCAGCTGGGCGGAACGCTAGGCGTTGTAGATTGTCAGAGAAGTCTGTAACCTCTCACAGTGGTAGTGCTATCATCCTCGGTCCCTCGTCATCCACAAAGAACCAAAAGCGTCCCTCCTTCAGCCACTGGGTCCTCGTCAGGTGACCCTCATCAATGAAGCGCAATCCCCTCTCTACCGAAGCTCCCTCGAGGCTGATGCAAAGAAATCTGAAGATGGGTGTGAGGAGGCTCCCTATCGTCTCCCTCTTTGCGCCAGAACCATGGAATAGTTTGTCCTTTAGGGTTGCTAGATGCTCCACAAATATAGCTCCCATGTTCACCTGCTGATCGGTCGCTGGTGGGACAAAGATCTCGTCATCGAGGCCAAATAATTCCATGACGGAATAGTATAGTAGTGTGAGCTCCTGAACCCGAACCTTGTAGGGTTCCATCTTGCACAACAAGGTGTTGGCAAGGACCTTCAGAAAATAGCGCAGGGTGGGGTGACAGACGTCCTTCTGAGTGGCTGAGCCGGAGTCAAAGTGGCATGTCCTGATGAGGCCCTAGAAAGTAGGCAAACCATGAAAAGGAGCAACTGCACAAGCACTGCTACCGATGTCAAAGCCATAGATCTCGCACAGCTGTGGGATGGAAATCATGTACCGGATGCCTCTGATGAGGAAGGTCAGGGTGGCCTCATGTGTTACCTTCGCCCTTGGGCTTCGGTAGAGCACCTGAGCTGTGGCGATGCACTGCCTCACCAGGTCGGGGTATAGAGAGTATGGCCTAGTAGCCATGGTGCCTAATCCAAGCTCTTCCACCATTTGTTTGAAGTCAGTGTAGAGCCCAAGTTTCTTCAAGGTTTGCTTGTCAGCGAACTTGGTCGGCTCGATGGTGATTTATTTGGACTTATAAATCAGTGGAATATCACCCTGAATTTGAATCAATATGATAGGATTTATGATGAAGAAGTTATCTAACTTTCAACCAAGTACATTCAATTTACCATGTTTGGAGATTTGACAATTTCTTCTTAATTTTAATCAAACAAGAATGAAATAAGATGCAAGAACATTGATTTGGACTCATAAATAAGTGGTGAATAACCTTGAAGTTGAATCAATATCATAGGAGTTATGATGAAGAAGTTATCGCACTTTCGACTGAAGTTATTCTAGTTTATCCTGTTTGGAGACTTGGCAAGTTATTCTTGATTCTAAACAAACCACTATGAATCACACTGTAATAATCTTAATTTATACACTTAAACAGTGGAGAATCAACATGAAGTTGAATCAATATCATTGGAGTTATGATGAAGAAGTTATTCCAGTTTCAACCGAAGTGATTCAAGTTTACCATGTTTGGATATTTGGCAATTTCTTCTTGAACTTAATAAAACCAGAATGAAGAAGTTATCTCACTTTCAATCGAAGTGATTCCAGTTTACCCTGTTTGGAGTTTGGCAATTTATTATTGATTCTAATTAAACTATAATGAATAAAAAGAAAGAATCTTGATTTGGACTCTGAAATCAGTGGAGAATCACCCTTAAGTTGAATCAATATCATAGGTGTTATGATGAAGAAGTTATCTCACTTTCAACCGCAGTGATTCCAGTTTACTCAGTTTGGAGATTTGGCAATTTATGCTTGATTCTAATAACACCAGAATGAATCAAATTGTAAGAAGCCTGATATTTACTCCTGGAAAGTTTAGAATCACCATTAACTTGAATCAATATCATATGAGATGGAAAAAAAAATTATGCCACTTTCAACCTAAGTGATTGCAGTTTACCCTTTTTGATGATTTGGCAATTTCTTCTTGATTCTAATCAAACCATAATGAATCACTATGTAAGAAGCTTGATTTAGACTCTTAAATCAATGGACAATCTGTAACATCCCGAGTTGTGATATGTGAAAAGGCTTAAGAGAATTGATTTGGCTACCTATGTCACCAAAGTTGACTTACATTTTTCGTCACACATCCGTTTAGAACTCCAGGGTTAAGCGTGCTTATGCTGGAGTAGTGAAAGGATGGGTGACCTATCGGGAAGTGATTCGCGATACCGTGTGAGTGAGGCCAAAGCACGGGAAAAGGTCGGGTGGTGATTGCAGGGACAGTAAACAATGATTTCGAGCCTTGGAAAATTTATGCACCGACCGTTGGAACGGGATGGGGCCCACGCCGAGAGAGCGGGCGTGGGTGGCCCATTAGCCGTGGGCGGTCGGGGGGTTATAAGTGGTATCAGAGCTGGTTAGCCATCTCGGTTCTGACCCTAGAGGCGTCTTGAGATCTGTCATGGGGCGCAACGAGAACGTTGCGTTCTTTGAGAGGGGGTGAATTGTAACATCCCGAGTTGTGATATGGAAAAGGCTTAAGAGAATTGATTTGGCTACCTATGTCACCAAAGTTGACTTACCTTTTCCGTCACACATCCGTTTTGAACTCCAGGGTTAAGCGTGCTTATGCTGGAGTAGTGAAAGGATGGGTGACCTATAGGGAAGTGATTCGCGATACCGTGTGAGTGAGGCCAAAGCACGGGAAAAGGTCGGGTGGTGATTGCAGGGACAATAAACAATGATTTCGAACCTTGGAAAATTTACGCACCGACCGTTGGAACGGGATGGGGCCCACGGGCCGAGAGAGCGGGCGTGGGTGGCCCATTAGCCGTGGGCGTTCGGGGCGTTATAAAAACACCCTGAAGTTGAATCGATATCATAGGATTTATGATGAAGAAGTTATCCCACTTTCAACCAAAGTGAATCCCGTTTGTCCTTTTTGGATATTTGGCAATTACTTCTTCATTCTAATCAAAACAAAATGAACCACGATGTAAGTAGCTTAAATTTGAGTCATAAATAAGTGGAGAATGACCCTGAAATTGAATCAATATCATAGGAGTTATGATGAAGAAGTTATCGCCTTTCAATCGAAATGATTCCAGTTTACCATGTTTGGAGATTTAACAATTTCTTCTTGATTCTAATCAAAGCAGAAGGAATAAAGATGTAAGATGCTTGATTGAGACTCATAAAAAAGTGGACAATCACCCTGAAGTTGAATCAATATCATAAGAGTTATAATGAAGAAGTTATCCCCTTTCATCCGAAGTGATTCCAATTTACCCTGTTTGGAGAGTTGGCAATTTCTTCTTGATTCTAATCAAAACAGCATGCATCATAATGTAATAATCTTGATTTTTAATCTTAAATATGTGGATAATCACCCTGAAATTGAATAAATATGATGAAGAAGTTGTCCCACTGTCGACCGAAGTGGTTCCAGTTTACCCTGTTTGGAGATTTCGAAATTTATTGTTGATTCTAATCAAACTAAAATGAATCACATTTTAAGAAGCTCTATTTGTACTCTTAGCAGGTGGAGAGTCACTATGAACTTAAATCAATCTCATAGGAGTTATGATGAAAAAGTTATCCCACTTTCAACCGAAGTGATTGGATTTTACCATGTTTGGAGATTTAACAAATTCTTGATGAATAGTATCAAACCATATTTAATCACTATGTAATTAAATCAATGGAGAATCACCTTGAAGTTGAATCAGTATCATAGGATTTATGATGAAGAAGTTATCCCACTTTCAACCAAAGTGATTCCAGTTTACCATGTTTGAAGATTTGACAATTTCTTCTTCATTCTAATCAAACCAGAATGAGTCACGATGTAGGAAGCTTTATTTTGAATCATTAAAAAGTGGAGAAACCCTGAAGCTGAATCAATATCATGGGAGTTATGATGAAGAAGTTATCCCACTTTCAACAAAAGTGATTCCAGTTTATCCTGTTTGGAGATTTGAGAATTACTTCTTGATTCTAATAAAAAAATAATGAATCACGGTAAAAAATCTTGATTTGGACTCATAAATAAGTGGAGAATCACCCTGAAGTTGAATCAATAACATAGGAGTTATGATGAGGAAGTTATCCCCTTTCAACCAAAGTGATTCCAGTTTACCCAGTTTGGAGATTTGGCATTTATTCTTGCTTCTAATCAAACCAGAATGAATCACAGTGTAAGACTCTTGATTTGGAATCTTAAATCAGTGGAAAATCAACCTGAACTTGAATAAATATCATAAGAGTTATGATGAAGAGGTTATCCAACTTTCAACCGAAGTGATTCTAGTTTACCTTGTTTGGACTCATATATAAGTGTATAATGACCCTGAATTTGAATCAATATTATAGAAGTTATGATGAAGAAGTTATCCATTTTCAACCGAAGTGATTCCAATTTACCATGTTTGGAGATTTGGCAATTTCTTTTTGATTCTAATCTAACCAGAATGAATCACAATGTAAGAAGATTGATTTGGAATCTTAAATAAGTGGAGAATCACCCTGAAGTTCAATCAATATCATAGGAGTTATGATGAAGAAGTTATCCCACTTTCAACCGACGTGATTCCAGTTTACCAAGTTTGGAGGTTTTGAAGTTTCTTCTTGATTCTAATCAAACCAGAATTAATCATGGTGTAATAAGCCTAATTTGGAATCATAAATAAAAATGATATTCACCCGAAAGTTGAATCAATATCATAGGAGTGATGAAAAAGTTTTCTCACTTTCAACTGAAGTGATTCCAGTTTATCCTCTGTGGAGATTTGACAATTTCTTCTTGATTCTAATCAAAGCATAATGAATCAATATGTAAGAAGCTTAATTTATACTTTTAAATCAATGGATAATCACCCTGAAATTTAATCAGTGTCATAGGTGTTATGATGAAGAAGTTATCCCACTTTCACCGAAGTGATTGTAGTTTACCCTGTTTGGAAATTTGGGAATTTCTTCTTGATTCTAATCAAAACAGAATGTATAATGATGTAAGAAGCTTCATGTGGACTCCTAAATCAGTGGAGAGTCACCCTGAAATTGAATCAATACCATAGGAATTATGATGAAAAAGTTATCTCACTTTCAACCGAGGTGATTCAAGTTTACCATGTTTGGAGATTTGGCAGTTTCTTCTTGATTTTAGTTAAACCAGAATTAATCAAAATGTAAGAAGCTTGATTTAAACTCATAAATAAGTGTTGAATTACCTTAATTTGAATCAATATCATAAAAGTTATGATGAAGAAGTTACCCCCCTTTCAACCGAAGTGATTCCCGTTTACCGTGTTTGGAAATTTGGCAGTTCTTCTTGATTCAAGTCAAATCAGAATGAATAATGATGTAAGAAGCTTGATTTGGACTCATAAATAAGTGGATAATCACCCTGAAGTTGAATCAATATCATAGGAGGCATGATGAAGAATTTATCCAATTTTCAACCGAAGTGATTCCTGATGTAACCGAGCTTCAACCAGCAACTGTCTTGGAGCAGAATGAGTTGAACCAGATCAGTGTTACTGAAATGGAAACAAACGATCTGAACCAGATGAGTGACACTACTGGGGAATAAGATTAGCTGAACACTCCAGGCGAAATCGACTTAGCTGGAACTGATGGGAAAAAGCCTAAACTTACTAAAGGAACATATGTATATTTTTCAGCCCAAAGAGATGAAATTTCGACCCAAAACCTTGATGGATCAGGAACTCTTGTCTCAGCTCAAGCCAAAGACCCATTCTACCTTTCTAACCAGCCTATTACTCGATCTAAAACCAGATGAATGGAGAAAGAAATTGTTGGATTGGTTTGCATCAAACCAGACCCAAATATGATTGAAGAACAAGACCAAAACCGAGTCAAGTTATTTAACCATTCAATCTTTGGTCTTGTCTTGTTTTTATCTCTTTTATTTTCAAAAACTACAAGTCCTAAGTCTTTGTTTATGTTTCCAATATGTTAGACGTGTTCTGTCTTCTACATAAACTCTTGTAAGGTTTTTTGACCATTCATTCACTTTTTTTATCAAACTCTCACTAAAACTTATGAATCCTTTGTTCAGCCTCTGAACATCGATTGCTTTGGAGTCAAATTCTCTGCATCTTTCCTAGTGATCACGTCTGAGCAGTGGCCTTCTCGATCATAGTCTCAGCGAATAAGTGATTGATCTCTCCATCGATCTCTCACTGAAGAATTACTCTCATCTCTACCCTCTTCCACAATCCATCGATCACTGTTATATTCTAACAAGGAAACCCTTGATTCCATCAGAAATTTCAAACCAAAACACCCTTAGATCAAACAGAAGGGATCAGAAACGTCAAGTGTTTCATTAATTCCAGTTTACACTATTTGAAGATTTGACAATTTCTTCTTGATTCTAATAAAACCAGAATGAATAACGATGTAAGAGACTTGATTTGGACTCATAAATCAGTGGAGAATCACTCTGAAGTTGAATCAATATCATAGGAGTTATGATGAAGAAGTTATCCCACTTTCAACTGAAGTTATTCCAGTTTACCATGTTTGGAAATCTGGAAATTTCTTCTTGATTCTAATCAAACCAGAAAGAATAAAGACGTAAGAAAATTGATTTGAACTCATAAATAAGTGGAAAATCACCCTAAAGTTGAATCAATATCATAGGATATGATGAAGAAGGTATCCCACTTTCGACCGAAGTGATTCCAGTTTACCCTGTTTAGAGATTTTGAAATTTTTTCTTGATCTAATTAAACTAAAGAAGTAGATAATCACATTTAATTTGAATCAATATCATTGGAGTTATGATGAAGAAGTTATCCCACTTTAAACCAAAGTTATTCCAGTTTACCATGTTTGGAGATTTGGGAATTTATTCTTGAATCTAATCAAACCATTATGAATCACTATGTAACAATCTTAATTTAGACACTTAAATCAATGGAGAATCACCTTTAATTTAAATCAATACTATAGGATTTATGATAACGAAGTTATCCCACTTTCAACCGAACTAATTCTAGTTTACCCTGTTTGGAAATTTGGCAATTTTCAGCATTCTAATCAAACAATAATGAATCACAGTCTAAGAAGCTTGATTTTGAGTCAGAAATAAGTGGATAATCAGCCTTAATTTATATCAATGTCATAAGAGTTATGATTAAGAATTTATCCCACTTTCAACCGAAGTAATTCCAATTTACCTTGTTTGGAGATTTGAAAATTTCTTCTTGATTATAATCAAACCAGTATAAATAACGATGTAGAAATATTTATTTGGACTCATATATCAGTCGGTAATCACCATAAAGTTATATCAATATCATAGGAGTTATGATGAAGAAGTTATCATATTTTCAACTGAAGTGATTTCAGTTTACCTTTTTTGGAGATTTGACAATTTCTTCTTGATTCTAATCAAACCAGAATGAATAATGATGTAAGATGCTTTATTTGGACTCTTAGATGAGTGGAGAATCACCCGTAAATTGAATCAATATCATATAAGTTATAATGAAGAAGTTATCACACTTTCAACCGAAGTTATTCCAGTATATCTTGTTTGGAGATTTGACAATTTCTTCTTGATTCTAATCCAACCAGAATGAATAAAGACGTAAGAAGCTTGATTTGAACTCATAAATAAGTGGAAAATCACCCTGAAGTTGAATCAATATCATTGGACTTATGATGAAGAAGTTATCCCACTTTCGACTGAAGTGATTCTAGTTTACCCTGTTTAGAGATTTGACAATTTTTTTTACTCTAATCAAACTAAAGCTGTGGATAATCACCCTTAATTTGAATCAATATCATAGGAATTATGATGAAGAAGTTATCCCACATTAAACCAAAGTGATTCTAGTTTATCCTGTTTGGAGATTTGGCAATTTCTTCTTAATTCTAATCAAACCATTATGAATCACTATGTAAGAATCTTGATTGAGACTCTTAAATGATTGGAGAATCACCCTGAAGTTGAATCAATATCATAGGAGTTATGATGAAGAAGTTATCTCACTTTCAATCGAAGTGATTATAGTTTATCATGTTCGGTGATTTGGCAATTTCTTCTTGATTCTAATCCAACCAGAATGAATCACGATGTAAAAATCTTGATTTGTACTAAAAAGGTATGTGGTGAATCACCCTGAAGTTAAATCAATATCATAGGAGTTATCATGAAGAAGTTATCCCACTTTCAACCAAAGTCATTCCAGTTTACCCTTTTTGAAGATTTGGCTATTTATTCTTGATTCTAATCAAACCATAATGAATCGCAATGTAGGAAGCTTGATTTGGACTCATAAATTAGTGAATAATCACCCTGAATTTTAATCAATATCATAGGAGTTATGATAAAGAAGTTACCCATTTTTAACCCAAGTGATTCGAGTTTACCCTGTTTGGAGATTTGGAAATTTCTTCTTGATTCTAATCAATCCAGAATGAATCAAGAAGCTTTGTTCAGAATCATAAATCAGTAAAGAATCACCCTTAAGTTTGTTAGAATAAGTAGATTTGAGGCTATAAAGGTGAAAACACCAAGAACAGAGAGTAAAAAGAGAATTGAATCTGTTGAGACAAGAGAGAAAGTGAAGAAGTATGTTTGTAACTGAGAGAGAGATTGAGTTTTGAAAATGAGGAGCATCTCTCCTTAATTTTCTTTACTGGATGCTTACAACATATTTAAAGACAAGGAAGAAGGAGAGAGGTGATTAACAACACACTGGTCCACAGACTGTTTTCTGTCCCAACAGCTCTTTTTGGAGTAGATCTGCATTTGAATTCAAACTTAACCATTGTAGGTGGTTAACTTAACCCAACTGTCTTCCCAAGCATCATGGGGTTAAGTTAGGCGACCTTAACCCTCTGACTTGCCTTGCAACCCAAGTTAGGTCATTGATAACCCTTGTTAGGTCTGTACGGACATAAACTGTTTTTATTGGCCAAATTGTTTCTTCTTCATTCTTCTCCTCTCTTTGGTTCTTCATCTCAATATTCCCCATCAAGCTTGAAAATGGGGACTATTCAAGTTTGGAAACATGAAGAAATTCCCTCATTAAAACCTTAGTGAGCAAAACTTAGTGCGAAAAAAGCATACTAAGGAAAAAGAGTAGAAGTCTCCATGTTAGAGGATTAAGTGAGAGATAAGGTCTATGAGTCCCAACTTAGAACGGATAAACTCACAGACTTTGATGCTTGCTGCCTTGGTGAAGATATCGACTAGTTGATCTTCACTTCGGGTATAGCAAGGTAAGATGATTTGCTTCTCCATTGTTTGCCTAACTTTGTGGCAGTCTACTTCTATGTGCTTGGTCCTTTCATGAAAGACTGAGTTGCTGGCAATATGAATGGCAGCCTCATTGTCACAATGCATTGTGATAGGAGTTGTAGTTTCAATATCCAAGTCTCCAAGTAACCCCTTTATCCATACCAACTCGTTGGTAAGCTTCCTCATGGCTCTATATTTTGCTTCAGCACTTGAGCAAGACACAACCTTCTGCTTCTTGCTCTTCCAAGTTACCAGATTACCTCCAATAATTGTGCAATAGTCTGTAGTTGATCTCCTAACAACTATGTTTTCTGCCCAATCCGCATCACAATAGCCCACAATCTATGTACTTGCATTGCATCCCATCCATACTCCTTAACCAGGTGCCTCTCTCAGGTATCTCATGATCCTCTCCGCCATGTTCCAGTGATGGACTTTAGTCGCCTGCATTTGTTGGCTGAGTTGGTTCACTGGAAAGCAGATGCCTGGTCTTGTAATGGTCAGATAGATTAGTGTCCCAGCCAGTCTTCTAAATTGCTTCACATCACCATATGGCTTGTCTTCAAACTCCCCCTCTCTGAGTACTTTGTAGCCTTGTTCCAATGGTGTCTTAGCTTGTCTTCCTCCAAGTTTTCCTGCCTTAGTTAGAAGATCAAGTGTGTACTTCCATTGGGACAAGAAGAGCCCTCTTTAGAGTGGTATACCTCGATCCCAAGGAAGTACTTGAGTTCACCTAAATCTTTAATATCAAATACATAATTTAGGAATACCTTGGTTTCTTTGATGCTTTCTTTATCACTGAATGTGATGATTATGTCATCAACATACACTAGAGTGACCACAATTCCTCTTGGACCAGAGAGTGTAAACAGGGTGTCATTAGCTTCTGATTTCCTGAAGCCTCTACCATTTAGAGTAGTACTCAACTTGTGATACCATGCTCTTGGAGATTGCGTCAGTCCTAGATTGCCTTCTTGAGTCTTAGAACATTTCCAGGTTTGACCAGCTTCTCAAGACCAGGAGGTGGATGCATGTAGACTTCATCTTCTAACTCGCCTTGAAGGAAAGCATTCTTGACATCCATCTACCACAATTCCCATTCTAAATTTGTAGCAAGTGATATGATGATCCGGACTGTGTGCAGCTTGCTATCTGAGGGTGATTGAGAAAGGTCCTTCAGATGATCCCAACTCCTTTCATCATAGAATCTTCTTGATTCCACAAAATTTACATCTCTGGAAACCATAACCTTCCTGGTATATGGAACATAGCATTTGACACCTTTCTGATTTGGTGAATATCTAATGAAGATCGCCTTGACACTCTTTGCTTCTAGCTTGTTTCTCAGTTCCACTGGGATGAAAATAAAACAGAGACACCCAAACACATAAAAATGTTCAATAGATGGATATGTTTTGTTCAGTACATCATAAGGAGAGACATCTTGGTAGACTTTTGTTGGGATTCTGTTTATGAGATAGCAGGCTGTGATCACAACATCTCCCGAAAACATTTTGGGAACCTTGGTGTGAAACATCATTCTTCTAGCCACCACCATAAGATGTTAATTCTTCCTTTCAGCAACACTGTTTTGTTATGGTGTGTATGTGCAGCTTGTCTTGTGAATGACCCCATGTTTGGCTAGATGTTTTTTTGAAAGAATAGCTTGTGTACTCTCCCCCATCGTCTGCTCTGAAATTTTTTATCTGAACATTGAAATGGTTAGATACGTAGTTCTGAAAGTTTACAAAAGCTTCTAACACCCTATGTTTTGATTGCAGAAAGATTATCCAAGTGTTTTTTTATTTCTCATCTATAAATTTCACAAAATACTTATGGTTCTCTCTAGATAGGCATGGTGCATACCAAACATCAGAATGAATCAGATAAAAGCAACTTTCATAAATAGTCATTGATTTAGGGAAACCAGATCTGAAATGTTTGCCAAGAATACAAGCCTCACAACTAATATTCTTAAAAAGAAGACTAGGCAACATCAAGCTCAGTGCACGTGAGTGAGGCTGTCCTAGTCTAGCATGCCACATTGCTTCATTAGATAAAGCAGGAAATGAACTGAAAGCATAAGATAACTCCGATAAAGCTTTCGTGTCTTGAAGCAGATACAAACCCTCCTTGATCACACCTATGCCAAGCAAACTACTAGTCTCAATATCCTGAAAATAAACATCATTAGGACTGAAAATAACAAGACAGTTAAGATCAGTAGTTGCCTTCTTCAAAGATAACAAGTTTGAAGTAAATGTAGGCATGTAAAATGCCTTTGAATCCTTGTTAAACAGTTTCAAATTTCTGTTGAGGTCAAAATTCGTCATCTCTAAATCAACATCGTGATTTATTTTGGCTTGATTAGATCAAGAAGAAATTGCCAAATCTCCAAACATGATAAACTGGAATCACTTAGGTTGAAAGTAGGATAACTTGTTCATCAAAACTCCTATGATATTGATTCAACTTCAGGGTGATTTTCCACTAATTTATTAGTTTAAATAAAGCTTCTTAAATTTTTATTCATTCTCGTTTGATTAGAATCAAAAAGAAATTGTCAAATCTCCCAACTGGTTAAACTTAAAAAACTTCGGTTGAAAGTCGAATAACTTCTTCATCATAACTCCTATGATATTGATTCAACTTCAGGGTGATTCACCACTGATTTATGTGTCCAAATCCAGCTTATTGCATAGTGATTTATTTTGGTTTGATTAGAATCAAGAAGAAATTGTCAAATCTCTAAACAAGATAAATTGGAATCACTTCGGTTGAAAGTGGGATAACCTGTTCATCGTAAGTCCTATGACATTGCTTCAAATTCAGGGTGATTATCCACTGATTTATGAGTCAAAATAAATATTTTTAAATTATGATTCATTATGGTCTGATTATAATCAAGAAGAGATTGTCAAATCTCCAAACATGATAAACTGAAATCACTTCGGTTTAGAGGGGGATAACTTCTTCATCAGTTATATTAATTCAAATTCAGGGTGATTCTCCACTGATTTATGAGTCCAAATCAAGCTTTTTACATCTTGATTTTCTATGTTTTGATTATAATCGAGAAGAAATTTCCAAATATCCAAACAAGGTAAACTGAAATCACTTCAGTTGAACGGGGATAACTTTTTCATCATAACTACTATAATATTGAGTTGACTTGAGGGTGACTCTACACTTATTTATGAGTCCATATCAAAATTCTTACATAGTGATTGATTCTAGTTTGTTTATAATCAAGAAGAAATTATCAAATCTCCAAACAGGGTAAACTAGAATCACTTCGGTTGA
Organism: Moricandia moricandioides; assembly: GCA_905132885.1. Lineage (NCBI taxonomy): Eukaryota > Viridiplantae > Streptophyta > Magnoliopsida > Brassicales > Brassicaceae > Moricandia > Moricandia moricandioides. The sequence continues at coordinate 333,690 of CAJHQQ010000123.1, read as the reverse complement.
AAGGGGGATAACTTCTTCATCATAACTCCTATGATTTTGATTCAAATTCAAGGTGATTCTCCACTGATTTATGATTCAAAATAAAGTATCTTACATTTTTCTTCATTCTGGTTTTATTATAATCAAGAAGAAAATACCAAATCTCTAAACAAGATAAAATGGAATCACTCGGTTGAAAGTGCGATAACTTCTTCATCATAACTCCTATGATATTGATTCAAAATCAGGGTGATTATCTGATGATTAATGAGTCTGAATCAATATTCTTATATCGCGATTCATTCTGGTTTGATTAGAATCAAGGAGAAATTTTCAAATCTCCAAACATGGTAAACTTGAATCACTTTCGGTTGAAAAGGGAATAAGTTCTTCATAATAACTCCTATGATATTAATTCAACTTCAGGTTATTATCCACTAATTTATGAGTCCAAATTCAACCTTTTCTATCATGATTTATTCTGGTTTTATTAGAATCAAGAAGAAATTGCAAAATCTCCAAACTGGGTAAACTGAAATCACTTCTATTGAAAGCGGGATGACTTCTTCATCATAACTCCTATGATATTGATTCAAATTCATGGTGATTCTACACTAATTAATTAGTCCCAATTAATATTTTTACATCATGATTCATTCTGGTTTGATTATAATCAAGAAGAAATTACCAAATCTCCAAACTGGATAAACTAGAAAAACTCGATTGAAAGGGGGCTAACTTCTTCATCATAACTCCTATCATATTGAGTCAACTTGAGGGTGTTTCTACACTTATTTATGAGTCAATATCAAAAAAATTCAATCATCAATTATTCTAGGTTGATTAGAATCAAGAAGAAATTGTCAAATCGCCAAACAGGGTAAACTTCTTCATCATAACTCCTATGATATTGATTCAAATTTAAGGTGATTCTACACTGATTTATGATTCATAATCAAGCTTATTAAATTGTGATTCATTGTGGTTTTATTAGAATCAAGAAGAAATTGTCAAATATCCAAACAATGTAAACTGGAATAACTTCGGTTGAAAGGTATAACTTCTTTATCATAACTCCTATAATATTGATTAAACTTCAGGGTGATTGTCCACTGATTTATGAGTCCAAATCAATATTCTTAAATCTTGATTCATTCTTGTTTGATTAGAATCAAGAAGAAACTACCAAATTTCAAAATATGGTAAACTGTAATCAAACTATGGTTGAAAAGTGGGATAACTTCTTCATCATAATTCCTATCATATGGAGTCAAGTTGAGGGTGATTCTACAATTATTTATGATTCCATATCAAAATTCTTAAATCGTGATTTATTCTAGTTTTTTTTTAATCAAGAAGAAATTGTCAAATCTCCAAATAGGGTAAACTAGAATCACTTCGGTTGAAAGTGGGATAATTTCTTCATCATAACTCCTATGATATTGATTCAAATTCAAGGTGATTATCCACTGATTTATGAGTCAAAATCAAGCTTATTACATTGTGATTCATTCTGGTTTTATTACAATCAAGAAGAAATTACCAAATCTCTAAACAGGATAAACTTGAATCACTTCGGTTGAAAGTGGGATAACTTCTTCATCATAACTCCTATGATATTGATTCAACTTCAGGTTACTATTCACTAATTTATGAGTCCAAATCAATCTTCGTGATTCATTCTGGATTTATTAGAATCAAGAAGAAATTGCAAAATCTCCAAACTCGGTAAACTGAAATCACGTCGATGGAAAGCGGGATGACTTCTTCATCATAACTCCTATGATATTGATTCAAATTCATGGTGATTCTACAATAATTAAGGAGTCCCAATCAGTATTTTTACATCATATTCATTCTGTTTTGATTATAATCAAGAAGAAATTACCAAATCTCCAAACTGGGTAAACTGGAAGAACTCGATTGAAAGGGGGCTAACTTCTTCATCATAACTCCTATCATATTGCGTCAACTTGAGGGAGTTTCTACACTTATTTATGGGTCAATATCAAAAATTTTCTATCATGATTTATTCTATTTTGATTCGAATCAAGAAGAAATTATCAAATCGCCAAACAGGGTAAACTATAACCACTTCGGTTGAAAGGGGGATAACTTCTTCATCATAACTCCTATGATATTGATTCAAATTCAAGGTGATTCTCCACTGATTTATGAGTCATGATCAGTCTTCTTACATTTTGATTCATTCTGGTTTTATTAGAATTAAGAAGAAATTGTCAAATATCCAAACAGGGTAAAGTGGAATCACTTCGGTTGAAAGGGGTATAACTTCTTTATCATAACTCCTATAATATTGATTCAACTTCAGGGTTATTGTCCACTGATTCATGAGTCCAAATGAATCTTCTTAAATCTTGATTCATTCTGGTTTGATTAGAATCAAGAAGAAACTACCAAATTTCCATATATGGTAAATTGTAATCAAACTACGGTTGAAAAGTCGGATAAATTCTTCATCATAACTCCTATCATATGGAGTCAACTTGAGGGTGAATCTACACTTATTTATGATTATACACTTATTTATGATTGCATATCAAAATTCTTATATAGTGATCTATTCTATTTTTTTTAGAATCAAGAAGAAATTGCCAAATCTCTAAATAGGGTAAACTAGAATCACTTCGGTTGAAAGGAGGATAACCTCTTCATCATAACTCCAATGATATTGATTCAAATTCAAGGTGATTATCCACTGATTTATGATTCAAAATCAAGCTTCTTACATTGTAATTCATTCTGGTTTTATTAGAATCAAGAAGAAATTACCAAATCTCTAAACTGGATAAACTCGAATCACTTCGGTTGAAAGTGCGATAACTTCTTCATTATAACTCCTATGATATTGATTAAAAATCAGGGTGATTTTCCACTGATTAATGAGTCCAAATAAATATCTTTACATCTTTATTCATTCTGGTTTGATTAGAATAAAGAAGAAATTGCCAAATCTTCGAACAGGGTAAACTGTAATCACTTCTGTTGAAAGTGGGATAACTTCTTCATCATAACTCCTATGATATTTATTCAAATTCAGGGTGACTCTCCACTGATTTATGAGTCCAAATCAAGCTTATTACATCGTGATTCATTCTGGTGTGATAAGAATCAAGAAGAAACTGCCAAATCTCTAAACAGAGTAAACTGGAATAACGTCGGTTGAAAGTGAGATAACTTTTTCATGATAACTTCAGGTTAATTATACACTGATTTATGAGTCAAAATCAAATTTTTTACATCGTGATTCATTCTGTTTTGATTACAATCAAGAAGAAACTATCAAATCTCCATACATGGTAAACTGAAATCTTGTCGGTTAAATGTGGGATAAATTCTTTATCATAACTCGTATGATATTGAATCAAATTCAGGGTGAGTCTACACTTATTTATAAGTCCAAATCAAGAAATTGTCAAATCTCCAAACAGTGTAAACTGGAATCAATTCGGTTGAATGGGGATAACTTCTTCATCATAACTCCTATCATATTGATTCAACTTCAGGGTGATTCTCCATTGATTAAATATTCCAAATCAAGCTTCTACCATTGTGATTCATTCTGGTTTGATTAGTATCAAGAAGATATTGTCAAATCTCCAAACAGGGTAAATTGAAATTACTTCGGTAGAAAGGGAGATAACTTATTTATGAGTACAAATCAAGCTTCTTAAAACGTGGTTCATTCTGGTCTGATTAAAATTAGAAGAAATTGCCATATCTCCAAACAGGAGAAACTAGAATCACTTCGGTTGAAATTGGGATAACTTCTTAATCATAACTTCTATGATATTGATTCAACTTCATGGTTATTCTCCATTGATTTATGATTCAAAATAAAAATTCTTACATCGTGATTCATTCTTGTTTGATTAGTATCAAGACGAAACTGCCAAATCTCCAAACAGGGTAAACTGGAATCACGTCGGTTGAAAGTGGGATAACTTCTTCATCATAATTCCTATGATATTAATTAGACTTCAGGGTGATTCTACACTGATTTGTGAGTCCATATCAAGCTTATTTCATCGTGATTCATTCTGGTTTGATAAGAATCAAGACCAAATTGCCAAATCTCCAAACAGGGTAAATTGGAATCACGTCGGTTGAAAGTGGGATAACTTCTTCATCATAAATCTTATGATATTGATTCAACTTTAGGTTGATTATAAATTGATTTATGAGTCCAAATCAATTTTCTTACATCGTGATTCATTATGGTTTGATTACAGTCGAGGAGAAACAGCCAAATTTCCAAACAGGGAAACTTAAATCACTTCGGTTAAAAGTGGGATAACTTCTTCTTCATAACTCCTACGATATTGATTCTACTTCAGGGTGATTCTCCACTAATTAATGAGTCCAAATCAAGCTTCTTACAACGTGATTCGTTATTTTTTGATCAGAAGTAAGACGAAACTGCCAAATTTCCAAACAAGGTAAAATGGAATCATGTCGACTGAAAGTGGGAAAACTTCTTCATCACAACTCCTATGATATTGATTCAATTTCAGGGTGATTCTCCACCAATTTATGAGTCCAAATAAAGCTTCTTACATTGTTATTCATTCTGGTTTGATTAGAGCTAAGAAGAAATTGCCAAATCTCGAAACATGGTAAACTCGAATCACTTCGGTTCAAAGTGGGATAACTTCTTCATCATAACTCATATGATATTGATTCATATTAACAGTGATTCTACCCTGATTTATAAGTCCAAATCAAGCTTCTTACATCGTGATTCATTCTGGTTTGATTTGAATCAAGAATAAACTGCCAAATCTCCAAACATGCTAAATGGAATCATGTCGATTGAAAGTGGAAAAACTTCTTCATCATAACTCCTATGATATTGATTAAATTTCAGGGTGATTCTCCACAGAATTATGAGTCCAAATAAAGCTTCTTACATTGTGATTCATTCTGCTTTTTATTAGAATTAAGAAGAAATCGTCAAATCTTGAAACATGGTAAAATAGAATCACTTCGCTTGAAAGTGGGATATCTTCTTCACCATAACTCTTATGATATTGATTCAATTTCAGGGAGATATCCGCTGATTTATAAGTCCAAATCAACTTTCTTACATCGTGATTCATTCTGGTTTGATTTGAACAAGAAGAAATTTTCAAAGTTTCAAAAGGGTAAACGGGAATCACTTCGGTTGAAAGTGAGATAACTTCTCAGTCATAACTTTTATGATATTGAATCAAATTCAGGATAATTTTACAATAGTTTATGAGTCCAAATCAAGCTTCTTACATCGTGATTCCTTCTTTTATGATTAGAATCAAGACGAAACTTCAAAATCTCCAAACAGGAGAAACTGGAATCACTTCGGTTGAAAGTGGGATAACTTCTTCATCATAACTCCTATGATATTGATTCAATTTCAGGGTGATTCTCCACTGATTTATAAGTCCAAATCAATCTTCTTACATCATACTTAATTCTTGTTTGATTTAAATCAAGAAGAAACTTCCAAATTTCCAAACATGGTAAACGGAAATTACTTCGGTTGAAAGTGAGATATTGTTTCAAATTAATGGTGATTCTACAATTATTTATGAGTCTGAATCAATCTTCTTACATCGTTATTCATTCTAGTTTGATTAGAATCAAGACGAAACTGTAAAATCTCCAAACAGGATAAACTGAAATCTTATCGGTTGAAAGTGGGATAAATTCATTATCATAACTCCTATGATATTGATTCAAATTCAGGGTGATTCTACACTTATTTATGAGTCCAATTCAAGAAATTGCCAAATCTCCAAAAAGGGTTAAGTGGAATTAATTCGGTTGAAAAGGGATAACTTCTTCATGATAACTCCTATGATATTTTTTCAACCTCAGGGTGATTCTCCACTGTTTAATGATTCGAAATCAAGGTTATACCATAGTTATTCATTCTGGTTTGATTAGAATCAAAAAGAATTTATCAAATCTCCAAACAGAATAAACTGAAATCACTTCGGTTAAATAGGGGATAACTTCTTCATCATAACTCATATGATATTGATTCAACTTCAGGTTGATTTTCCACTGATTTATGAGTCCAAATAATGATTACTACAACTTGATTCATTCTGGTTTGATGAATATTAGAAGAAATTGTCATATCTCCATATAAGGGAAACATGAATCACTTTGGTTGAAAGTGAGATAACTTCTTCATCATAACTCCTATGATATTTATGCAATTTTAGGGTCATTCTCCACTGATTTATGAGTCAAAATCAAGCTTCTGAAATCGTGATTCATTCTGGTTTGAATAAAATCAAGAAGAAACTGCCAAATTTCCTAATAGGGTAAAATGTAATCACTTTGATTGAAATTGGGATAACTTCTTCATCATAACTCCTATGATATTGATTCAACTTCAGGGTCATTCTCCACTAATTTATGAGTCGAAACAAATCTTCTTACACCGTGATTCATTTTGGTTTGATTAGATCAAGACGAAACTACCAAATTTCCAAACAGGGTAAACTGGAATCACGTCGATTGAAAGTGGGATAACTTCTTCATCATAATTCCTATGATATTGATTAAACTTCAGGGTGATTCTCAACTGATTTATAAGTACAAATTAATATTTTTAAATCCTTATTTATTTTGTTCTTATTAGAATCAAGAATAAATTGCCAAATCTCAAAACATGATAAACTGGAATCACTTCGGTTAAAAGTGGGATTACTTCTTCACCCTAACTCCTATGATATTGATTGAAATTCAGGGTGATTCTCCACTGATTTATGAGTACAAGTCAAGATTCTTACATCTTGATTCATTCTGGTTTTATTAGAATGAAGAATAAACTACCAAATTTCCAAACAGGGTAAACTGGAAACACTTCGGTTAAAAGTGGGATAAATTCTTCATCATAACTCCAATGATATTGGTTAAACTTCATGGTTATTCTTCACTGATTTATGAGTCCATATCAATATTCTTACATCCTTATTAATTATGGCTTGATTAGAATTTAGAAGTAATTGTCAAATCTCCAAACAGGGTAAACGGGAATCACTTCGATTAAAAGTGGGATAAATTCTTCATCATAACTCCTACGATATTGATTCAACTTCACGGTGATTCTCCTCTAATTTATGAGTGGGAATCAATATTCTTCCATCGTGATTCATTCTAGTTTGATTAGAATAAAGAACAAATTGTCATATCTCCAAAAAGGGTAAACCAGAATCATATCGGTTGAAAGGGGGATAATTTATTTATGGGTTGGCTGCCTAAAACCCCCTGTAAATATAATCACCCTATATATTCCTCCCTCAACTACCAAGCTCATGAGAAATCCACCCAAACTTATGATTTCTCTTTAGATTCCCCCCTAAAGTTTTTATTCCCCCCCCCTCTCTAATTCAATTTCAAAATCGAGACTAAAGAGAAATTAATTGCGTTATGTAATTAGCGATTGCCCATTAGGAAATAACCTGTCCCGACATTAAAAAAGAACCCGACCCGGATTTTTTTTTTAAAAACCCAAATCGATTTGGGATTTTTATTAGGTTAGTTTATCTTCTTCGCTCAACGACACAGAGGGATTCCGACTCCCGAAGAAAAACTGGAGAGAAAGAGAGAAACAGAGAGAGACGACGACAACGACGAATAGAGAGAGATAAAGACAAAGAGAGACTACTCTCTCTCTCTTAATTCCTCGTCGTCTCTCTCTCTCTGTTTCCAGTTTTTCTTCGGGGTCCCTATGTGTCGTTGAGTGAAGAAGATAAACTAACCCTAATAAAAATTCCAAATCGATGTGGGTTTTTTAAAAAAAATCTGGGTCGGATTCTTTTTTAATGTTGGGTCGGGTTCTTTCCTAATGGGCAATCGCTAATTACATAACGTAATTAATTTCTCTTTAGTCTCGATTTTGAAATTTAATTAGAGAGGGGGGGGAATAAAAACTTTAGGGGGGAATCTAAAGAGAAATCATAAGTTTGGGTGGATTTATCATGAGCTTGGTAGTTGAGGGGGGAATAGATAGGGTGATTATATTTACAGGGGGTTTTAGGCAGTCAACCCTTTATTTATCATAACTCCTATGATATTGATTCAACTTCATGGTGATTCTCCACTGATTTATGAATCCAAAAAAATCTTCTTACATCATGATTCATTCTGGTTTGATTAGAATCAAGAAGAAATTGTGAAATCTCCAAACATGCTAAACTAGAATCACTACGGTTGAAAGGGGGATAACTTCTTAATCATAATGAGTCCACTACGGATATTTATTCAACTTCAGGGTGATTGGCCATTCATTTATGAGTCCAAATAAATATTTTTACATCTTGATTCATTCTGTTTTGATTAAAATAAAGAAGAAAATTACCAAATATCTAAACAAGAGAAACTGGAATCACTTCGGTTGAAAGTGCGATAACTTCTTCATCATAACTCCTATGGTATTGATTCAATATGAGGGTGATTATACGCTTATTTATGAGTCCAAATCAATATTCGTACATCGCGATTAATTCTGGTTTCATTAGAATCAATAAGAAATTTTCAAATCTCCAAAAAAGGTAAACTGGAATCACTCTCGGATGAAAGGGGGATAACTTCTTCATCATAACTCCTATGATATTGATTTAAATTCATGTTGATTCTCCACTGATATATAAGTCCAACAATCTTATTACAACGTGATTCATTCTGGTTTGGTTAAAATCAGAAGAAATTGTCATATCTCCAAACATGAGAAACTGGAATCACTTCGGTTGAAATTGGGATAACTTCTTCATCGTAACTCCTATGATATTGATTCAACTTCAGGGTGATTCTCCACTGATTCATGAGTCTTAATAAATCTTCTTACATCGTGATTAATTTTGGTTTAATTAGAATCAAGAATAAATTGTCTAATCTCCAAACAAGGTAAACTTGAATAACTTCGGTTGAAAGTGGGATAACTTCTTCATCATAACTCTTATGATATTGTTTCAAATTCATGGTGATTCTACAATTATTTATGAGTCTGAACCAATATTCTTACATCGTGATTCATTCTGGTTTGATTAGAATCAAGATGAAACTGTAAAATCTCCAAACAGGGTAAATTGAAATCTTTTCGGTTGAAAGTGGGATAAATTCTTTATCATAAATCCTATGATATTGATTAAAATTCAGGTTGATTCTAAATTTATTTAAGATTCCAAATAAATAAATTGTCAAATCTCCAAAAAGGGTAAAGTGGAATCAATTCGGTTGAAAAGGGATAACTTCTTCATGATAACTCCCATGATATTAATTCAACTTCAGGGTGATTCTCCACTGATTAATGAGTCAAAATCAAGGTTATACCATAGTTATTCATTTTGGTTTGATTAGAATCAAAAATAAATTGTCAAATTTCCAAACAGAATAAACTGAAATCACTTGGTTGAATGGGGGATAACTTCTTCATAATAAATTATATGATATAGATTCAAGTTCAGGTTGATATTACACTGATTTATGAGTCCAAATAAAGATTATTACAACTTGATTCATTTTGGTTTGATGAAAATTAGAAGAAATTGTCATATCTCCAAATAGGGGAAACTGGAATCACTTCGGTTGAAATTGAGATAACTTCTTCATCATAACTCCTATGATATTTATGCAACTTTAGGGTCATTCTCCACTGATTTATGAGTCAAAATTAAGCTTCTTAAATCGTGATCTATTCTGGTTTGAGTAGAATCAAGAAGAAACTGCCAAATTTCCTAAAAGGGTAAAATGTAATCATTTCGATTGAAATTGGGATAACTTGTTCATAATAACTCCTATAATATTGATTCAACTTTAGGGTCATTCTCCACTAATTTCTAAGTCTAAATAAATCTTCTTACACCGTGATTCATTTTGGTTTGATTAGATCAAGACGAAACTACCAAATTTCCAAACAGGGTAAACTGGAATCACGTCGATTGAAAGTGGGATAACTTCTTCATCATAATTCCTATGATATTGATTAAACTTCAGGGTGATTCTCAACTGATTTATAAGTACAAATTAATATTTTTAAATCCTTATTTATTTTGTTCTTATTAGAATCAAGAATAAATTGCCAAATCTCAAAACATGATAAACTGGAATCACTTCGGTTAAAAGTGGGATTACTTCTTCACCCTAACTCCTATGATATTGATTGAAATTCAGGGTGATTCTCCACTGATTTATGAGTACAAGTCAAGATTCTTACATCTTGATTCATTCTGGTTTTATTAGAATGAAGAATAAACTACCAAATTTCCAAACAGGGTAAACTGGAAACACTTCGGTTAAAAGTGGGATAAATTCTTCATCATAACTCCAATGATATTGGTTAAACTTCATGGTCATTCTACACTGATTTATGAGTCCAAATCAATCTTCTTAAATCGTAATTAATTTTGGTTTGATTTAAATCAAGAAGAAACTTCCAAATTTCCAAAGAGGGTAAACGAAAATTACTTCGATTGAAAGGGGGATAACTTCTTCATCATAACTCCTACGATATTGATTCAACTTCAGGGTGATTCTCCTCTAATTAATGAGTGGGAATCAAGATTCTTCCATAGTGATTAATTCTGGTTTGATTAGAATAAAGAACAAATTGTCACATCTCCAAAAAGGGTAAACCAGAATCATGTCGGTTGAAAAGGGGATAATTTCTTTATCATAACTCCTATGATATTGATTCAACTTCAGGGAGATTCTCCACTGATTTATGAATCCAAACAAAGCTTCTTACATCATGATTCATTCTGTTTTGATTAGAATCAAGAAGAAATTGTCAAATCTCCAAACAGGCAAAACTAGAATCACTTCGGTTAAAAGGGGGATAACTGTTTAGTCATAACTCCTATGATATTTATTCTACTTCAGGGTGATTGGCCATTCATTAATGAGTCCAAATCAATATTTTTACATCTTGATTCATTCTGGTTTGATTAAAATCAACAAGAAAATTACCAAATCTCTAAACAAGATAAACTGGAATCACTTCCGTTGAAAGTGCGATAACTTCTTCATCATAACTCCTATGATATTGATTCAATATCAGGGTGATTATACGCTTATTATGAGTCCAAATCAATATTCGTACATCGCGATTAATTCTTGTTTGATTAGAATCAAGAAGAAATTTTCAAATCTCCCAACAAGGTAAACTGGAATCACTTTCGGATGAAAGGGGGATAACTTCTTCATCATAACTCCTATGATATTGATTTAAATTCATGTTGATTCTCCACTGATTTATAAGTCCAACAATCTTATTACAACGTGATTCATTCTGGTTTGGTTAAAATCAGAAGAAATTGTCATATCTCCAAACATGAGAAACTGGAATCACTTCGGTTGAAAGTGGGATAACTTCTTCATCATAACTCCTACGATACTTATTCAACTTCAGGGTGATTCTCCACTGGTCTATGAGTCTGAATCAATCTGCTTACATCGTGATTAATTCTGGTTTTATTAGAATCAAGAAGAAATTGCCATATCTCCAAACAGGGTAAACTGGAATCACTTTGGTTGAAAAGAGGTTAACTTTTTCAACATAACTCTTATGATATTGATTTAACTTTAAGTTGATTCTCGAATTATTTATGAGTCCAAATCAAGCTTCATACAACATGATTCCTTCTGGTTTAATTAAATTAGAAGATATTGTCATACTTCCAAACAGGAGAAACTTGAATCACTTCGGTTGAAAGTGGGATAACTTCTTCATCATAACTCCTATGATATTGAATAACCTTCATGGTGGTTCTCCACTGATTTATGAGTTTAAATCATGGTTATTACATCGTGATTCATTCTGGTTTGACAAGAATCAAGACGAAACTGCCAAATCTCCAAACATGGTTAACTTGAATCCCGTCGGTTGAAAGTGGGATAACTTCTTCTTCATAACTCTTATGATATTGATCCAACTTCAGGTTAGTTATCCACTTATTTATGAGTACAAATGAGTTTCTTACATCGTGATTCATTCTGGTTTGATTAGAATCAAGAAGAAACATGAAAATTTTCAAACAGGGTAAACTTTAATCACTTCGGTTTAAAGTGGGATAACTTCTTCTTTTCTACATAACTCCTATGATATTGATTTCACTTCAGGGTAATTCTCCACTAATTTATGATTCCAAATCAAGCTTCGTACATGGTGATTCATTATGTTTTTATGTGAAGCAAGACGAAACTGCCAAATCTCCAAACAAGGTAAAAGGGAATCACATCGGTTGAAAGTGAAATAACTTTTTCATCATAAGTCCTATTCTATTGATTCAATTTCAGGGTTATTCTAATCAGATTTATGAGTCTAAATCAATCTTCTTTCATAGTTATTCATTCTTTTTTAATTAGAATTAAGAATAAATTGCCAAATCTCAAAACATGGTAAATTGGAATTACTTCGGTTGAAAGTGAGATAAGTTCTTCATCATAATTTCTATGATATTGATTCAACTTCAGGGTGATTTTACTCTGATATATAAGTCTAAATCAATCTTCTTACATCATGATTCATTCTAGTTTGATTTGAATCAAGAAGAAACTGCCTAATTTCCAAACATGGTAAACGGGAATAACTTCGGTTGAAAGTGGGGTAAATTCTTCATCTTAACTTTTATGATATTGAGACAAATTCAGGGTAATTCTACACTAATTTATGAGTTCAAATCAAGCTTCTTACATCGTGATTCATTCTGGTTTAATTAGAATCAAAACGAAACTGCCAAATCTCCAAACTGGATAAACTTGAATCACTTCGATTGAAAGTGGGATAACTTCTTCATCATAACTCCTATGATATGGATTCAAATTCAGGGTGATTATCCACTGGTATATTAGTCTGAATAAATCTTCTTACATTGTGATTAATTCTGGTTTTATTAGAATCAAGAAGAAATTGCCAAATCTCCAAACAGGGTAAACTGGAATTACTGCGGTTAAAAGGAGGTTAACTTCTTCAACATAATTCTGAGTCGAAATCAATCTTCATACAACATGATTCCTTATAGTTTAATTAAATTAGAAGAAATTGCCATATTTCTAAACAGGAGAAACTGGAATCACTTCGGTTGAAAGTGGGATAACTTCTGCATCATAACTCCTTTGATATTGAATCAACTTCAGGGTGGTTCTCCACTTATTTATGAGTCCAAATCATGATTCTTACATCGTGATTCATTTTGGTTTTATAAGAATCAAGACGAAACTGCCAAATCTCCAAACATGGTTAATTAGAATCTCATCGGTTTAAAGTGACATAACTTCTTCATCATAACTCTTATGATATTGATTCAAATTCAGGTTGATTATCCACTTATTTATGAGTATAAATCAAGTTTCTTACATCGTGATTCATTCTGGTTTGATTATAATCAAGAAGAAACAGCCAAATTTCTAAACAGGGTAAATTTGAATCACTTCAGTTGAAAGTGGTATAACTTCTTCTTTTCTTCATAACTCCTTTGATATTGATTCCACTTCAGGGTGATTCTCCACTTATTAGTTATTCTAAATCAAGCTTCTTACATGGTAAATCATTATGTTTTTATATGAAGAAAGACGAAACTGGGATAACTTCTTCATCATAACTCCTATTCTACTGATTCAATTTCAGGGTTATTCTACGCCGATTTATAAGTCCAAGTCAATCTTCTTTCATAGTTATTCATTCTTGTTTGATTAGAATTAAGAATGAATTGCCAAATCTCGAAACATGGTAAATTGGAATCACATCGGTTGAAAGTGGGATAATTTCTTCATCACAATTCCTATGATATTGATTCAACTTCAGGGTGATTCTACCCTGATATATAATTCGAAATCAATCTTCTTACATCATGATCCATTCTAGTTTGATTTGAATCAAGAAGAAACTGCCAAATTTCCAAACATGGTAAACGGGAATCACTTCGGTTGAAAGTGGGGTAACTTCTTCATCGTAATTTTTATGATATTGATTCAAATTCAGGGTAATTCTACACTTATTTATGAGTTCAAATCAAGCTTCTTACATCGTGATTAATTCTGGTTTAATTAGAATTAAGACGAAACTACCAAATCTCCATACAGGGTAAACTTGAATCACCTCGGTTGAAAGTGGGATAACTTATTCATCATAACTCCGATGACATTAATTCAACTTCAGGGTGAATCTACACTGATTCATCAGTCTTAATCAATATTCTTACATCGTTATTAATTTTGGTTTAGTTAGAATAAATAATAAATTGCCAAATCTCCAAACAAATTAAACTGTAATCACTTCAGTTGAAAGTGGGATAACTTCTTCATCATAACTCTTATGATATTGATTCAACTTCAAGTTGATTCTCCACTTATTTATGAATCAAAATCAAGCTTCATAAAACATGATTCCTTCGGGTTTGATTAAATTAGAAGAAATTTCCATATCTCCAAACAGGAGAAATTTGATTAACTGGAATCCCGTCGGTTGAAAGGGGGGGGGGGGGTAACTTCTTAACCACAACTCATATGATATTGATTCAAATTCAGGGTGATTCTCCCCTGAAGTATAATTTGATATCAATCTACTTACATCGCGATTCATTCTTTTTTTATTAGAATTAAGAATAAATTGCAAAATCTTGAAACATGGTAAACTTGAATCACTTCGGTTGAAAGTGGGATAACTTCTTCATCATAACTCTTATGATATTTATTCAACTTCAGGGTGGTTCTCCCCTGATTTATAAGTCGAAATAAATATTCTTACATCGTGATTTATTATGTTTTGATTTGAATCAAGAATAAACTGTCAAATTTCTAAACAGGGTAAACTTGAATCACTACGGTTTAGAACGGGATAACTTCTTCGTTTCTTCATAACTCCTATGATATTGATTCCAATTCAAGGTGATTCTCCACTAATTTATGATTTGAAATCAATCTTTGTACATGGTGATTCATTATGTTTTTAAGTGAAGCAAGACGAAATTGCCAAATCTCCAAAAAAGGGTAAAATGGAATCATGTCGGTTGAAAGTAAGATAACTTCTTCATCATAACTCCTATTCTATTGATTCAATTTCAGGGTTATTCTACGCCGATTTTGGAGTCAAATTCAATCTTCTTGCAAAGTTATTCATTATTTTTTTATTAGAATTAGGAATAAATTGCCAAATCTCGAAACATGGTAAATTGGAATCACTTCGGTTGAAAGTGGGATAAGTTCTTCATCATAACTTCTATGATATTGATTCAACTTCAGGGTGATTCTACCCTGATATATAAGTAGAAAGCAATCTTCTTACATCATGATTAATTTGAATCAAGAAGAAACTGCCTAATTTCAATAGGGTAAACCGGAATAACTACGGTTGAAAGTGGGGTAAAATCTTCATCATAACTTTTATGATATTGATTCAAATTCAGGGTAATTCTACACTAATTTATGAGTTCAAATCACGCTTCTTACATCGTGATTCATTCTGGTTTAATTAGAATAAAGACGAAAATGCCAAATCTCCAAACAGGGTAAAATGGAATCACGTCGGTTAAAAGTTAGATAACTTATTCATCATACCTCCTATTCTATTGATTCAATTTCAGGGTTATTCTACGCAGATTTATGAGTCAAAATCAATCTTCTTACATAGTTATTCATTTTTGTTTGATTAGAATTAAGAATAAATTGCCAAATCTCGAAACATGGTAAATTGGAATCACTTCGGTTGACAGTGGGATAACTTCTTCATCATAACTCCTATGATATTGATTCAAATTCAGGGTGATTCTAGCCTGATTTATAAGTCGAAATCAATCTTCTTACATCGTGATTCATTCTAGTTTGATTTGAATCAAGAAGAAACTGCCAAATTTCCAAACAGGGTAAACGAGAATTACTTCAGTAGAAAGTGGGGTAACTTCTTCATCATAAATTTTATATCACTGATACAAATTCAGGGTAATTCTACACTAATTTATGTGTTCAAATCAATCTTCTTACATCGTGATTCACTCTGGTTTAATTAGAATCAAGACGAAACTGTCAAATCTCCAAACAGGGTAAACTCGAATCACTTCAGTTGAAAGTGGGATAACTTCTTCATCATAACTCCTATGATATTGATTCAACTTCAGGGTGATTCTCCACTGGTCTATGAGTCTGAGTCAATCTTCTTACATTGTGATTAATTCAGGTTTTATTAGAATCAAGAAGAAATTGCCAAATCTCCAAACAGGATAAACTAGAATCACTTTGGTTGAAAGGAATAACTTGAGTTGAAAGTAGAAACTAGAATAACTTCATCAGAACTCCTATGATATTGATTCAACTTCAGGGTTATTCTCCACTGATTTATGAGTCTGAATCAATCTTCTTACATCCTGATTAATTCTTGTTTGATTTGAATCAAGAAGAAATTGCCAAATCTCCAAACAGGGTAAACTGGAATCACTTCGGTTGAAAGTAGGATAACTTCTTCAACATAACTCCTATGATATTGATTTAACTTTAAGTTTATTCTCAACTTATTTATGAGTCCAAATCAAGCTTCATACAACATTATTCCTTCTGGTTTAATTAAATTATATGAAATTTTCATATTTCCATACAGGAGAAACTAGAATCACTTCGATTGAAAGTGGGATAACTTCTTCATCATAACTCCTATGATATTGATCAACTTCAGGGTGGTTCTTCACTGATTTATGAGTCCAAATCATGATTCTTACATCGTGATTCATTCTGGTTTGATAAGAATGTAGACGAAACTGCCAAATCTCCAAACATGGTTAACTGGAATCCCGTCGGTTGAAAGTGGGATAACTTTTTCTTCATAACTCTTATGATATTGATTCAACTTCATGTTGATTATCCAATTATTTATGAGTCCAAATCAAGTTTCTTACATCGTGTTTCATTCTGGTTTGATTAGAATCAAGAAGAAACAACAAAATTTCCAACAAGGTAAATTCACTTCGGTTTAAAGTGGGATAACTTCTTATTTTCTTCATAACTCCTATGATATTTATTCCACTTCAGGGTTATTCTCCACAAATTTATGATTCCAAATCAAGCTTCTTATAAGGTGATTCATTATATTTTTATGTGAAGCAAGACGAAACTGCCAAGTCTCCAAACAGGGTAAAATGGAATCAGGTCGGTTGAAAGTGAGATAACTTCTTCATCATAACTCCTATTCTATTGATTCAATTTCAGGGTTATTCTACGGAGATTTATGAGTCCAAATCAATCTTCTTGCATAGTTATTCATTCTTGTTTGATTAGAATAAAGAATAGATTGCCAAATCTCGAAACATGGTAAATTGGAATCACTTCGGTTGAAAGTGGGATAAGTTCTTCATCATAACTTCTATGATATTGATTCAACTTCATGGTGATTCTAGCCTGATATATAAGTCAAAATCAATCTTCTTACATCATGATTCATTCTGGTTTGATTTGAATCAAGAAAAAACTGCCTAATTTCCAAACAGGGTAAACGAGAATAACTTCGGTTGAAAGTGGGGTAAATTCTTCATCATAACTTTTATGATATTGATTCAAATTCAGGGTAATTCTACACTAATTTATGAGTTCAAATCAAGCTTCTTACATCGTGATTCATTCTGGTTTAATTAGAATCAAGACGAAACTGCCAAATCTCCAAACAGGGTAAACTTGAATCACTTCGTATGAAAGTGGGATAACTTCTTCATCATAACTCCTATGATATTGATTCAACTTCAGGGTGATTCTCCACTGATTCATGAGTCTTAATAAATCTTCTTACATCGTGATTAATTTTGGTTTAATTAGAATCAAGAATAAATTGTCTAATCTCCAAACAAGGTAAACTTGAATAACTTCGGTTGAAAGTGGGATAACTTCTTCATCATAACTCTTATGATATTGATTCAATTTCAAGTTGATTCTCAACTTATTTATGAGTCCAAATAGAGCTACATACAACATGATTCCTTCTGGTTTGATTAAATTAGAAGAAATTGCCATATCTCCAAACAGGAGAAATTTGATTAACTGGAATCTCGTCGGTTGAAAGTGGGATAACTTCTTCATCACAACTGATATGATATTGATTCAAATTCAGGGTGATTCTCACCTGAATTATAATTATATATCAATCTTCTTACATCGTGATTCATTCCTATTTGATTAGAATTAAGAATAAATTGCAAATCTCGAAACATGGTAAACTGGAATCATTTCGGTTGAAAGTGGGATAACTTCTTCATCATAACTCCTATGATATTGATTCAACTTCAGGATGATGCTGCCCTGATTTATAAGTCGAAATCAATCTTCTTACATCGTGATTTATTATGGTTTGATTTGAATCAAGAATAAACTAGCAAATTTCTAAACAGGGTAAACGGGAATCACTTCGGCTGAAAGTGGGTAACTTCTTCATCATAACTTTTATAAAATTGATTCAAATTCAGGGTAATTCTACACTAATTTAGAAGTTCAAATCAAGCTTCTTACATCGTGATTCATTGTTGGTAATTAGAATCAAGACGAAACTGCAAAATCTCTAAACAGGGTAAACTCGAATCACTTCAGTTGAAAGTGAGATAACTTCTTCATCATAACTCCTATGATATTGATTCAACTTCAGGGTGATTCTCCACTGGTATATGATTCTGAATCAATCTTCTTACATCGTGATTAATTCTGGTTTGTTTAGAATCAAGAAGAAATTGCCAAATCTCCAAAAAGGGTAAACTGGAATCACTTCGGTTGAAAGGAGGTTAAATTCTTCATCATAGCTCCTATGATATTGAATCAACTTCAGGGTGATTCTCCACTGATTTATGAGTCCAAATCAAGCTTCTTACATCTTGATTCACTCTAGTTTGATTTGAATCAAGAAAAAACTGCCAAATTTCCAAATTGGGTCAGCGAGAATCACTTCGGTTGAAAGTAGGGTAACTTCTTCATCATAAGTTTTATGATATTGATTCAAATTTAAGGCAATTCTACACTAATTTATGAGTTCAAATCAATCTTCTTACATCGTAATTCATTCTGGTTTAATTAGAATCAAGACGAAACTTGAATCACTTCGGTTGAAACTTGGATAACTTTTATGATATTGATTCAAATTTGTGGTAATTCTACACTAATTTATGAGTTCAAAACAAGATCCTATGATATTGATTCAACTTCAGGGTCATTCTCCACTTATTTATGAGTCTGAATCAATCTTCCTATATAGTGATTAATTCTGGTTTGATTAGAATCAAGAAAAAATTGCCACATCTCCAGACAGAGTAAACTGGAATCATAACTCTTATGATATTGATTCACTTCAAGTTGATTCTCCACTTATTTATGAGTCAAAGTCAGGCTTCAGACAAAATGATTCCTTCTGGTTTGATTAAAATTTGAAGAAATTGCTATATCTCCAAACAGGAGAAACTGAAATCACTTCAATTGAAAGTGGGATAACTCCTTCATCATAACTCCAATGATATTGATTCAACTTCAGGGTTATTCTCCCCATATTTATGAATCTGAATCAATCTTCTTACATCCTGATTAATCCTTATTTGATTAGAATCAAGAAGAAAATACCAAATCTCTAAACAGGGTAAACTGGAATCACTTCGGTTGAAAGGAGGATAACTTCTTCATCATAACTCTTATGATATTGATTCAACTTCAAGTTGATTCTCCACTCATTTATGATTCCAAATCAAGCTTCATACAATATGATTCCTTCTCGTTTTATTAAATTGAAAGAAATTGTCATATCTCAAAACAGGAGAAACTGAAATCACTTGGGTTAAAAATGGGATAACATCTTCATTCTAACTCCAATGTTATTGAATCAACTTCAGGGTGACTCTCCACTGTTTTATGAGTACAAATCAAGCTTCTTACATCGTGATTCATTCTGTTTTGATAAGAATCAATACGAAACTGCCAAATCTCCAAATAGGGCTAACTGGAATCCAGTCGGTTGAAAGTGGGATAACTACTTCATCATAACTCCAATGATATTGATTCCATTTCAGGGTGATTCTCCACTAATTTATGATTCCAAATCAAGCTTCTTACATGGTGATTCATTATCTTTTTATAAGAAGCAAGACGAAACTGCCAAATCTCCAAACATGGTAAAATGGAATCACGTTGGTTGAAAGGGGGATAACTTCTTCTTCATAACTCCTATGATATTGATTCTCCACTAATTTATGACTCCAAGTCAATTTGCTTACATTGTGATTCATTCTGGTTTTATTAGAATCAAGAAGAAACAGCCAAATTTCCAAACAGGATAAACTCGAATCACTTCGGTTGAAAGTGGCATAACTTCTTACTTTCTTCATAACTCTTATGATATTGATTCCACTTCATGGATATTCTCATGAAAATTTATGATTTCAAATCAATCTTCTTACATGGTGATTCATTATCTTTTTATAATAAGCAAGACGAAGCTGCCAAATCTCCAAACAGGGTAAAATGGAATGACGTTGGTTGAAAATTGAATAACTTCTTCTTCATAACCCCTATGATATTTAATCAACTTCAGGGTGATTCTCCATTAATTTATGAGTCCAAATCAATCTTCTTACATAGTGATTCATTCTGGTTTGATAAGAATTAAGACGAAACTGCCAAGTCTCCAAACAAGGTTAACGGGAATCCCGTCGGTTAAAAGTGGGATAACTTCTTCATCATGACTCTTATGATATTGATTACAGTTCAAATTTATTATCCACTGATTTATGAATCCAAATCAAGTTTCTTACATTGTGTTTCATTCTGGTTTGATTAGAATCAAGAAGAAACTGCCAAATTTCCAAACAGGATAAACTTCAATGTGGGATAAGTTCTTCTTTTCTTCATAACTCCTATGATATTGATTCAACTTCAGGGTGATTCTCCACTAATTTATGAGTCCAAATCAATCTTCTTACATGGTGATTTATTATGTTTGATAAGAAGCAAAACGAAACTGCAATCTCCAAATAGGGTAAAATGGAATCACGTTGGTTGAAAGTGGGATAACTTCTTCATCATAACTCCTATGCTATTTATTCAGTTTCAGGGTTATTCTCCGCAGATTTATAAGTCCAAATTAATCTTCTGGCATAGTCATTCATTATTGTTCGATTAGAATTAAGAATAAATTGCCAAATCTCAAAACATTGAAAACTGGAATCACTTCGGTTGAAAGTGAGATAACTTCTTCATCAGAACTCCTATAATATTGATTCATCTTCAGGGTGATTCTCCCCTGATTTATAAGTCGAAATCCATCTACTTACATCGTGATTCATTCCGGTTTGATTTGAATCAAGAAGAAACTGCCAAATTTCCAAATAGGGTAACCGGTAATCACTTCGGTTGAAAGTGGGGTAAATTCTTCATCATAACTTTTATGATATTAATTCAAATTCAGGGTAATTCTACACTAATTTATGAGTTCAAATCAAGCTTCTTACATCGTGATTCATTCTGGTTTAATTAGAATCAAGATGAAACTGCCAAATCTCCAAACAGGGTAAACTTGAATCACTTCGGTTGAAAGTGGGATAACTTCTTCATCATAACTCCTATGATATTGATTCAACTTCAGGATGATTCTCCACTGGTATATTAGTCTGGATCAATCTTCTTACATCGTAATTAATTCTGGTTTTATTAGAATCAAGAAGAAATTGCCAAATCTCCAAACATGGTAAACTGGAATCACTTTGGTTAAAAGGAGGTTAACTTCTTCAACATAACTCTTATGATATTGATTTATCTTTAAGTTAATTCTCAAATTATTTATGAGTCCAAATCAAGCTTCATACAACATGATTCCTTCTGGTTTAATTACATTAGAAGAAATCGCCATATTTCCAAACAGGAGAAACTGGAATCACTTTGGTTGAAAGTGGGATAACTTCTTCATCATAACACCTTTGATATTGAATCAACTTCAGGGTGGTTCTCCACTGATTTATGAGTCCAAATCATGATTCTTACATCGTGATTCCTTCTTTTTTGATAAGAATCAAGACGAAACTGCCAAATCTCCAAACATGGTTAATTGGAATTCCATCGGTTGAAAGTGGGATAACTTCTTCATCATAACTCTTATGATATTGATTCAACTTTAGGTTGATTATCCACTTATTTATGAGTCCAAATCAATTTTTTTACCTCGTGATTCATTCTGGTTTGTTTAGAATCAAGAAGAAACAGCCAAAATTCCAAACAGGGTAAACTTGAATCTGCCCAGTTGAAAGTGGGATAACTTCTTCTTTTCTTCATAACTCCTATTATATTGAATCCAATTCAGTGTGATTCTCCACTAATTTATGAGTCCAAATCAAGTTGGTTACATTGTGATTCATTCTGGTTTGATTAGAATCAAGAAGAAACAACCAAATTTCCAAACAGGGTAAACTTGAATTACTTCGGTTGAAAGTGGCATAACTTCTTATTTTTTTCATAACTCCTATGATATTGATTGCACTTCAGGGAGATTATCCTCTAATTTATTATTTCAAATCAAGCTTCTTACATGGTGATTCATTATCTTTTTATAAGAAGCAAGACGAAGCTGCCAAATCTCCAAACATGGTAAAATGGAATCACGTCGGTTGAAAGTGGGATAACTTCTTCTTCATAACTCCTATGATATTTAATCAACTTCAGGGTGATTCTCCATTTATTTATGATTCCAAATCAAGCTTCTTACATAGTGATTTATTCTGGTTTGATAAGAATTAAGATGAAACTGCCAAGTCTCCAAAATGCTTAATTGGAATCCCGTGGTTAAAAGTTGGATAACTTCTTCATCATGACTCTTATGATATTAATTACACTTCAGGTTTATTATCCACTGATTTATGAATACAAATCAAGTTTCTTATATTGTGTTTTATTTTGATTTGATTAGAATCAAGGAGAAACTGTCAAATTTTCAAAAACAGGGTAAACTTCAAAGTAGGATAAGTTCTTCTTTTCTTCATAACTCCTATGATATTGATTCAACTTCAGGGTGATTCTCCACTAATTTATGAGTCCAAATAAATGTTCTTACATGGTGATTCATTATGTTTGATAAGAAGCAAGACGAAACTGCAAAATCTCCAAACAGGGTAAAATGGAATCACGTCGGTTGAAAGTGGGATAACTTCTTCATCATAATTCCTATGCTATTGATTCAATTTCAGGGTTATTCTCCGCAGATTTATTAGTCCAAATTAATCTTCTGGTATAGTGATTCATTATTGTTTGATTAGAATTAGGAATAAATTGTCAAATCTCAAAACATTGTAAACTGGAATCACTTCGGTTGAAAGTGAGATAACTTCTTCATCAGAACTCCTATAATAATGATTCATCTGCCAAATTTCCAAATAGGGTAACCGGTGGAAAGTGGGATAATTTCTTCATTATAACATTTATGATATTGATTCAAATTCAGGGTAATTCTACACTAATTTATGAGTTCAAATCAAGCTTCTTACATCGTAATTCTTTCTAGTTTAATTAGAATCAAGACGAAACTGCCAAATATCCAAACAGGGTAAACTTGAATCACTTCGGTTGAAAGTGGGATAACTTATTCATCATAACTCCTATGATATTGATTCAACTTCAGGATGATTCTCCACTGATTCATGAGTCTGAATCATTCTTTTTACGTCGTGATTAATACTGGTTTTATTATAATCAAGAATGAATTGCCAAATCTCCAAACATGGTAAATTGGAATCACTTCGGTTGAATGTGGGGTAACTTCTTTATCATAACTCCTCTGATATTGATTCAACTTCAAGTTTATTCTCCACTTATTTATGAGTCCAAATCAAGCTTCATACAACGTGATTCCTTCTGGTTTGATTAAAATTAGAAGAATTCCCATATCTCCAAATAGGAGAAACAGAAATCACTTCGGTTGAAAGTGGGATAACTTCTTAATCACAACTCCTATGATATTGATTCAACTTCATGGTTTATGAGTCCAAATAATTTTCTTACATCGTGATTAATTCTGGATTGATTAGAATCAAGAAGAAACATCCAAATTTCCAAACAGGGTAAACTTGAATCACTTCGGTTGAAAGTGGGATAACCTCTTGTTTTCTTCATAACTCCTATGATATTGATTCCACTTGAGGGTGATTCAACTAATTTATGAGTCCAAATAAATCTTCTTACATGGTGATTCATTATGTTTGATAAGAATCAAGACGAAACTTCCAAATCTCATAACAGGGTAAAATGGAATCACCTCGGTTGAAAGTGGGATAACTTCTGCATCATAACTCATAAGCTATTGACTCAAATTCCACAGCATGTGGATTTCTTGGATTATGGAATGTGTCTCTTCAGTCTCCTACACCTTGCTGAATAATGGAGCCCCCCAAGGAGGAGTTTTACCATCTCGAGTATTGCGACAAGGAGACCCGCTATCCACGTATCTCTTTATCCTCTGCAGGGAAGTATTATCGGGGCTTTGCAATCAAGTCCAGGAACGGGGAACCTTAGTCGGGATTAAAGTTGCTTGTGGTTGTCCGGCGATTAACCATCTCTTGTTCGCGGATGACACGATGTTCTTTTATCGCTCAAATAGGGTGAGTTGTGTAGAGCTGGCGTCCATACTTAACCGATATGAAATTGCCTCAGGTCAATGCGCCAAATCGGCAATAACCTTCTCTTGAAAGACCCTTCCGGCCACCAAAACAAATGTCAAGCAGGCGCTCGGGATTGATAGTAAAGGGGGCATCGGTAAGTATCTTGGACTACCGGAACATTTTGGGATAAAGAAACGCGATATCTTTGTGTCGATTGTTGATCGGATTAGACAACGAGCCCATAGCTGGAGCTCCAAGCTTCTCTCGGGGGCTGGAAAACTTGTTCTGCTAAAGACAGTCCTTGCTGCAATGCCTTCTTATGCCATTTCTTGCTTCACGCTCCCACAGTCCCTTTGCAAACAAATACAGTATGTCTTAACTCGGTTTTGGTGGGATCTAAAACCTGAGATAAGACGGCTCTGTTGGGTAGCTTGGGAGAAGCTTACACTGCCAAAGGCAGCAGAGGCCTAGGTTTTCGTGATATTGAGCAGTTTAATGATGCGCTCTTGGCAAAGCTGGCCTGGCAGTTGCTGAAACAGCCAAAATCCCTACTCGGTCAGACCCTCTTAGAGAAGTATTGCCGTCATAACGACCTCTTATCTTGCAACACTACAGGAGCCATGTCGCATGGTTGGAGGGAGATACTGGCTGGCCGAGAGGTTCTTATGTTAGGACTAGGCTGGACTATGGGAACTGGAAAGAAAATCAATATGTGGTCTGACAACTGGCTTTCGACTGGTGAGATCGCACGTCCAATAGGTTCTCCTAATGTCCACGATCAAGAGCTCATGGTGCAGGACCTACTACATGAAACGAGCGGAGAGTGGAACGTGACGGCAATTCGTAACTACCTACCTCAGTATGAGGATTCGATCCAACTTTTGCAACCAAGTGTTTTTGCGATGGAAGATATGTTGGTATCAAATAAATCTTCTTACATCGTGATTCATTTTAACTTCTTCATCATAACTCCTATGATATTGATTCAACTTCAGGGTGATTCTCCACTGATTCATGAGTCTTAATAAATCTTCTTACATCGTGATTAATTTTGGTTTAATTAGAATCAAGAATAAATTGTCTAATCTCCAAACAAGGTAAACTTGAATAACTTCGGTTGAAAGTGGGATAACTTCTTCATCATAACTCTTATGATATTGATTCAACTTCAAGTTGATTCTCAACTTATTTATGAGTCCAAATCAAGATTAATACAACATTATTCCTTCTGGTTTGATTAAAATTAAAAGAAATTGTCATATCTCCAAACAGGAGAAACTTGAATCACTTGGGTTGAAAGTGAGATAACTTCTTCATCGTAACTCCTATTGTGACACCCCCGATATGGTCTATGTACAAGTTGACTCGACTGGCCATGCAACAATCAAACAAGAACATGCACATCCAATCACTAGTAACTTAAACCAAACCGAGAGGCCACAATGTGTACATAAATGATTAACCCGAAGTTCCCAGAATAGATCCAGGTACCTTAGGCCAATCGCCTAAGTACACATATCCTATTAGGTACAACCCATGGCTTTTCAACCCGACTGAGTAATACCCAATAGTTAGTTCATCCGGACATGGACTAATATCATATGGAACTCGTACTTAAAGAAACATTATTTAATACATTACATAATATTATTTCAAAAGCATCTTACAAAATGTTAAGGATTAACCTCGAGGTTTTCGGTCAACAAAATTCATAAATAAAATATATTAAAACTACATTGTAACGATAATAAAACTACCGCTGGCTAATGATGTTCCTTCCCGTCCTAGAGTAAAGGTCTCCCTCCTACAGGTTACCTGCATCACAAATGAGTCATGAGTAACTAGTTTACTCAGTGAGTCTAAACCTTCACCACCAACACATATTAATAGTATCCCGAGCATATGACCATTTGAATGCAGTGGAAATATATTCCATAATTATTATTATATATAAGGCCTATCATTCCATTGATGTGAATCATATCTTAAGCATCACCTCCATATCACCCGCCCTTCACTCATATATAAATACAATATATATACTAGACCCGATAAACCACAAAGGCTAACCAATCCTTGTGGGAAAATAAAGATAACCATCATCTCAATTAGATATTCCAAGATCGAACATCTAACGCTGCATGCAGTTACACGGTCTCTAGGGTGCGACCCCATCATCGTGTCTGCGTGACCTTGTTCCATATTGCAGGACCAATTCACGGTAATGCGGTAACTTTAGGGAGAGTGAGTATACAATAATACTTCACATGATTCATACTTATATACTTATATATTAGTACTAGGCTCGGGATAAGCCTCAAATAATAATTCATAATATTTAAGGGTTTATAATAAGTAAACACTTCACAGTTTATTATAGTTCAAGAGACTAACTTATCTATCAACCATAATCATTTATTTTACTCAAGCAACACTAATTCATAACTCATCAGTCATCTATCTAGATTCACCTTTGATTCCATTAGATTGGCTAAAGAAGACTAGACTCAAGCTCAAGCTAGTCACACTCCACTTCACTTCTGATTCAGAACGTCCACAAGAAAGAATCCGGTTGATCCTACAACCCTCTTCAACCATTTGAACTCAAACCGGAAAGGAAAAAGGTCACAAGGGTACTCCGGACTGGTTCTACAAACTTTACAGCCAACTGAACCTGCTAAATGTATTCCCAGAGATAGAATAGGGGAAGATCTTGCAGAGCATGTGGTATTCAGGCACTTCATTCTGCTCGCTCCTTGAGACTAGATCCACAAGTTCTTCGATGTGTTCCTTCGGATCTTCATGAGGTAAAGCCTGAAAAGAGTTATGAGCTGCCCAATCATACCATTCACGGCTCATTTGGAAGTCATTTATCTTAGCAACAGTAATGACTTCAGGGATCACAAATCCTTGTGCATTAGTCAATTTTTCCTATACTGTGTCGTGGACGACCTTCTTCGTCTCGTAAGATCCCATTCTCATCAGCTTTTAGTATAAGAACTTCAATTTCCTTTGTCTTCTCACAAGTGGGGTCTATCGAAGGCAAAGTGTGGGTGTCGATCGATGTCATGATGCTAGTATCGATCGATGGTGAAGTATTGGTGTTGATCGATGCTCGCTTCTCTTTGCTAGCGATCACTGCTTTGAATCAGCAGGTTCCTTTTTTGAAGAACCCAAACATCTTCTGATCATTGCTTCCTGGTACTAGTATGCACCTGAAACACAAGAAATTTTTTTATGTAAGTAAACTAATATAGAAAAAATACCTAGACTAAATAAAACAAATTGAGTCTAATGGTGAATCCTTGGTCCCCGGCAACGGCACCGAAATTGACATGAGGGTTTTTATGTATTTTAATGCAAACTCTATCAAATTAACCCTACGAACTACTCTTGCAAAGAGAGGTCAAATTGTAGTATTTAGGGATCGAATCCACAGGGAGCGTGGGCACATAATAAACTCAATACAGTCGCGATTAAGCTAGGCAAATAGATTAATAAGCAGTAAATAAACTATAGCAGATAATTGATTGACTGGTAAGTAAACATAATAATAAATAGCTAAATCTAGGATTTCAGGCAAGTAGATTATAGATGATACATCTAAGAGTATTAATCATAGAACTCGATATCTAATGTAAAAGACGACCAGCTTTCGCTAAGAGTCTAATCTATTGACTAAGTCTGATGTTTCAGATCTCACTTGTTGACACAGAATGACCGTCGATCGATGGCAATGATCCTGCGTCGATCTATGGTCTCTTGGTCAATCTTTATGACCTAATTCGATAAGTTCACTAAATTACCTAAATCAATTCTCTTTTGTTTCTAGCAATCTAGCTCAACATGATTAGTTCTTGCAGTACACCATGCTATCGTGTGCGCCTAACTATCCTATGATCACCGTTCTAGTTAGCTACTCTAGAATACAAGCAAGAAATACAATTCTATTGATAGATCTAATAATCACCCTAGCAATTATATTGTTTGGCTAATCCATCAATACCATTAATAATCCTGAAACCTAACAAGAGATCTACTCAGACATGATCTTTGTCACAAAAATCATAGATGAATAGAATATATAAAATATAAAACCAAAAGAGTTCCAGGAGGACTATGAAGGAGTTTCTTCCTTCTCTACTAACCCTATAACAATGAATAAAATAAAGTTTGCTTAGCGTTTCAAGCGTAGACGTCAACAGTGGCTTAGAAAACATATAAATAGGGTTTTAAGTCATCCATGGGTATTTTGGTAATTTATGATGACTTTTGGGCTTAAGTCGGCCTTAAAACAAGTTGGGCCTGTCTTCTGGGATCACCGTCGATCGACACCTAGGCTGTGCCGTCGATCGACACTCATTCATCTTCTCGACAGCTTCCTCTCACGAGGCAGACAGACCACGTTTCAGTAAATTAGGCATTACTTTAGATCTAACCGTCTGATGGACCTCAAACTGGTGGCATTGTAAAGCTAACTCAAAGACATAGCTTCTGTCAAAATATCAGATCAATCTCACCGTGGAAAATTCTCCAACTATAGCTAAACATCTGACGCATTTGCGCACTTCTGCATCTCTAAAAGCTCCATAATCACGAGAACGTACCTTTAACCTGAAAATACTTTAAAACATGCTACATACACATATAATAGACTCTA
Organism: Moricandia moricandioides; assembly: GCA_905132885.1. Taxonomy (NCBI): domain Eukaryota; kingdom Viridiplantae; phylum Streptophyta; class Magnoliopsida; order Brassicales; family Brassicaceae; genus Moricandia; species Moricandia moricandioides. The sequence goes on along the minus strand of CAJHQQ010000123.1, from coordinate 304,455 downwards.
AATAGTACTGATATCATGGCACTATAGTGGTAAATATCAGGCCCTATAATATTGATTCAATTTCAGGGTGATTTTCCACCGATTTATGAGTCCAAATAAAGCTTCTTACATCATGATTCATTCTGCCTTGATTAGAATCAGAAAGAAATTGCCAAAATATCCAAACAAGGTAAGCTGGAATCACTTCTGTTGAAAGTGGGATAACTTCATCATCATAACTCCTATGATATTGATTGAACTTCAGGGTAATTCTCCACTTATTTATGAGTCCAAATCAAGCTTCTTACATCGTGATGCATTCTGGTGGGAATAGAATCAATAAGAAATTGCCAAATCACCAAACAGGGTAAACTGGAATCACTTTGATTGAAAGTGGGATAACTTCTTCATCATAACTACTATTATATTGATTCATAATCATGGTGATTCTCCAATTTTTTATGAGTCCAAATCAAGTTTATTACCGCATGATTCAGTCTGGATTGATTAGAATTAAGAATAAATTATCAAATCTCTGAAGAGCGTAAATTGGAATCACATCTGTAGAAACTGGGATAAATTTTTCATCATGACTTCTATTATATTGAATCAACTTCAGGGTGATTTTTATGAGCCCAAATAAAGCTTCTTACATCGTCATTGGTTCTGTTTGTATTAGAATAAAGAAGAAATTTCAATTCTCCAAATAGTGTAAATTGGAATCACTACGGTTGAAAGTTGCATAACTTTGTCTTCATAACTCCTATGATATTGATTCAACTTCAAGGTGATTCTCCAACAATTTATGAGTCCAAATAATTTTTCTTACATCGTGATTCATTCTGGTTGGACTATAATCAAGAAGAAATTACCAAAGTTCCAAACATGGTAAATTGGAATCACTTCGGTTGAAAGTGAGATATCTTCTTCATCAACACTCCTGTTATATTGATTCAACTTCAGGGTGATTTCAACTGTTTTATGATTCCAATACAATCTTATTACATTTGAATTCTTTCTGGTTGAATTAGAATCAAGAAGAAATTGCCAAATCAGCAAACATGGTAAACTGGAATCACTTCGGTTGAAAGTGGGATAACTTGTTCATCATAACTCCTATGATATTGATTCAAATTCAGGGTGATTCTCCACTTATTTATGAGTCCGAATGAAACTTTTTAAATCGTGATTCATTCCGGTTTTATTAAAATCAAGAAGAAATTGTCAAATCTCCAACCAGTATAACTGGAATCACTTCGGTTGAAAGTGGGATAACTTCTTCATCATAACTCCTATCATATTGATTAAACTTCAGGGTGATTCTACACTGATTTATGAGTCCAAAACAAGTTTCTTACATCATGATTCATTCTGGTTTTATTGGAATTAAGAAGAAACGACCAAATCTTCAAACATGGTAAACTGGAATCACTTCGGTTGAAAGTGGGATAACTTCTTCATCATAACTCCGATGATAATGATTCAACTTCATGGTGACTCTCCATTGATATATGAGTCCATAACAGGCTTCTTACATCGTGATTCATTCTGGTTGGATTAGAATCAAGAAGAAATTGCCAAATCTTCAAAAAGAGTAAACTGGAATCACTTCGGTTGAAAGTGGAATACATTCTTCATCATAAATCCTATAATATTGATTCAACTTCTTGGTTATTCTCCACTGATATCTGAGTCGAAATCAGGCTTATTACATCGTGTTTCATTCTGGTTTGACTAGAATAAAGAATAAATTCTCAAATCTCCAAATATGGTAAATTCAAATCACTTCGGTTGAAACTGGGATAACATCTTCATCATAACTCCTATGATATTGATTCAACTTCAGGGTGATTCTCCACCGATTTATATGTCCAAATAAATCTTCTTACATCATGATTCATTCTGCATTGATTATAATCAGGAAGAAATTGTCAAATCTCCAAACAAGGTAAACTAGAATCACTTTGGTTGAAAGTGGGATAACTTCATCATCATATGAACCAAGAAGAAATTTCCAAATCCCCAAACAACGTAAACTTGATTCAACTTCATCATCATCATAACTCATATGATATTGATTCAACTTCAGAGTGATTATCCAATTTTTTATAAGTCCAAATCAATTATATTACCTAATGATTCAATCTGGCTTGATAAGAACCAAGAAGAAATTTCCAAATCCCCAAACAGCGTAAACTTGAATCACTTATATTGAAACTGGGATAACTTCTTCATCATAACTCCTATGATATTGATTCAACTTCAGGGTGATTTTGCACTGATATATGAGTCCAGATAAAGCGTTTTACATCGTCATTCATTCTGGTTGTATTAGAATCAAGAAGAAATTCCAAATCTCAAAACATGGTAAACTAGAATCACTTCGGTTGAAAGTAGGATAACTTCTTCATCATAATTCCTATGATATTGATTCAACTTCAGGGTGATTCCCCACTTATTTATGAGTCAAAATCGATCTTCTTACATCGTTATTTATGCTGGATTGATTAGAATCAGGAAGAAATTATCAAATCTCCAAACAGGGTAAACTGAAATCACTTCAGTTGAAAGTGGGATAACTTCTTCATCATAACTCCTATGATATTGAATGAAATTCAGGGTGATTCTCCACCGATTTATAAGTCCAAATAAATCTTCTTACATCTTGATTCATTCTGGTTGGATTAGAATTAAGAAAAAATTGTCAAATCACCAAACATTGTAAACTGGAAGCACTTCGGTTGAAAGTAGGATAACTTCTTTATCATAACTCCTATGATATTGATTCAAATTCATGGTGATTCTCCACTGATTTATGAGTCCAAATAAAGCTTTTTACACCGTGATTTATTCTAGTTTGATTAGAATCAAGAAGAAATTTCCAAATCTCCAAATACGGTAAAGTGGAAGCACTTCGGTTGAAAGTGGCATAACTTCTTCATCACAACTTCTATGATATTGATTCAAATTCAGGGTGATTCTCCAATGTTTTATGTGTCCAAATCAAGTTTCTTACGTCTTGATTAATTCTTGGACTGATTAGAATCAAGAATAAATTGTCAAATCTCCAAACAGCGTAAACTGGAATCACTTCTGTTCAAACTAGGATAACTTCTTGGATTGATTAGAATCAAGAAGAAATTGTCAACTCCTATGATATTGATTCAACTTCAGAGTGATTTTCCAGTGTTGTATGAGTCCAAATAAAGCTTGTTACGTCTTGATTCATTCTTTTTGTATTAAAATCAAGATAAAATTCTAAATCTCCAAACAAGGTAAACTCGAATCACTGCGGTTGAAAGTGCAATAACTTCATCATCATAACTCCTATGATATTGACTAAGCTTCAGGTTAATTCTTCACTTATTTATCAGTCGAAATCAATATATTTACATCGTGATTCATTGTTTTTTTTATAATTAATAAGAAATTACCTTATCTCCAAACATGGTAAACTAAAATCACTTCGGTTGAAAGTGATATAACTTCTGCATCATAACTCCTATAATATTGATTCAACTTCTAGGTGATTATCCACTGATTTTTGAGTCCAAACCAAGCTTCTTACATTGTGATTCATTCTGGCTTGATTAGAATAAAGAAGAAATTACAAAATCTCTAAACAAGGTAAACTAGAATAACATCTGATGACACTGAGATAACTTGTTCATCATAATTCTTATGAAATTGATTCAATTTCAGGGTGACTCTCCACTGATTTATGAGTAAAAATAAAGGTTCTTACATCGTAATTCATTCTTTTTAGATTAGAATCAAAAATAAATTACCAAATCTCCAAACATGGTAAGCTGGAATCACTTCGTTTGAAAGTGGGAAAACTTCTTCATCATAACTCCTATGATATTGATTCAAATTCAGGGTGATTATCCCCTTATTTATGAGTCCAAATAAATCTTCTTACACCACCATTCATTCTGGATTGATTAGAATCAAGAACCAATTACCAAATCTCCAAACAGGGTAAACTGGAATCACTTCTGGTGAAAGTGAGATAACTTCTTCATTATAACTCCTATGATATTGATTTAACTTCAGGGTGATTCTACACTTATTTAAGAGTCAAAATAAAGTTTTTTACATTGTTATTAGTTATTGTTTGATTAAAATTAATAAGAATTTATCAAATCTCCAAAGAGGGTAAACTAGAATCAGTTCGGTAGAAAGTGGGATAACTTCTTCATCATAACTCCTATGATATTGATTCAACTTCAGGGTGATTCTCCAATAAGTTTTGAGTCCAAATCAAGATTTTTACATCTTGAGTCGTTGTTGTTTGATTAAAATTAAGAAGAAATTATCAAATCTCCAAAAAGGGTAAACTGGAAGCACTTCGATTGGAAGTGGGATAACTTCTTAATCATAACACTTATGATATTGATTCAAATTCATGGGGATTTTCCACTCATTTATGAGTCAAAATAAATCTTATTACATCATTATTTATTCTGTTTCGATTAGATCGAGAAGAAATTGCAAAATCTCCAAACAGGACAAACTAGAATCACTTCGGTTGAAAGTAGGATAACTTCTTCATTATACATTCTATGATATTGATTCAACTACAAGGTGATTTTCCAATAATTTATAAGTCCAAATCAACATTTTTACATCATGCTTCATTGTTGTTTGATTAGAATTAAGAAGAAATAGTCAAATCTCCAAAAAAGGTAAAATGAAATCACTTGGCTTTAAAGTGGGATTCTTCGGGGTAATTCTTCACTGATTTATGAGTCCAAATCAGGATTCTTACATTGTGGTTCATTCTGGTTGTATTAGAATCAAGAAAAAATTGTCAAATCTCCAAACTGGGTAAACTGGAATCACTTTAGTTGAAAGTGGGATAACTTCTTCGTCATAACTTCTATGATATTGATTAAATTTTAGGGTGAATATCCACTGATTTATGAGTCCAAATAAAGCTTCTTACATCATGATTCATTCTTGTTGGATTACAATCAAGAAGAAATTTCCAAATCTCCAAACATGGTAAGCTAGAATCACTTCAGTTGAATCTATGATATTGATTTAACTTCAGTGTGATTCTCCACTGTTTTATGAGTCCAAATCAAGATACTTACATCTTGATTCATTATGGCTAGATTAGAATCAAGAAAAAAATTTCAAATATCCAAAGAAGGTAAACTGGAATCACTTTGATTGAAAGTGGGATAACTTATTCATCATAAATCTTATGATATTGATTAGACTTCAGGGTGATTCTCCACTAATTTATGAGTCCGAATCAAGATTTTCTTATCGTCATTCATTGTTTTTTGATTAGAATAAAAAAAGATTGCGAAATCTTTAAACATGGTAAACTGGAATCACTTCATTTGAAAGTGGGATAACTTCTTTATCATAACTCATATGATATTGATTCAACTTCATGGTGATTCTCCATTAATTTATTACTCCAAATCAAGGTTTTTATATTGTGATTCCTTTCTGTTTGATTAGAATCAAGAATAAATTGCGAAATCTCCAAACTTGAGAAACTAGAATCACTTTGGTTTAAAGTTGGATAACTTCTTCATCATAAGTCGTATGATATTTAATTCACCTTCATGTTGTTTTCCACTTATTTATGAGTCCAAATCAGTTTTTTTTTTTAAATCATGATTCATTGTTGTTTGATTATAATTAAGAAGAAATTGTCAAATCTCCACACATGTTAAACATGAATCACTTCGGTTGAAAGGGTGATAACTTCTTCATCATTACTCTTATGATTTTTATTCAACTTTAGGGTGATTCTCCAGTGATTAATGAGTCCAAATCAGGCTTCTTACATTGTGGCTCATTCAGGTTTGATTAGAATCAAGAAGAAATTGTGAAATCTCTAAACATGGTAAACTAGAATCACTTCGATTAAAAAAGGGATAAGTTCTTCGTTATAACTCCTATGATAGTGATTAAACTTCAGGGTGATTATCCACTAATTTATGTGTCCAAATCAAGATTTTTACATCTTGATTCATTCTGGTTTGATTAGAATCAATAAAAATTGTCAAATCTCCAAACATAACTCCTACAATATTGATTCAACTTAAGGGTGATTCTTCACCTATTTATGAGTCCAAATAAATCTTCTTACATCGTGATTCATTCTTGTTGGATTAAAATCAAGAAGGAATTGTCAAATCTCCAAACAGGATAAACTGGAATCACTTCGGTTGAAAGTCGGATAACTTCATCATCATAACTCTTATAATATTGATTCAGCTTCAGGGTGATTCTCCACTGATTTATAATTCCAAATCATGCTTCTTACATCATGATTTATTCTGGATTGATTAGAATCAATAAGAAATTACCAAATTTCCAAAAAAGGTAAACTGGAATCACTTCGGTCGAAAGTGGGATAAATTCTTCATCATAACTCCTATGATATTGTTTAAACTTCAGGGTGGTTCTCTGCTGATTTATGAGTCCAAATAAAGTTTTTTACATGGTGATTCATTCTGGTTGGATTAGAATCAACAAGAAATTCCAAATCTCCAAACTGGATAAACTAGAATCACTTCGGTTGAAAGTGGAATAACTTCTTCATCATAACTAGTATGATATTGATTCAAACTGATGGTGACTCTCTACTGATATATGATTCCAAATCAAACTTTAACTCGTGATTCATTCTGGCTTGATTAGAATCAAGAAGAAATTGCCAAATCTTCAAATAGCGTAAATTGGATTCACTTCTGTTGAAATTAGGATAACTTTGTCATCATAACTCCTATGATATTGATTCAAATTCATGGTGATTCTCCACTTATTTTACATCGTATTTCATCATGGTTGGATTAGAATCAAGAAGAAATTCCAAATCTCCAAGCAGCATAAACTGGAATCACTTCTGTTGAATGTGGAATAACTTCTTCATAATAATTCCTATGGTATTGATTAAACTCCAAGATGATTCTCCACTGATTTATGAGTCTAAATCAAGCTTCTCACATATGATTCATTATGGTTTGATTAGAATAAAAAACAAATTACCAAATCTCCAAACATGGTAAACTAGATTCACTTCTGTTGAAATTAGGATAACTTTGTCATCATAACTCCTATGATATTGATTCAACTTCATGGTGATTCTCCACATATTTTACATTGTATTTCATCATGGTTGGATTAGAATCAAGAAGAAATTCCAAATCTCCAAGCAGCGTAAACTGGAATCCCTTCGGTTGAAAGTGGAATAACTTCTTCATCAAATATCCTATGATATTTATTGAACTTTATGATGATTTTCAACTGATTTATGATTTCAATACAATATTTTTACATCGTGATTTATTCTGGTTTGATTAGAATCAATAAGAAATTCCAAATCTCCAAACTGGATAAACTGGAATCACTTCGGTTGAAAGTGGAATAACTTCTTCATCATAACTACTATGATATTGATTCAAATTCATGGTGACTCTCTACTGATTTATGAGTCCAAATCAAACTTTAACTCGTGATTCATTCTGGCTTGATTAGAATCAAGAAAAATTGCCAAATCTCAAAATAGCGTAAACTGGATTCACTTCTGTTGAAATTAGGATAACTTTGTCATCATAACTCCTATGATATTGATTCAAATTCATGGTGATTCTCTACTGATTTATGAGTCCAAATGAAACTTTAACTCGTGATTCATTCTGGCTTGATTAGAATCAAGAAGAAATTGTCAAATCTCCAAATAGCGTAAATTGGATTCACTTCTGTTGAAATTAGGATAACTTTGTCATCATAACTCCCATGATATTGATTCAACTTCATGGTGATTCTCCACTTATTTTACATCGTATTTCATCATGGTTGGATTAGAATCAAGAAGAAATTCCAAATCTTCAAGCAGCATAAACTGGAATCCCTTCGGTTGAAAGAAATTCCAAATCTCCAAGCAGCATAAACTGGAATCCTTTCGGTTGAAAGTGGGATAACTTCTTCATCAAAAATCCTATGATATTTATTGAACTTTATGGTGATTTTCAACTGAATTATGATTTCAATACAATATTTTTACATCGTGATTTATTCTGGTTTGATTAGAATAAAGAAAAAATTATCAAATCTCCAAACATGGTAAACTGGAATCACTTCGGTTGAAAGTGGATAACTTCTTCATCATAACTCCTACGATATTCATTCAACTTCAGGTTTTTCTCCACCGAACTATGTTTCCAAGTATAGCTTTTTACATCGTGATTCATTGTTGTTTCATTAGAATCAAGAAGAAATTGTCAATTCTCCAAACAGGGTAAACTGGAATCACTTCGGTTCAAAGTGGGATAACTTATTCATCATAACTACTATGATGTTAATTAAAGTACACGGTAATTCCCCACTGGTTTATGAGTCCAAATCAAGCTTTTTACATCGTGATTCATTCTGGTTTTATTAGTGATGTGGGGTTTTATATCACTCTCAAATTAACCCTATTTCCCATTTTTACTCTCTCAAATAAAAGGTTAAGTGTAGTACTTAGGGATCGAATCCACAAACACGCTAGGATTGCACAATTGACTTATTGCTTTCAAATTAAAGCTAGATGTATGATAATAATAATAATAAAATTAATTTCAAGATTGATTTAGTTTGTGAAGATCCAATTAAGGGATTAAACTTAGGGGAAATTCTTACGTAGTATTAGGTAATGTAGACTAAGATTGCTAGGGTTTTAATTAAGTATCTTTCTCGAACTAAAACCTTGGGGTTTAGGAGATCGATCTCGCGTAATGCATCTGAGTGTCGATCAATGCTCACAAGGTGGTGTCGATCAACGCTCATTCCAAACAATACTGGTTTCGTGGTTTGATGGGTTCTCTAAACTTCCAATTCAAATCTTGTTTCTTAACAGTTATTTAGATTGTTTAAGATAGGTTCAGGTTCATAACCAAGCTCTCGCTTGTGCTATGGAACCCTAACTTCTAAGATTGAAGTGATCAAGTTCAACTTAGCATTAAGATCAACTTAAACAAAAAAAATAATAAGATTACCCTAACAATTCTATTAAATCAACAAGCCATTACTACTGTTGATGAACCCTAAATCTAACAATGAATTACTCAGATATAGCAAAACATGATTAAATTCTGAATAAAATGCATAGAATAAACTGAGTAAAAAGATAAAGAGTTCAAGATCTTCTATGTAATGATGATCAGATCTCTCTCTCCAATAGATGTAACAAGGTGTTCCAATTCTTAACTCTAAAACTTGTGTGTAACTTAGAAGACAAATCTCTCTTAAGTCTTCTAGGCTTAGGTTAAAACTAACATAGAAAACCCTAATAAATAGTCTAAATTTCGGCCAGGGACTTGTCTCTTAGGTCTTCTAGGCTTAGGTTAAAACTAACATAGAAAACCCTACTGATTTATGAGTCCAAATCAAACTTTAACTCGTGATTTTCTACTGATTTATAAGTCTAAATCAAGAGTTTTACATCCCGTTTCACTCTGGTTTGATTAGAATCAAAAAGAAATTGTCTAATCTCCAAAAAGGGTAAACTGGAATCACTTCAGTTGAAAGTGGGATAACTTCTTCATCATTACTCCTATGATATTGATTCAACTTCAGGGTTATTCTCCACTGATTTATGAGTCCAAATCAAGATTTTTAGATCTTGATTCATTGTTGTTTCAACAGAATCAAGAAGAAATAATCAAATCTCCAAACATGGTAGACTGGTATCACTTCTGTTGAAAATGGGATAACTTCTCCATCATACCTCCTACGATATTGATTCAACTTCAAGGTGATTATTCACTAATTAATGAGTCGAAATAAAGGTTCTTACATCGTGTATCATATTTAATCAATTAGAATCAAGAAGAAATTGCCAAAACTCCAAACATGGTGAGTTGGATTCACATTGGTTGAAAGTGGGATAAATTCTTCATCATAACTCTTATGATACTGATTCAAATTCATGGTGATTCTCCACTTATTTATGAGTCCAGTTAAAGCTTCTTACATGGTGATTTATTCTTCTTTGATTAGAATCAAGAAGAAATTGCCAAATCACCAAACATGGTATACTAGAATCACTTCGGTTGAAAGTGTGGTAACTTCTTCAACATTACTCCTATGACATTGAATAAACATCAAGGTTATTCTCCACTAATTTATGAGTCCAAATAAATCTATTTACATCGTGATTAACTGTTTTTCATTAGAATCAAGAAGAAATTACCAAATCTCCAAACAAGGTAAACTGGAATCACTTCGGTTGAAAGTGGGATAACTTCTTCATCATAACTTCTATGATATTGATTCAAATTCTGGTCTATTATCCACTGATTTATGATTCAAAATAAGGCTTCTTAAATCGTGATTCATTCTGATGTGATTATAATCAAGAAGAAATTGTCAAATCTCCAAACAAGGTAAACTAAAATCTTTTCGGCTGAAAGTGGGCTAACTTCTTCGTCATAACTCCTATGATATTAATTCAACTTCAGGGTGATTCTCCACTTATTTATGAGTCCAAATAAATATTCTTACATCGTGATTCATTTTGGTTGGATTAGAATCAAGAAGAAATTTCTAAATCTCCAAACAAGATTAACTGGAATCACGTCGATTGAAAGTGGGATAACTTTCTCATCCTAACTCCTATGATATTGACTCAACTTCAGGGTAATTATCCACTTATTTATGATTTCAAATCAAGATTTACATCATGATTCATTCTTTTTTTGATTAATATCAAGAAAAAATTGCCAAATCTCCAAACAGGGTAAACTGGAATCACTTATGTTGAAAGTGAGATAATTTCTTCATCATAAATCCTATGATATTTATCCAACTTCATTGTGATTTTTGACTGATTTATAAGTATAATCAATATTTTTACATCCTTTTTCACTCTGGTTTGATTAGAATCAAAAATAAATTGTCAAATCTCCAAAAAGGGTAAACTGGAATCACTTCAGTTGAAAGTGGGATAACTTCTTCATCATTACTCCTATGATATTGATTCAACTTCAGGGTTATTCTCCACTGATTTATGAGTCCAAATCAAGATTTTTAGATCTTGATTCACTGTTGTTTCAATAGAATCAAGAAGACATAACCAAATCTCCAAACATGGTAGAATGGTATCACTTCTTTTGAAAATGGGATAACTTCTCCATCATACCTCCTACGATATTGATTCAACTTCAGGGTGATTCTTCAGTAATTAATGAGTCCAAATAAAGGTTCTTACATCATGTATCATATTTGTTCGATTAGAATCAAGAAGAAATTGCCAAATCTTCAAACATGGTAAGCTGGAATCACATCGGTTGAAAATGGGATAACTTCTTAATCATAACTCCTATGATATTGATTCAAATTCACGGTGATTCTCCACTCATTTATGAGTCCATTTAAAGCTTCTTACATCGTGATTCATTCTTATTTGATTAGAATCAAGAAGAAATTGCCAAATCACTAAACAGGGTATATTAGAATCACTTGGATTGAAAGTGGGATAACTTCTTCAACATAACCCATATGACATTGATTAAACTTCAGGGTTATTCTCCACTAATTTACGAGTCCAATTAAATCTATATACATCATGATTCACTATTTTTTCATTAGAATCGAGAAGAAATTGTCAAATCTCCAAAAAAGGTAAACTGGAATCACTTCAGTTGAAAGTGAGATAACTTCTTCATCATTACTCCTATGACATTTATTAAAATTCAGGGTTATTATCCACTGATTTATGAGTCAAAATCAAGATTTTTAGATCTTGATTCATTGTTTTTCAATAGAATCAAGAAGAAATAACCAAATCTCCAAACATGGTAAACTGGTATCACTTCTGTTGAAAGTGGGATAACTTCTCCATCATACCTCCTACGATATTGATTCAACTTCAGGGTGATTCTTCACTAATTAATGAGTCAAAATAAAGGTTCTTACATCGTGTATTATATTTGTTCGATTAGAATCGAGAATAAATTGCCAAATCTCCAAACATGGTAAGCTGGAATCACATCATTTGAAAGTGGGATAACTTCTTCATCATAACTCCTATGATATTTATTCAACTTCATGGTGATTCTCCACTGAATTATAAGTCCAAATAAAGCTTCTTTTATCATGATTCATTCTGTCTTGATTTGAATAATGAAGAAATTGTAAAATCTCCAAAAAAAGGTAAGCTGGAATCACTTTGATTGAAAGTAGGAGAACTTCTTCATCATAACTCCTATGATATTGATTCAACTTCAGGTATCTTACTGTCAACTCATGTGATTCTAACTTACCTTGTTGGGACAAATGAAAAGTTCCAACAAGATTCTAATCAAATGGGGATCAATCAATATGAAAGAAGCTTGATTTGGAAACATAAATAAGTGGAGATTCACCACAAAGTTGAATAAATCTATAGGAGTTATGAAGAAGAAGGTATTCCACTTTCAACTCATGTTATTCCAGTTTACTATGTTTGTAGAAATGGGAAGTTTTTCAAGATTATAATCAAACCAGAATGAACCAAGATGTAAGAAGCTTGAATTAGATACATAAAACCGTGGACAATCAGCACGAAGTTGAATAAATCTCATAGGAGTTATGGTGATGATGGTATCCCACTTTCATATCATGTGATTCTAGCTTACCATGTTTGGACAAATAACAAATAATTCAAGATTCTAATCAACACAGGATGAATCAAAAAGTTAAAATATTTATTTGGAATCATAAATCAGTGGAGAATCACCATGAAGTTAAATAAATCGCATAGGAATTATGATGAAGAAGATATCCCACTTTGGACTCATGTGATTCCAATTTACCATGTTTGTACAAATGACAACTTCTTATAGATTCTATTCAAAGCAGGATGAATCAAGATGTAAGAAACTTCATTTGAAAACATCACTAGTTGGAGAATAACCATGAGATTTAATAAATTTCATAGGAGTTGTCATGGAGATGTTATCCCACTTTAAACTCATTTGATTCCAACTTATCATGTTTGTACAAATGGCAAGTTCTTAGAGATTCTAATATAATCAGGATGAATCAAGATGTAAGAATATTTATTTGGAAACATAAATCAGTGGAGAATCACCACGAAGTTGAATAAATATCATACCAGGTGATTCCAACTTACCTTGTTTGAACAAATGGAAACTTCTTCAAGTTTCTATTAAAACCATGTTGAAAAAAGATGTAAAAATCTTGATTTGGAAACATTAAATAATAGAGTATCATCAAGAAGTATAATAAATATCACATGAGTTATGATGAAGAAGGTATTTCACTTTCAACTCATGTTATTCCAGCTTACCATCTTTGTTTAAATGGCAAATTCTTCAACATTCTAATCAAACTAAGATGTACGAAGCTTGATTTGGAAAGATAAATCCATTGAATCACCATGAAGTTGAAAAAATCTCATAGGAGTTATGGTAAAGAAGGTATCCCACTTTTAACTCATGTGATTACAGCTTACCATGTTTGGACAAATGGCAAGTTCTTCAAGATACTAATCAAACCATAAGGAATCAAGATGTAATAATCTTTATCTAGAAACATAAATAAGTGGAAAATCACCATGAAGTTGAATAAATCACATATGAATTACTATGAAGAAGTTATCTCATTTTCAACTCATGTGATTCGAACTTACCCTGTTGGGACAAATGGAAAGTTCTTCAAGATTCTAATCAAACCGGGATGAAATAATATGAAAATATATTGTTTTGGAAACCTAAAGCAGTGGAGAATCACCACGAAGTTGAATAAATCTTATAGGAGTTATGATGAAGAAGGTATTCCACTTTTAACTCATGTTATTCCAACTTACCAAGTTTGTACAAATTGCAAGTTCTTCAAGATTCTAATCAAACTAGGATGAACCAAGATGTATGAATCTTGATTTGGAAACATAAATACGTAGAGAATCACCGCGAATTTGAATAAATCTCATAGGAGATATGGTGAAGAAGATGTCTCATTTTCAACTCATGTGATTCAAGTTTACCTTGTTTGGACAAATTGCAATTTCTTCAAGATTCTAATCAAACCAGAAGGAATTAAGATGAAAGAAACTTTATTTTTAAACATAAATCAGTGGATAATCACCATGAAGTTGAATAAATCTCATAGGAATTATGATGAAGAAGGTATCTCATTTTCTACTCATGTGATTCCAACTTACCTTGTTAGGACAAATGGAAAGTTCTTCAAGATTCTAATCATATGGGGATGAATCAATATGAAAGAAGCTTGATTTGGAAACATAAATAAGTATATATTCACCACGAAGTTACATAAATCTATAAGAGTTATGATGAAGAAGGTATTCCACTTTCAACTCATGTTATTCCACCTTACCATGTTTGTACAAATTGGAAGTTTTTCAAGATTATAATCAAATAAGAATGAACCAAGATGTAAGAATCTTGATTTGGACACATAAATCCGTGGACAATCACCACAAAGTTGAATAAATCTCATAGGAGTTATGGTGAAGATGGTATCACACTTTCATATCATGTGATTCCAGCTTACCATGTTTGGACAAATGGCAAATAATTCAAGATTCTAATTAAAACAGGATGAATAAAGAAGTAAAAATATTTATTTGGAATCATAAATCAGTGGAGAATCACCATGAAGTTAAATAAATCGCATAGGAATTATGATTTAGAAGATGTCTCACTTTGAACTCATGTGATTCCAATTTACAAATTTTGTACAAATGGCAACTTCTTATAGATTCTATTCAAACCAGGATGAATCAAAATATAAGAAACTTCATTTGGAAACATCACTAAATGGAGAATAACCATGAGATTGAATAAATTTCATAGGAGTTGTGATAGAAATGTTATCCCACTTTGAACTCATGTGATTCCAACTTACCATGTTTATACAAATGGCATGTTCTTAGAGATTTTAATCAAATTTGGATGAACAAAGATGTAAGAATATTTATTTGGAAACATAAATCAGTGGAGAATCACCACGAAATTGGATAAATCTCATACCAGGTGATTCATACCTACCTTGTTTGGACAAATGGCAAGTTCTTCAAGATTCTATTCAAACCATGTTGAAGCAAGATGTAAAAAGCTTGATTTGGAAACATAAATTAGTGGAGAATCACCAAGAAGTATAATAAATATCACATGAGTTATGATGAAGAAGGTATTTCACTTTCAACTCATGTTATTCCAGCTTACCATCTTTGTACAAATGACAACTTCTTCAAGTTTTATTCAAATCAGGATGAACCAGGATGTACGAAGCTTGATTTGGAAAAATAAATCCATTGAATCACCATGAAGTTGAATAAATCTCATAGGTGTTATGGTGAAGAAGGTATTCACTTTTAACTCATGTGATTTCAGCTTACCATGTTTGGACAAATGGCAAGTTCTTCAAGATACTAATCAAACCAGAAGGAATTAAGATGTAATAATATTTATCTAGAAACATAAATCAGTGGAGAATCACCATGAAGTTGAATAAATCACATATGAATTATTATGAAGAAGTTATCTCATTTTCAACTCATGTGATTCCAACTTACCATGTTGGGACAAATGGAAAGTTCTTCAAGATTATAATCAAACTGGGATGAATAAATATGAAAGAAGATTGATTTGGAAAAATGAAATCAGTGGAGAATAATCACAAAGTGTTATATGCCGATAAACAGCTGGTTGATCTGAGAGGACTTAGCCAAAACCCAATGGACGACTTGAGTGGACTAGACTAGACTGATTTTGACTTGACAGAACCTTGAATTGATCATGGAGAAACTGATTTGGACTGATCTGGACTCGGACAAAACCTTCTTTAGTTTTTGGACAGTTCTTCGGACTTTCTGGTAGATTATTGAGCTTTAGAACTTCTACTGATCTGAACTTCTGGAACTGAACCGATCCTGGACAGCACCTCCACTTGATCATAAAAGAATATGACTGCCTTGGACGGATTTATTTGGACAGAGCTTCCGCATCACAATCGTAGAAAATCATCGATTGGATAGAACTTGGCTTCTGGGTGGAGTATTGGCCTTTAGAAATGACCACACTCTTAACTTGACCACTTTATTTCTGTCTCTATTAGTAGCCACGTTTTTAACTTGTCTTTTGGTGTGGAGTGGGATGTCTGGAAACTGAGGGAGGGGTTGGTATTTAGAGAAACCATCGACCAATAATATCGAGCCATACGAGCGACTGTGTGTCAGCCCACATGCTTCCGGTGCATGCACGGTGACACACGGGCGCACACATGTCCTGATGCATGGTTCAGGCTCATGCAAAGAGACACACCCACGTCCAGATGGCTTGCTTCATGGCTGGAGTGCATGTGTCGCGACACATAACTTCCTACAAGTCGATCAACATGCTTCGGCTACATGCGCGGCGACACCTTATGCTATGACATGTCAGGCTGCATGTACCACTTCCATGCGCGGGGACATGTCATGCTATGGTAGACACTCATCTTCTTAGATGGTTGACACCACGTCCTCCACATGTCTGGAATCATGGCCTGGTTGCATGCAAGGCAACACCACAACGTTCACATGTCGATCAGCATGCTTCGGTTGCATGTGCGATGACAACTCGTGCTTCGATATGTCAAGCCGCATGTCCTGCTTTCATGCACGGATAAACCTCGTGCTTTTATAGACAGAGAGCTTTCCAGGCAGTTGACACCACGTCCTGATCACATGCATTGAGACACCTCGAGCTTCTCTGTCCATTCGCCCTATTTCGACCCTTCTGGCATATTTTCGATCCACGATCAATACCGAAGATTTTTCCGCTCCCATTCAGATGCGCTTCTGAATTCTGACCTTGACGGAAAATATTTCCCAAGCCTCCGGCTTCCCCAAGAAATTCCATAATCCTGAAATTACGATTTTCGCCTCACTTTGGGTTTTTCCATCGTGCTTCGATCCCGTCGTTCTTACTTCTGTCCTGCCTAATTCCCATCATGCTTCCGACTTATTTTGTTTCCGAAATAATATTTTAGTGATACGAAGTTTTTTTGAAAACTTTGTGCTTAAGGAACGTCGTGTTTCCCAAAACGTGATGCTTCCAAAACGTCCTTCTGATCAATCTAACTCATTGTCTAACCATGGTCGAGCAGCTTAATCGGCTCATGGTTCACTCACTATCAATTCTTTGACCATAACATATTTCAAAATTTCCCGATCAATCCTTATTGCCTGCGACTCGACCACTAGGTTGATTGTCGACTACTCTTCCATTTTCTCTTCGAGTGATGGCTATCTCCAAATCATAGTCCATGACTATCTCCATTCATCTTCTTTGTCTTGGTTCATCTCCGGCTGGCATTGCGGCCTCATTCTTAACTTCTTGTACTCCACCACGCTTCCATGCGCTACTCTGATCAAATCCAGTAAGTCAGCTTGATAAATGCTTCCTCACTCTGTGCACTCATCTCATATGTCACGACATTTACTCGCAACATTATCAACAACATTCAACCCTTTTTCTTCCTAAACCGTCAAAAAAAATAGGTGCTATCAGATTCTTTTAAAACTTGAAACACCAAAGTCAGATCTTTGATGAGTCACTGCAATATTAATATGCCACACTTTCGTAACCACATAACTTCCCTTGCATTATCTAGCTCACCAGACTATACATCTTTTCCGTCAACCCATTCAATAAATCAACCACTTGCAACACCTTTTTTCTTACCCTCTAATCCGACTAAGTTTATGATATTTATTGGATCCTTTGTCCACAGAAAATTGCAGTGGTCGTGACCTTTCTTTGATTCGCACCACTCTTCCTTTGGGTGCCAAGTAGCCTAAGAACCCAATGCAAGAGTTATAAAACTGCACTTGCTTAACTTGCAAAAATTTCTTGCTTTCGTAGCCACTCTACCGCATTGAAGTTTTTATCAACACCTCTCTTTACTCATCTCTCGAATCCGCGATGGTCCTAAGATTACTTTGCACTTGTTCTTCACCATCTGTTTCGTTCTTATTTCTGCTGCTACTGAAATCTCAAACCATTTCCTCATTCATTGAAATATCAACTTTTCTTTTTCCCCTTCAATCGAGCTGGCCATCTTTTACAATCCACGTTAGCTCGGTAATGCGCAATAAGTCCATTCTAAGGATTCCTATGTACCATTTACCTAACATGTCCACGCTTTCCACCATCATTGAAACATCTTAAAAAATGACATGCAACTTGAGAATCACCATTTATGCTGCATGACCAAATCTAATCTCGTCCTCGAACTCATTCTTATGTGACCAATGTTGGGCGATTTCTTGCCACACAAAGAATGTGACACCCAAAGTCGAAAAAAGTTTTGGCATTCACCACCACACAACTAACAAGCGGATTGAGTCCATCCTTACGTCCACCTTGTGAACCCCTAGTACCACGTTCCACTAACCACACACGCATTCTTATTGCACTTTCATCGATCCATTAAGCTTCCCGAAAGTGTGCTACATCACTACACGAACATCCAACACTTCGTAATTCCATGAGACATTAACTTCCATCATACTCAAGAATTAACTTAGCATCTCTCACAATCCTAGCTTGCCAGTTAATCAACCAACAATCCATATCGCACATTGCTTCGTACTTTCTACCATCGTATCCACTCCTTCACTAAAACTGACCTATCTTGATCAATCGCGTACGACTTTAAGAAAATTTACTCCTGCTGACCGAACCAACCCGATATCCTCGTTGCCTACTTCACGAAAACCCGATATACGACACTTTTTCGTCTTTACACAAGACATAAGTTAGTTTTCACCACTTCTTACAACTATCGAACACAATTCGCTTAGCCATTTGCTACGCAATCCAATCATAAACACATACTAAGTTATACCCTAAAAACATCATGCCACACATCCTTCGCGCGAGACATATACCATCGGTTTTTTTCCACCATTGGAAAGCGGCCAGCAAGGACATAACTGACTGGCCTACCCCGCTCTGATACCAAACTGAAACACCCCAACCAGGAAATATTTGAAAACACGTTAAAAATTCTAAGTAAAGATCGAATCAAAATTTATTAGATGAAACGAAGAAACATTGCCACCTTATTAATGAAACACGAGACTAAATACTGAACATATTTTCTTCTACAAGAATAATATCTTTATAAATCTTCCCAAGCATTACCCAAGTTCAAAATACCCTTTCCCGATAGTTTTTATAGCCACGCGCTCCGGTCAACACCATCAACCCTACCTGCATCCGCAAAAGGAGGCATGAGTATACAAAATTACTCAGTGAGGACGCTCAAAACCGTCCACATGCAACTCAAAATCAAGCAATCAAAATTCATATTCCATTCTAACAACCTAGTAATTCCATTCTATCAACTTAGGAATTTGTTACCCTCATTTCCTACTTAGCCATTTTTCTTTCCTATTACTTATTCATTTTCATGCATTCAAAAACTAACAACCTAACATCCGGTTCTATCATTCCTTTACTTTAGCATTTCCTAACATTCCGACCCGAAGGTCCATCAACTTGCGGCCATAGCCAAACCTGCGGCCATAGCCAATCTGCGTCCGTAGCCAAACCTGCGGCCGTAGCCAACCTGTGGCCGTAGCCAATCTGGGATCGTAGCCAAACCTGCGGCCGTAGCCAACCTGCGGTCGTAGCCAAACTTGCGGCCGCAGCCAAACCTGCGGCCGTAGCCAAGCATGCGGCCAAAGCCAAACGTGCGACCCGTCGGTCCATTACGACCATAGCCAACCTGCGACCAAAGACAACCTGCGACCTAGAGGTCCATAACGGTCGAAGCCAACATACACGGCCAGAAGCCAAAATATGCTCATAACATCTTTACGGCCCGAAGCCAAAACATATGTTCCTTAACTTAATCATGTTCATCTAATCTCGTACTTTCTTTAAATTCCTTCAATTCTCAATCTGTTTCTTTAACATTTCCAATCTAACATTTCAATTCTTGTCGGTTATAATCTAAGTATTTCACGTAAACATCTCAATTAAACATAACATCATTACACGCAATCTATCATGAAAATATCCTATATGGACGTTCTTCGATCCTTGAGAACTATCTTGAAGAACGAACTTTCTGTAAATGATTTCTCTAATGCATAATCTTCATCCTAATAATCCAACTATGATAAAAAAAAATACTAACTATTAAGTTACCACGAATCACCCCCTCACCTCGATTGATCTTAAAAGATCAAAGACTCTGAACCTTCATGTGTTTCCTGGCGAAGAACTCCTTGTTTCCTCCTTCTTCGATCCTTCTTCTCGGAATCTTTTCTCTAGAACTTCGTTCATGCTCTGGCTTCTCTCTAAGTCTTGTTTATGAGTTCAGTGAGACATGAAGGCTGGAGGTCTCATTTTACCTTATTTCAGGACTTGCTCACCAAGTTGGCCATTAAGTATTTTTTCCTTATTTACCTTGGTCAAACTTATCATCAATGGCTACAAGAATATCTACGCTTATTGCCTTATATGACTCCCGCAGACCCGACCTTCCTTTCGTATAATCTCGTCAGTTGCACCTTGTCAAACTTGCCTTACTTAGAACCCGCATTCTCCGATTGCCAAACTTTCCATAGTTAAACTGGCAATCTGCAGTTTCCTTACTTAAACTTTGATCGCTCTATGTATTTATCGACATCCGACTCTTAGTAAAAAATGTGGCTCATTCTTCCAACCCTCATGAATACAAGTGTTCCCACAATTAGAAAAATATGCTCCTTGTAAAATTAAACCTCTCGCGATTTATTTCCTTCGAATTTAAAATACTCTGGGAGCGGGTCGTTACACGTGCCTGTGGCATTTTTTGCATTTTCGCGCAAAGTTCTCGTAATCTTTGATCATTGTTGGCTAGTCGTGTCCGTGGCGTTTGATTTTGGCTGCATGGGACCTTCCACCAGAGTGATTTACGCAATATCCGAAATGGACCACATCCAATATTATTTTTGCTTTCCTTCCTTCTATGCAGTTCATGAGGGGACCAGAAAATCTCCACTTGTAGAGTTCCCCGTCGACCAAGACGTATCGTGTGGATTGGGTTTTAACCTTTCAGGCTGCCCATTTATCTATTGGGAGTTTCTCGTTGGCGATGCACACAAGGATTGTCTCTGTCCAAGGTTTGTCGAATCCGTACTCGGATTGCTCGAAGTCTTGTGTTGCCCGGATATCGACTTCGCCGACGTTGGGTGAATCAATCAGGTTTATGACGAAAGGCGGCCCGATACTAGGATGCTCTATGAATTCCACCGGAATTACCCTGCTTAGACCTGGAACGAAGCTGGACGCTAGTGTAGCCAAGGCATCGGCCTGGGCGTTTTCCTTGCGAGGGCTTCGTGTCAAAGCGAATTGATCAAAGCTTTGTGTTAAGTCCTGGACAACCTTCAAGTAGGGGTCCATTCTTTCATCTCTTGCCTCGTATTCTCTATTGTACTGATTTGCTTCCGGCTGTGAGTTGCAGTATGCGTGGATATCGCGTATTTTCATGCCGCGAGCCAATGTAAGCCAGCAATGAGGGTTTCGTACTTGGCTTCGTTGTTGGACGCCTGGAAAATTAATCGAAATGATTGTTCTATTACTTCCCCTGTTGGTTAAGTCAGTCAGATTCTGACCTCGGAGCCCTGTTTGGATGAAGATCCATCGACGTGGAGTGTCCAGGTTGAGTCAGGGTCTTGGTTCGTTGTGCACCTTGTGGGAAGCTCTACCAAGAAGTAAGAGAGAACTTGCGATTTTGCACAAGCTTTCGCTCGATACTCGATATCATATTCGCTTTGCTCGACTACCCACTTTGCTAACCTTCCAAATTGAGTGGGGCTATGCAAGATCGTCCGCAGCGGCAATTATGTGAGTACCACGATCGTATGAGATTAGGCCTCAGTTTTCGGGCTGACATGACGACCGCGAGAGCTATTTTTTCCATTAGCGGGTAACGCGTCTTGGCATCCAGCAGGGTGTTACTTACGTAGAAGATGGGATTTTGTTCGCCCCACTCTTCTCGGATGAGGACTCCGCTTACGGCCGTTATGAATACTGCGATATACAGAAACAAAGGCTCCCCTTCTACGGGTTTTGCGAGCACCGGGGGAGTGGCCAGGTAGTGCTTCAACTGTTGGAAAGCTTTCTCGCACTCCTCGGTCCATTCGAAATTTTTATTCCCTTTCAAGGTGTTGTAGAAAGGTAAGCATTTATCCATTGATCGCGAGATAAAAAGATTGAGTGCTGTGACTCTACCCGTTAACCTCTGCACCTCTCGCTTGGTTCTTGGGGACGCCATCTCAATCAGCGCGGTGGTTTGTTTTGGATTAGCCTGATTCCTCGAAAGGTCACGAGGTATCCTAGAAATTCTTCTCATGCTACCGCGAACCTGTACTTTGCGGGGTTCAGTTTCATGTTATGTAGGTTTTACCTCTCAAAGCCTTCTTGGAGATGGTCGACATGGTCTTTCTCCTCAAGAGATTTTACGAGCATGTCGTCGATGTATACTTCAATAATTTTTCCTAGCTGTTCAGAGAACATTCGGTTAACCAGTCCCTGATAAGTTGCACCAGCGTTCTTAAGGCCGAATGGCATTACTCTGTAACAGTAAGTACCGCGGTCGGTTATGAACGCAGTTGCATGCTGATCATTGGGGTTCATCATGATCTGATTTTACCAGGGGAAAGCATCTACGAATGACAATAGTTTTTTCCTGGTGTTGCTTCGTCCAGTCGATCGATGTGAGGCAGTGGGAAACTATCTTTTGGACACGCTTTGTTGAGATCGGTAAAATCAACACAGACTCGCCATTTGCCATTTTTCTTTTTGACGACGACTGGGTTAGCGAGCTAGTCAGGATACCTTACCTCTGTTATGGATCCGACTTTGAGGAGTTTTCCGACCTCGTCGTTAACTGCAGAAGCCCGTTCAGGACCCAACTTTCGTCTTTTCTGTTTGACTGGTTTGAAAGTTGGATCGACGTTAAGTTCGTGACATGCTATCTTGATGTCAATCCCTAGCATGTCTTATGCAGCTCACGCGAACGCGTGTAAGTTCTTTTTTAGACAGGCGTTAAGCTCCATTTTTAAGGACTCGCAAAGATTAGCACCGATTTCAACATAGCGGTCCAGGAATGCTTCGTCGAGGCATACTGAGACCACGTGTTTGCAGGTTGGTTCGTGTTTTCCCTCGAGTGCTTCGGTTACTCGCGACTGCCAAAATATTTCTGTTTCGTTTGGTCCTAAGGCATTGTCATCAATGTACGACTTCCTTTTCTTGTTGGAGGGAGTCTCTGATGACGAGCCCTTTCGTTTTAGTTTCGCGGCGAAACAAACTTACGCAATTTTTCTATCCCCCAAATTCTTGATTCCGCGAAGCGTTAGGAATTTAAGAGACATGTGGTATGTTGACAAGACAGCCTGCATTGAATTCGGCCATGGAGTTCCTACGATCGCGTTATATGACGTGGGTCGATCAATGACCACGAACTCCACGATTTTTTCTATGTTGTGGGCTCTAACCGAGAGGTTGATTGTGCCAAGAGTCATGGTAGCCTCCCCTGGGAGTCCTACTACCGGGTTTGGGTCTTATGCGATTTCGGATGGATCGAGTTCCATTCTCTCGAGGGTGTTTTTGAAGATGATATCGGCCAAGCTTCCGGTGTCTACCAATATCCTTGCGAGATCAATATTATGGTATGTCAACTCGATAACAAGGAGATCGTTGAGAGGTTTGACCGAGTTGGTCATTTCTCTCTACTTAAAGGAGATGACATTGCCGCATGTTTGGTTAGGCATATCGTTTCTAAGTCGTACGGTGATTTTTGAGTTAGAGAATCCGATCTCTCCTCCTTCTAGCGCCAAACTGTGAGAACCAAAATCCACACTGTCAATTTCTATAAATTAAAGAAAACCAAAAGAACCCGACTTTCCAAGAGGTCCTGGATTATCTGCGTAAACACACAAAAATGAAGAAGAAAGAGATAACAGAATATCGATAGTAAGTTGCATAGAGGCGTTTTATTAATTGATAGGAACGAAGCTACATGATTTTCTGAAGAACAAAACGAGTAGAATATATCTAACAAAGAGAATTTCAGAACAGATCGTATGAGATTAGGCCTCAGTTTTCGGGCTGACATGACGACCGCGAGAGCTATTTTTTCCATTAGCGGGTAACGCGTCTTTGCATCCAGCAGGGTGTTACTTACGTAGAAGATGGGCTTTTTTTCGTCCCACTCTTCTCGGATGAGGACTCCGCTTACGGCCGTTATGAATACTGCGATATACAGAAACAAAGGCTCCCCTTCTACGGGTTTTGCGAGCACCGGGGGAGTGGCCAGGTAGTGCTTCAACTGTTGGAAAGCTTTCTCGCACTCCTCGGTCCATTCAAAATTTTTATTCCCTTTCAAGGTGTTGTAGAAAGGTAAGCATTTATCCATTGATCGCGAGATAAAAAGATTGAGTGCTGCGACTCTACCCGTTAACCTCTACACCTCTCGCTTGGTTCTTGGGGACGCCATCTCAATCAGCGCGGTGGTTTGTTTTGGATTAGCCTCGATTCCTCGAAAGGTCACTAGGTGTCCTAGAAATTCTTCTGATGCTACCGCGAACCTGTACTTTGCGGGGTTCAGTTTCATGTTATGTAGGTTTTACCTCTCAAAGCCTTCTTGGAGATGGTCGACATGGTCTTTCTCCCCAAGAGATTTTACGAGCATGTCGTCGATGTATACTTCAATAATTTTTCCTAGCTGTTCAGAGAACATTCGGTTAACCAGTCCCTGATAAGTTGCACCAGCGTTCTTAAGGCCGAATGGCATTACTCTGTAACAGTAAGTGCCGCAGTCGGTTATGAACGCAGTTGCATGCTGATCATTGGGGTTCATCATGATCTGATTTTACCAGGGGAAAGCATCTATGAATGACAATAGTTTGTTTCCTGGTGTTGCTTCGACCAGTCGATCGATGTGAGGCAGTGGGAAACTATCTTTTGGACACGCTTTGTTGAGATCGGTAAAATCAACACAGACTCGCCATTTGCCGTTTTTCTTTTTGACGACGACTGGGTTAGCGAGCTAGTCAGGATACCTTACCTTTGTTATGGATCCGACTTTGAGGAGTTTTCCGACCTCGTCGTTAACTGCGGAAGCCCGTTCAGGACCCAACTTTCGTCTTTTCTGTTTGACTGGTTTGAAAGTTGGATCGACGTTAAGTTCGTGACATGCTATCTTGATGTCAATCCCTAGCATGTCTTATGCAGCTCACGCAAACGCGTGTAAGTTCTTTTTTAGACAGGCGTTAAGCTCCATTTTTAAGGACTCGCAAAGATTAGCACCGATTTCAACATAGCGGTCCAGGAATGCTTCGTCGAGTCATACTGAGACCACGTGTTTGCAGGTTGGTTCGTGTTTTCCCTCGAGTGCTTCGGTTACTCGCGACTGCCAAAATATTTCTGTTTCGTTTGGTCCTAAGGCATTGTCATCAATGTACGACTTCCTTTTCTTGTTGGAGGGAGTCTCTGATGACGAGCCCTTTCGTTTTAGTTTCGCGGCGAAACAAACTTACGCAATTTTTCTATCCCCCAAATTCTTGATTCCGCGAAGCGTTAGGAATTTGGGAGACATGTGGTATGTTGACAAGACAGCCTGCATTGAATTCGGCCATGGAGTTCCTACGATCGCGTTATATGACGTGGGTCGATCAATGACCACGAACTCCACGATTTTTTCTATGTTGTGGGCTCTAACCGAGAGGTTGATTGTGCCAAGAGTCATGGTAGCCTCCCCTGGGAGTCCTACTACCGGGTTTGGGTCTTCTGCGATTTCGGATGGATCGAGTTCCATTCTCTCGAGGGTGTTTTTGAAGATGATATCGGCCAAGCTTCCGGTGTCTACCAATATCCTTGCGAGATCAATATTATGGTATGTCAACTCGATAACAAGGAGATCGTTGAGAGGTTTGACCGAGTTGGTCATTTCTCTCTACTTAAAGGAGATGACATTGCCGCATGTTTGGTTAGGCATATCGTTTCTAAGTCGTACGGTGATTTTTGAGTTAGAGAATCCGATCTCTCCTCCTTCTAGCGCCAAACTGTGAGAACCAAAATCCACACTGTCAATTTCTATAAATTAAAGAAAACCAAAAGAACCCGACTTTCCAAGAGGTCCTGGATTATCTGCGTAAACACACAAAAATGAAGAAGAAAGAGATAACAGAATATCGATAGTAAGTTGCATAGAGGCGTTTTATTAATTGATAGGAACGAAGCTACATGATTTTCTGAAGAACAAAACGAGTAGAATATATCTAACAAAGAGAATTTCAGAACAGATCGTATGAGATTAGGCCTCAGTTTTCGGGCTGACATGACGACCGCGAGAGCTATTTTTTCCATTAGCGGGTAACGCGTCTTTGCATCCAGCAGGGTGTTACTTACGTAGAAGATGGGCTTTTTTTCGTCCCACTCTTCTCGGATGAGGACTCCGCTTACGGCCGTTATGAATACTGCGATATACAGAAACAAAGGCTCCCCTTCTACGGGTTTTGCGAGCACCGGGGGAGTGGCCAGGTAGTGCTTCAACTGTTGGAAAGCTTTCTCGCACTCCTCGGTCCATTCGAAATTTTTATTCCTTTTCAAGGTGTTGTAGAAAGGTAAGCATTTATCCATTGATCGCGAGATAAAAAGATTGAGTGCTGCGACTCTACCTGTTAACCTCTACACCTCTCGCTTGGGTCTTGGGGACGCCATCTCAATCAGCGCGGTGGTTTGTTTTCGATTAGCCTCGATTCCTCGAAAGGTCACGCGGTGTCCCAGAAATTCTTCTGATGCTACCGCGAACCTGTACTTTGCGGGGTTCAGTTTCATGTTATGTAGGTTTTACCTCTCAAAGCCTTCTTGGAGATGGTCGACATGGTCTTTCTCCCCAAGAGATTTTACGAGCATGTCGTCGATGTATACTTCAATAATTTTTCCTAGCTGTTCAGAGAACATTCGGTTAACTAGTCCCTGATAAGTTGCACCAGCGTTCTTAAGGCCGAATGGCATTACTCTGTAACAGTAAGTGCCGCAGTCGGTTATGAACGCAGTTGCATGCTGATCATTGGGGTTCATCATGATCTGATTTTACCAGGGGAAAGCATCTATGAATGACAATAGTTTGTTTCCTGGTGTTGCTTCGACCAGTCGATCGATGTGAGGCAGTGGGAAACTATCTTTTGGACACGCTTTGTTGAGATCGGTAAAATCAACACAGACTCGCCATTTGCCGTTTTTCTTTTTGACGACGACTGGGTTAGCGAGCTAGTCAGGATACCTTACCTTTGTTATGGATCCGACTTTGAGGAGTTTTCCGACCTCGTCGTTAACTGCGGAAGCCCGTTCAGGACCCAACTTTCGTCTTTTCTGTTTGACTGGTTTGAAAGTTGGATTGACATTAAGTTCGTGACATGCTATCTTGATGTCAATCCCTAGCATGTCTTATGCAGCTCACGCAAACGAGTGTAAGTTCTTTTTTAGACAGGCGTTAAGCTCCATTTTTAAGGACTCGCAAAGATTAGCACCGATTTCAACGTAGCGGTCTGGGAATGCTTCGTCGAGGCATACTGAGACCACGTGTTTGCAGGTTGGTTCGCGTTTTCCCTCGAGTGCTTCGGTTACTCGCGACTGTCAAAATATTTCTGTTTCGTTTGGTCCTAAGGCATTGTCATCAATGTACGACTTCCTTTTCTTGTTGGAGGGAGTCTCTGATGACGAGCCCTTTCGTTTTAGTTTGGTGGCGAAACAAACTTACGCAATTTTTCTATCCCCCAAATTCTCGATTCCGCAAAGCGTTGGGAATTTGGGAGACATGTGGTATGTTGACAAGACAGCCTACATTGAATTCGGCCATGGAGTTCCTACGATCGCGTTATATGAAGTGGGTCGATCAATGACCACGAACTCCACGATTTTTTCTATGTTGTGGGCTCTAACCGAGAGGTTGATTGTGCCAAGAGTCATGGTAGCCTCCCCTGGGAGTCCTACTACCGGGTTTGGGTCTTCTGCGATTTCGGATGGATCGAGTTCCATTCTCTCGAGGGTGTTTTTGAAGATGATATCGGCCAAGCTTCCGGTGTCTACCAATATCCTTGCGAGATCAATATTATGGTATGTCAACTCGATAACAAGGAGATCGTTGAGAGGTTTGACCGAGTTGGTCATTTCTCTCTACTTAAAGGAGATGACATTGCCGCATGTTTGGTTAGGCATATCGTTTCTAAGTCGTACGGTGATTTTTGAGTTAGAGAATCCGATCTCTCCTCCTTCTAGCGCCAAACTGTGAGAACCAAAATCCACACTGTCAATTTCTATAAATTAAAGAAAACCAAAAGAACCCGACTTTCCAAGAGGTCCTGGATTATCTGCGTAAACACACAAAAATGAAGAAGAAAGAGATAACAGAATATCGATAGTAAGTTGCATAGAGGCGTTTTATTAATTGATAGGAACGAAGCTACATGATTTTCTGAAGAACAAAACGAGTAGAATATATCTAACAAAGAGAATTTCAGAATAGAGATGCAGAAGAATCTAAGTAAAGTTTTGAGTATGCAGCCGCTTATATTCTAAGTTCTTCTATGCTAGCCGAGTTATTCTAGGTCTAAATCTTTGGATCATTGCACCTTTAGCTTTAGCTCCCCTTATATATGCCTTCTGGGTCGGTTCCTCTTTCTTTTTTTGCCCCTAGGTCGAGTTTATATCTTTGCGGAAACATTCCTTTTTATCTCGATCTTCATCATTATCTTGGAAACTTGACATTTATCTTTTGATTTCGCGAGACTTATCTTCTTATGCGAGTAAAGAGACACCGTCATAACATTGCTGGGCTCAATTTTTTATGAAATCGCAAGGGGTTTTTAGCCGCGTTCTATGCCTCTTTGGGCCGTGTTTCGACTTAAACTTTTTTAAGATTTCTTCGAAAGAACGTTTAATGATATGACGTGGCTTAAGATAGGAAGTTCACACTTCTCGTATAGTTTGGACAATTGTGGTGTTGAGTTAATCATTGATGTTTATACGATAACCATGAACTTCATTCAGGAAAATGAGTCTTCACGGTTTTTATAGTAAAGTTCCAACGGTAACTCCGATCGAGACGAAACAAAGAGAATTTTGATCAAGATTCTAGAGACAAGCCAAGGGATGTGGTCTCACTTGCCATATGGCGAACTAGAGCTGTATTCGGCGACCCGGGGTTTGTTTGGTGACTCTTACTTGTTTTGATCGTAACATCTCAACGGAAACTCCGATTGAGACTAAACGGAAAGCATTTCGATCACTACTCGATGAGGAATACAAAGGAGAGACACACCTCGCCATATGGTAACCCAGATTTGGAGAGCCAAGGTCGCCATATGTTGACGTAGTCTTTGAAAGGTCAGGTCGCCATATGGCGACCTGGTCTCAGAGAGCTTAGGTCGCCATATGGCAACCCGGACTCGGAGAGATTACGTCGCCATATGGCGACCGGACTCAGAGAGACTAGGTCGCCATACGACACGGATTCGGAGAGCCTAGGTCACCATTTGGCAACTCGGAATCGGAGAGCCCAGGTTGCCATATGACGACCCGTCTCGGAGGGCCTTGGTCACCAAATGGTGACCAGGAGTTGGAGAGCCCAGGTCGCCATATGGTGAACCATATGGCAAGAGCCTAGGTCGCAATATGGCGACTCGGACTCGGAAAGGACTAGGTCGCCATATGGCGACCTGGATTTTATGGGTTCATGTCGCCATATGGCGAACCAGATTGTACAGGTTCATGTCGCAATATGGCAACCCGTAACCTTGGTGCGTAGCTCGCCATATGGCGACCCGTACTTTGCGTGTGTGGGTTGCCGAATGGCGACCCGTGCTTTGCGAGTGTAGGTCTCCATATGGCGACCTGGTTTGTTAAAGGCGAGGTCGCCATATGGTAAACAATAATAACAAATAGCTAGATCTAGGGTTTCAGGAAAATGGATTATATAGGATAGAAGCTAAGGGTATTAATCATTGAACTCGATATCTAATATAAAAGACGACCAGCTTTCGCTGCGAGTCTAATCTATTAATTCTGATGTTTCAGCTCTCACTTGTTGACACGGAATGACCGTCGACCGATGGCAATGATCCTGCATTAATCGATGGTCTCTTGAGTCAAGCTTTATGACCTAATTCGATAAGTTCACTAAGTTAACTAAATCAACTCTTGTTTGTTTCTAGCAACCTAGCTTAACATGATTAATTCTGGTAGTAGACCATGCTCTCGCTTGCACCGAACCATCCTATGATCAGGGTTCTAGTTAGCTACTCTAGAATACAAGCAATAAACATAATTCTATTGATAGATCTAATAATCACCCTAGCAATTCTATTGTTTGGCTAATCCATAAATACCATTAATAAACCCTAAAACTAACATGAGATCTACTCAGACCTGATCTTTTTCACATAAATCATAGATGAATAGAATATATATAATATAAAACTAAAGGAGTTCCAGGAGGACTCTGAAGGAGTTCTTCCCTTCTCTCATAACCCTAGAAAAATGAATAAAATAAATCTTGCTAAGTGTTCAAGCGTAGCCGTCAACAATGGCTAAGAAAACATATAAATAGGGTTTTAGGTCGTCCATGGGAATTTTGGTAATTTGTGATGGCTTCTGGGGTTAAGTCAGCCATAAAACAAGTCGGTCCAGTCTTCTGGGATCACCATCAATCGACACCAAGGCTGTGCCGTCGATCGACACTCATTCATCTTCTCGACAGCTTCCTCTCGCGAGGCAGACAAACCACATTTCAGTAAATCGGGCATAACTTTAGATCTAACTGTCAGATGTACCTCAAGCCGGTGGAATTGGAAATCTAACTCAAAGCCCTATCTTCTGCAAAAAGATCAGCTAAATCGCACCGTGGAAAGGTCTCCATAAATAGCTAAACATCTGACATATCTGCGAAGTTGTGCATCTCTAAAAGCTCCAAAATCACCAAAGTTCTCCAGAACGTACCTGAACCTGAAAATACTCTATAACATACTCCAAACATATAGAATAGACTCTAAATAGGGATGATATTATGGCACTATATTGGTAAATATCAAGCCCTATCAACTCTCCCAGACTTAACAATTTGCTTGTCCTCAAGCAAACAAAGCTTGTGAAAGAGGTTTTGAAAAGCGGAGACTCGTATAATGTCTAAGTATAACTATAACCCTACTATGTTGCAACCACATCCTATTAAGTCAATCACAGAGAAACTTTATATACCCTATCCTAGTATAGCAACCAAATTCATTCTACCAACAGCTTAGCAAATACTAGTCTGAGTCGCCCCTCTATTGATTTCATTTCTTTGCATAAAGTAAAAGTGCAGGTTTTACCTTGCGAGTATCGATCAAAGGATATATGGACTCTTACCTCTGCAGGTATCTGAACACACATATAGTCTTCTCTGCTTTCTTTCCTCTCTCTCTTCTCACTTCTTCTCAGTCAATGTCTCCCTTCTTTTGAGGGTATCATTTTATTTTTTAATTGACTGATATATTTGGACAAGTTTCCATAAATCAAGCCCTAATGATTTTTGCCACCAAACCATGTTCACTTCTTTTTGACCTTTATCTCTTTCTAGAATCATATGAAACAAGCTTTAATTGTTGTAGCCACCAAATCATGTTCAATCTTTTTTATCTGAAGGGGAGAGAGAGGGGAATCAAAAGCACACAGACTTTTACCTTCCAGACTTGTAGAAGGAATCCGATCCAGTGTATACCAAATCCCAAAGAAAGCTAATAATGTCATGATTAGTGTTGGAAATCAGTTTCGGTTCCTTGAAACTTTCTAAGCAAGTGTGATATAGTGGCAGGATGATCCACTTTGGTATCTCTAGTAATCTCTGCAAACAACCTTCTAATAATGGTGCCAAAGTGTGGTTAGTCAATAATAAATCTTGATCGTAGTCTCTTTCTTAACTCAATAAAACTTTTTGAAAAACATATGTATATAAATAAAACTCAAAATAAATAAATAGCGTTAGCGAACCTCCCCTAGACTTAAATTACAATGTTCCCAGTGTAATCCGTCCCGGATTGGTTAGGAAAAAACAAATAATATGTAAATACCTTAAGAGAGAAACTCGATACCAGACTCTATAAAAGAGTGTCAATCGATGACATATGGATGGTGTCGACTGATGGTCATGATCAATGTTCGATTGATGTTTATTCTTCAGTGTCAATCGATGGTACACCTGGAAGTTTCTACTCTATTTTTTTTAATTAAAGAAAATAAAACTAAAAATAGAACACAATATCAGTAATACCTCCCCCAGACTTAAAACACTATCACCAGTGTTATACAGTCTGAGATTGGTGAAGAAAATAAATCATAAGGACAAAATTTAACAAGGAAAGACGATATACATGCTTGATGATGGTGACTGTCGATCGACATAGTTAAGTGGCCATCGATCGATTCTTGGTTTGATCCGTTGATCGACAGTGATCAAGTGTTGATCGATGCTCTGTGCAATCTATCTTCCTCTGATCTCTTTTTTTTTAACTTACTAAACAGTGGGTTGCCTCCCACTCAGCTCTTGTTTTTAGTCTTTAGCTTGACGTTTTGAAACTTTGATTCAGTTATGATGAGATAGGGAACTTGCTCCAAAACAATTCCCAATGTCCAATATCTTCAACTTCATCACCCTTTTTGTGACATCCTCCATTGACTCTTCTCCTTTGTCTATCATTTCAGCAATTAGAAGTACTCGAATCTTTGCAAGTGGCTGAAATAAGCATCTGCTGCGCACTCTGTATTTCCTGACACCATCTGAGAAGTGGGAAATCAATGATAACCGAGGAACTTCCTTGATCCTATTTCTCTTCTTCCAATTCCTCCTCTTTTTTCCCCCAGACTTGTCTGATCTCGTGGTGCCTCCATCAAAAAGATTACAAAACACTTCAACTCATTCTGCTCTGATCCGTGATGAGTGTTGATCGACGCTCTAGTGTTGTTCCAATGGTGGCGTCGGTCGATTCATCAATGATGGGTGTCGATCGATGCTGCGACCGATGGTCCTTGGTCAAGGTCACCTTCATACTTCAATACTCTCTGAAAAACAATTGTATGCTGAAAGATCTTCAAATACTTCAACGTAGAGATCCACATGCACACTTCCATCTGGTTGAATAGGAAATTCAACCTCAAAAACAGCACTGGGAACCACAAACTTCACAGTGTCATGTACAATCTTTGCTTTTTTGTGAAAACCAGCAGCTTCTTCTGTGCAGATAAGTGGTCGTAGATGTTCTGGGACAGCAAGATATGAGGTCTTGGACACGTGCATTCGCTCCTCAACGGGTGCTGGTTCAATCATGTAACTTGGATGTTCGTCCAACAATGAATGTTGATTGATGTCAGCTAGGTGGTATCGATCGATAATGGGCTTTGGGTGTTGATCGATGCAGTAGGATTGTTGTCGATCAATGATATCTGGTTGGTGTAAATTGATGCTAGATTTTGGTGAAGTTTCCAGATCTATTCTCGAAGTGTGATGATCATCATCAAGCTTCTGATTCGAGTTCGGATGCATATCTTCAAACCATTCTTCTAGCTCCATAGTGGCATTCCTACTCAAATCCAAATACCCAAGTTGTTCTTTATCCTTTGCCTCCAAGAGATCTTCGATGGTGATGTTTCTTTCTACATCCGGAGCATGATAACAACTTGATACATCGGTGCTCTCTTGTGTTGAGTCTGCAATGTCGTGAAGATACATCGATCTTTCATGGATGTCGAGTGGTGTCGATCAATAATCGGGGTTAGTGTCGATCGATTTTGAGGTCTTAGGGTCGATCAATGTTGAGATCTTATTGTCGATCGATGCCAAGGTCGGATCGATAATATCAGCTTCTTCTTCTCTGCTCTGCTCAGCTCAGATCCATGATACTTAAACCCATTCCTATGTATTCGAGAAATTGTCATGGAATCTCGCCTTCTTTCTTAATTTGTCATACTTCAAGGATCTTGTCCCACTTATGGTTGATCTCTTTTTCTCGAGCTGCTGAAGCTTCATCGAGAAATTCATAAAGGAATGATCTTTCAATATCATCCCAGTGAGTCCGAGATCGTGGTTCCAGTCGACTAAACCAGCTAAATTCATTCCTAGAGATAAAATAAGGGAAGATCTTGCAGAGCATGTGGTATTCAGACATTTCATTCTGCTCGCTCCTTGAGACTAGATCCACAAGTTCTTCGATGTGTTCCTTTGGATCTTTATGAGGCAAACCCTGAAAAAAGTTATGAGTTGCCCAATCATACCACTCACGACTAATCTGGAAGTCCTTTATCTCAGTAACAGCAATGACATCAGGGATCACAGCTCCTAGTGCATGAATCAAAAGCCATATACTGTTTTGAGGACGACCTTCTTCGTCTGGTAAGATCCCATTCTCATCAGCCTTAAGTATAAGAACTTCAATTTCCTCTGTCTTCTCGCAAGTGGTGTCGATCGATGCTGAGTTCTTAACGTTGATCGACATTGAAATCTTAGTGTCGATCGATGCTGAAGTCGGATCACTAATATCAGCTTCTTCTACTCTGATCAGCTCTCCATATCCATATTCTTCCTCTACCTTATATCTCAGCATGGATTCCATGTCGATCTTCATATTTGCTTCAGTATCATAGAGAAATTTGGTGAGAAGGCGTTCGTGATGTCATCCCAGGTAGTGAGAGATCCTGGTGCCAACCTCTTGAACCAACATGCTGCTTCTCCAGCAAGAGAGCATGGGAATAGTTTGCATATGTAGTAATCTTTTGAGACTCCATTGCACTTAATGGTCGACCCTAAATCATCGAATGATTCAAGGTGGTTACTGGGACATTCATGAGGAAGACCATGAAAAGGATGCTGACCCACAAGAGAGATATATGTAGGATTCAGCTCAAAGACATTCCTTTGTGGTGCAGAACAATGCATCGCAGACCTTTTGGCGAAGAAATCTTCAGGCCTGTTGTAGTGTCTAAGTGCCTCTTGTCTTTCTATCCCAGAATTCACAGTAACAGTAGTAGCATCAGGGATTGTAGTCCCCTGTGCATGAATTAATTGCCCTGCATTGTTGCGCGCGCGACCTCTTTCGTCCCGTAAGATGCCATTCTTGTCAACTCTCAGTATGAGTACTTCGACCTTCTCTATCTTCTCGCAAGTAGTATCGACTGACGGCGAAGTATGGGTGTCGATCGATGTCATGATGTTAGTATCGATCGACGGTGAATTATTAGTGTCGATCGATACTCGCTTCTCTTTGCTAGCGATCACTGCTTGGAGGGTGTCGACTGCCCTCGTAGACTTATGGATCGTGCGCAAATCAGTAGGTTCCTTTTTTGAAGAACCCAAAAATCCTCTCCTTATTGCTTCCTGGTACTAGTATGTATCTGAAACACAAGAAAAGATTTTATGTATGGAAACTAATATAGAAAAATACCTAGACTAAATCAAACAAATTGAGTCTAATGGCGAATCCTTGCTCCCCGGCAACGGCGCCAAATTTGACAAGAGAGTTTTTATGTATTTCAATGCAAACTCTATCAAATTAACCCTACGAACTACTCTTTCCAAGGAGGTCAAATTGTAGTATTTAGGGATCAAATCCACAAGGAGCGTGGGCACACAATAAACTCAATACATTCGCGATTAAGCTAGCAAATAGATTAATAAGCATTAATAAAACATAGCAGATAATTGATTGATTGGTAAGTAAACAATAATAATAAATAGTTAGAATTAGGGTTTCAAGCAAGTGGATTATGGAGGATAAAATCTAAGGGTATTAATCATAGAACTCAAATGTAAAAGACGACCAACTCTCGTTGCGAGTCTAATCTATTGACTAAGTCCAATGTCTCAGCTCTCGCTTGTTGACACGGAATGACCGTTGTGCGAGAGAAATGATCCTGCATCGATCGATGGTCTCTTGAGTCAAGCTTTATGACCTAATTCGATAAGTTCACTAAATTAACTAAATCAACTCTCGTTTTTTTCTAGCAACCTAGCTCAACATGATTATTCTGGTAGTAGACCATGCTATTGCTTGCGCCTAACTATCCTATGATCAGGGTTCTAGTTAGCTACTCTAGAACACAAGCAATAAACACAATTCTATTGATAGATCTAATAATCATCCTAGCAATTCTATTGTCTGGCTATTCCATCAATACATTAATAAACCCAAAACCTAACAAGAGATCTACTCAGACCTGATCTTTGTCACAGAAATCATAGATGAATAGAAAAAATATAGCATAAAACCAAAGGAGTTCCTCCTTTCTATCCTAACCCTAGAACAATGAATAAAATAAAGCTTGCTAAGCGTTCAAGCGTAGCCATCAACAATGGCTTAGAAAACATATAAATAGGGTTTTAGGTCGTCCATGGGTATTTTGTTAATTTGTAATGGCTTATGGGCTTAAGTCGGCCATAAAACAAGTCGGGTCGTGTCTTCTGGGATCACCTTTGATCGACACCAAGGCTGTTCCGTCGATCGACACTCATTCATCTTCTCGACAGCTTCCTCTCGCGAGGCAGACAGATCACGTTTTAGTAAATCGGGCATAACTTTAGATCTAACAGTCATATGGACCACAAACCGGTGTAATTGGAAATCTAACTCAA
This sequence comes from Moricandia moricandioides, assembly GCA_905132885.1. Classification (NCBI taxonomy): domain Eukaryota; kingdom Viridiplantae; phylum Streptophyta; class Magnoliopsida; order Brassicales; family Brassicaceae; genus Moricandia; species Moricandia moricandioides. The sequence goes on along the minus strand of CAJHQQ010000123.1, from coordinate 267,798 downwards.
AGCTCTATAATCTATCAAAATATCATCTCAATAGCACCGTGTAAAGGTCTCCATCCATAGCTAAACATCTGATGCATCTGCGCAGTTTTGCATCTTTAAAAGCTCCAGAATCACCAAAGTTCTCGAGGATGTACCTGAACCTCAAAATTCTCTAAAACATACTCCATAAAAATATAATAGACTCTAAATAGGTGTGATATCATGGCAAAATAGTGGTAAATATCAGGCCCTATCAGATGGGAAGGGCAAAATTTAGAGAAAACGAAAGAGACGCCGCCATTGTCGCCTCTTTATCGAGAAAATCCAAGGAACGGTGCTCGAGTGTTTCTCCCGACTTAGGCGAAACTCCAACGGAAGTTTCCGCCAAATCGCTTTCAAGTTTCTCAATCAATATTGTGTGTTCATGGATCGAGAAACCTTTGACGTCGAACATCTCCGCAACTTCATGAACAGATTCAAAATCGTCATGTCCAGGGTTAGCGGAATAAGCGACACGGTGGCCATAGACACGCTCCGAAAAACGCTCAGATACAAGTCGTAATTCAGGAAGTGGATAACCCTAGACAAACCATGCACGATCCATGAAGCGCTCCACAAAGCCAGAGACTACATCATCATCAAAGAAGAGACAAAGATCTTGTCGCAAAAGCATAAGTCGGAAAATGAGCCCTCAAAAGATTCAGCATCAGATCAGAAGCAAAAAAATCAAAACCTTTGTAACGACAAGTACGTCCATCGAGAGGGGAAATGTCTCCAAGGAGTGCATAACTATGCAGTTAACTCCGGATCAGAACAAGGGCGGACGACGGGCAACACATGGACCCGTAATTCAAATTATGAAGAGAACACCTTCTGCGACTTACACCAGACCTGAGGTCACACGACCATCAACTGCAAAGTTCTCGGGGCAAGGTTGGCTGTGAAGTTGCTCGCAGGAGAGCTCTCCTATATAACGAGCGTAAAGGACCTCATCCGCGAGTCCGGTCGTCCCCCAAAGACTAATAAGACCCTGATATCATAGATTTCATCTCGGCGAAATCAGTCGGGCGAGAAACGCGGAAGGAGGCACGACGAAAAGGGCAGCGACAACAATCGTCGCAGAGTGAACATGATCATCGAAGGATCGCAGTACTACAGCGATACGGTTTCGTTGATCAAATCCTACCAGCGGAAAGCTGAGCCAATCGAAAGCTGGCCAAGCTGGTATCCACCCCGCAACATTCCAAACAGAGCCGGTACCTTCAAAGAAAAGGAAGCTCGTGGAATCGACCAGCCCCACAGCGACCCACTCGTTATCGATCTCGTAATCAGAGATCTCGAAGTTGCCAGAATCCTCGTGGACACGGTAAGCACGGTCAACGTCATCTTTCGTGACACTCTCAAAAAGATGAACGTCGAGCTGGGAGAAGTCATACCAACGCCAAAACCGTTAACCGGTTTCTCGAGCATAACATCGATGACTCTCAGATCAATCAAACTCCTGGTCATGGCAAAGGAAGTCACGAAAATTGTCGACTTCACGGTCATCGACCACCCAGCCATCTACAACGTCACTAGGGGAACGCCTTGGATAAACGCCATGAGGGCAGCCCCGTCGAAATATCATCTAGGCGTCAAGTACCTGACTCCTAACGGAATTTCCGCAATCTGGGGATGCCAGAAGCAATCGTGACTTTGATATTTAGCCAAACATAAGCTTAGGAAAGTCACAGCCCCCACGACGGTAAAACCAAAACGCGTGAAGATAATCAGCCATCTGCTGAAACAATTCGAAGAAAGATGATTCAATATTGTCTACTCAAGCAATGGTTTCGGACACCAAAAACCAGCAGGTTTCCGAGCCTAACGCCCAGACCCAACTGGAGAAGATAAACCCAGAAGAAGACATCGACTAGGCTACAACCAAGACGATCGATGCTGGCACCAATTAAACACACTCGCGGCACCAACTGAACTACGAATTGGCTTGATCCTCGAAAGGGGTACGTAGGCAGCTCGTCAAAAGACGAGTTCAGCAATTCCCCTCTCTAAAAAGCGGTGGGAAGGTGGGTAGGTATACATAAACTCGTATACTCCCACAATTTTCAATATTCTCTCTTGTACTCGATATTTTAAAATTTCTTTCGATAATAAGAAAACGCAATAAGGATTTCAGAAAGTCTCACAAATCTCTTTTATTGCATAAACATCATAAGACGCGTTTGGAAATACCTAAGTACAAACGAAACATCTATCGTCTAACTTCTATTGACCTCCCAAACAAGCAGTCGGCAATAGGGGCTGTTGGCTGGTTCACCTCACTAGTCTCGCCGGGACTCCCATTCCAATCTCCTATGAATCAGGAGACATAGGAATCGGAGCCCACTGATTCCAAATCCTCTCTTCAATCTTGGAATCATGGAGTTCCTATCCACATTCCTACGCATGCGACTCGGCTGCTTGGCCATCTCCTCTTCGTAAAAATACTTAGAGGCCTGCGTGAGATACAATCCACCAACAATACCGCGACACTCACGGTAGTCGCCAACAGAATTGTATGACTTTTTCAGCTCAACGAACTCGTTTGTGAACTGGACGCGATGGTTCTCTATGATCTCGGCAACCTCCCTCTTCCCTCTCTGGTACGCTCGACGAGCCTCCTTCGCAGCCAGCTCTCTCGCTCGCGAAGAGAATTCTCTTCCATCTCGCCCTTCAAGTGGGCAATCTCTTTCTTAGCTATCTCGGCCTTGAACCAAGATGTGTGTGCCTCCAAGTGATGCACATTGAGAGCCTCATTCATGATAAGGAGACCCTACAAAATTTAGAGTTAGTAAAAATTTTGGCAAAAAACAGAAAAACGTTTGAAAGGAAGGACTATCCTCGTTGAACATCCTTGATGCTTTCTCAAACTATGCTGACTTGAAGGACTCACTCTCGGTCGAGGCATCCCAAAATCAAAGTAGTTGTCGAGGTCAGGGCCTAGAGTGCCGAGCTCCAGTACATCGACCCGATCAGTACCAGTTCCACTGTCCTGGCCATCGAGAAAAGTGCAGAACATGTCGTCCAAAGGAAACTCCAACACATCAATGGCATCTCCGTCCCCGGTCCCAGAAACGTGTTTTTCCTTAGGAGACCTCGAACTCTCCCTCAGAATTTCGAAAGGAACAAACTCGTCCATGCTCGGCTTCGATTCTTCTTCAACCGATAAATCGGGCTGGAGTCGAGAATGATGATACGCCACCGCAAGACAAACTCATCTCGGAGAAAAATGGCCCCAAAAATATGAACCGCCCCAGAAAAGATCCCTAACAATAGGCAGTTCCTCAAGAAACATGGCAGAGTTTAGTAACTGCAAACAAAGAAAGCGAGTATGAGGTTAGATATCTTCAAAACGAAAAAAACACCAACGGGTATCTAATAAAGATACCCTCTCTTCAAAGGATGCTCCCTACGTGCAAAAAAATAGCTTTTTCGATACTCATGCGAATTTGAAGCAAACCCCCTGATTATCGCCATGTCGTTCCTCGGGCTCAAATGACATTTGAGCGAAGTTCCCGACCCCACTGGTTTCAGCAAAGCCTCCAAATAACCAGCGTCGAGAGTCATGCCATGCTCATAACTCATAACCAAAATCCCGATAAGAAGTTTCAAGCTGGTAGGTGTGATTTGGCTTATCGACAATCCAAACCGAACCAAGACTTGAACGTTACCCTCGGGATGGGGAACCACAAAAGAAAATGTAGCAGAAAAGCGTCGTGACATGTGAAGTAACCATCCAGAGGAGCATCAGCACGTTCTCCAGCCCTTGGATGTCAAAATTCTACCGAGTCCTGGACATGGCAGAAACGTTGGATGACGTCAAGATACAAAGGACAACTGTGACTCGGACAACCAGGGGTTCTTTTGGTACGAACTGGAGGTGGATACCACGACTCATGTGGAGGAGCCTTTAAATTGCACATAGCCAGCCAATACGCATCGGCTTCCACAGGATCAACATAGTGTGCCATGAATTCGACTTTCGCGGCAACTCCACCATCCTGGGTACGAAGGCTATCGGGGTCGAAGAAAGAAGGCAAAGCCTTCACTGAAGCTTTCTTGATCAACCACGTCCAGCTCGCCATTAGGCTAGTCGGATCAGCACCACCCATATCGGTTCCGGTCAATACCTCTTCTGAACCTCGATCACAATGTCTCTTGTTTTGTCTCTATTGGAGTTACCATTGAAACTTTACGATAAAAATCATAAAGACTTGTTTTCTCGTATTAATTCAAATGGTTCGTAAAAACGGCAACGATTGACTTAACACCAAAGTTGCCTCAGTTATACAAGTAATTTGAACTATTTATAAAACCGACATCGTACCAAAGGTTTTCTCTCCGAAAGATCATAAAAACATTTAAGTCAAAAAATGGCCCGAAATGGTCTAAAACGCGGCTAAGAGCTCACTTACAGTTTTAGATTGGATTGAGCCCAAGGATACTACGACGGTTTATATATTTTTCGCAGGAGAAGATAAATGTCAAGTCCGGAAGATAAATGTTGAGTTTCGAGGGATAATCTTGAAGATCGAAGAAAAAGGGAATATTTCCGCAAAGAGATAAACACGACCCGGGGGAAGAAGAGGAAAGAGGCAACCGCCTTAAGAGGAGTATATAAGGAACGACAAGATAGAGAGTCAAGCGTCACGAAATACACAGCAAAAAACTTAGGACTTAGAGCAATTTAGGCAATTTTTTGTTTTCTATTCTCGAGTTACGACTCAACTTTGTTAACGAAGTCTTAGGTGGTTAGAACTAGAGAATTTTTCAACAGCTCTTGCAGCCGAGGCTTTACCTGTTGTAACGCTCATTCATGAATTCAGAATAAGACCTTCTTTGCTCTCTTGTTTTATTGATTATTTACTTCGTCTCTTTTTATTGTATGATGCTTGAAGTTTGGCTTAGCAGAAATCTGGGACCTCTAGGAAAGTTAAGGTTTCTTGAATTTCTTTATGTTTTGGAAATCGACAGTGCAAATTTCAGTTCCCACACCGTCCAACCCAACACCATGGTCCGGAAGCGCTACGTAATGGGCTAAGGACGATCCGACCAGAGTCACATAACTTACTCTGCAACTTAAACCAATCCATCAACTAACTCGCCTTGCTAAATCAAGTCCTAAGGCTTTGCAACCTATACCAAGACCTAACCTTGTGTTAGACCAGACTAGTCAAATATCATAGTACTCATGATGCGAATATAAAATAATTACTTTATTATTTCAAGAAATATTCATACATTGAAATAATTCAAGACCGATCATGGCCTAACGCCAAATCGAGTCACTAAACACAAATGAGAATACGGTTTACCTAACATGCAATTGAAGCAAAAGCTAAACAATGAATCCTTAGTTAACCATGTATAAGCCTGAGTTCAGTACCCATGTAGTGCTAGACACTTAGAATATACAAGTATCATTAGCAAGTCGACCAACAATCAGACAAGAACATGATCGACCAACCAATGATACCGCATAGCTTTGCATATCCACCAACCTTCATAAGCAATCATTCAAACACATACATGCCAATCTGAGGTATTCTAACCATTTAGACACCAAGTCTAATCCGGTACCTAAGTCAGAATTAGGTCTTAATGTAAGAAACCTTCAAGTAAATCAACCAATCACCAATAACAATTTGCAACTAAATCAACCAATCGGCAATAACAACACAATAATAAGATTCTAACTAAATACACTTCTTGTATAACTTGTACCATTGTATTTCGGTGTTAACACTCACTCTAGGGTTCCAAAACCCTCTACACTACAAGCCACTTTAACCCGGGCCATGGTGACTTCGTGTTCCACCTCAACATCAGTAATATCCTATCTCCTTACCATAAAGACTAGAAGAAGCAATTTTCAACTTACTGCGGGCCAAAATACCTTGGGGTCACCGCGCCACAACCCACAGTACCTTCGGGTCACTACCGGGTGTTGACAGCCCCAGTACAGTCAGGCCACTGTCAACTGTTACACTGACGTGTAACACTCAGATATAGTCCATGATCCTGTTTGTTTGAGTCTTCCCGATCCATCGAATAAGGGGTTTCCTTGAAACTGTTGGGTACGAGGTCGAGGAAACACTAATCACCCTAAACATGCCTACCATGGGCAGGTTTCGCACATGCTATATGGCATCACTCTCTAACTACATGATCTTATTCTAGAACATAATCTAAAGCTAAATTTCTATATCCTAACTAGACTCTTGACTCTACGGCACTAACCACAAGTGCTAGTAATCTGGCCTATATGGCCTAGGACCTTTAATACTAACGTTTAATCAGCTAAACAACAAAACTTAAACCAAATAACCTTAATTATGACAAATCAACAGTTAATCACTCCCATACCAAGAGCTGAAGAACCTCAATCAATAAGATTAACTAAATGAGCAAGCATTCAACTAATCTAATATGCAATCAACTCAATAAAACTATTACACAAATAATTTAGCTTGCTGCTGCGAAACTATCTTTAAAGATAATGAGAGCATACACTCAACCCTATCAACATGCAAGAATAGCAAATATGATGCATCATAGCCCTAGTCCTAATCAGTTTATTAACTCAGTTTTAATTCAATTTAATCTTAGCTTAGCTTGTGCTAACTTGAGTTCAGTTTAATAAATAGCACTAAAGACTCAATCATGCAATAACATGAGCATTCTATTATATATAAATACTCGATTTATATCCTATGTTCCAAGTGGAAATCACTCAACTCACTATCCTAAATTCCAAATACAATTCAAACAGTACTATGTCACGGTGTTCAATGCCGATAAGGTTCTTGTTGATTAGAGAGGACTTGGCCAAAACCCAACATAACTTCGACTAATATGAACAACACCTCTATTTGATCATTAAAGAAACTGACTGCCTTGGACAAGCTGATATGGACAGAGCTTCCATGTCACAATCATAGAGAATGGTCGATTAAACAGAACTTGACTTCTCGGTTGAGTATTAGACTTCAGAATTCACAACACTATAAATTTCCCACTTTTCTTTTTCTCTCTATTTGAACTTTCCTTGGAGTGAAATGGATGTCTAAAACTGAAGGGAGAGCTGGGTATTTATAAAAATACCAACCAATAAGGTAAGGCCGCACAGTCAACACATGTCAGTCTGCATGCTTCCGGTCGCATGCGCAGTGACACACGCTGCACACATGTCTGGTTGCATGTTTGCGTCTCTTGCAAAGCGACACACCTCCTCCCAGATGTCAAGCTGCATGCAAGGTGTCAAACCAGCTTTACATGGCTGGCCACATGCTCTGGTTGCATGCGCGACGATACCTCGTGCTTTTACATGTCAGTCTGCATTCTCATGTTGCATGCAAGTCGACATATTGTGCTTCTATAGACACATATCTTGCCATCCAGCTGAAAGCACATACTGATCACATGTATCGAGCCACCTCGTGTTTCCCGGTTCATTCGCCCGATTCTGACCTTCCGCCATATATTAGACCCGCGATCACCCTCTGAATATTTTTTCTACGACCGTTCTAATGAGCTGAATATTTTTAATAAATTCGAGACTCAATTCTAACATTGAAGGTAAATATTTCCCCATACTCCGTCTTCCCCGAAAAATATTCCATAATGTCAAAATTAGGATTTTTGCCCAACTACATATTCTCTCGTCGTGCTTCTATCCCGTCATACTTACTTTCTGTCCTGATTCTGACTTATTATATTTCCAACATAATTTTTATTAATACGATGTTCTTCAAAAAACGTTGTGCTTCTAAAATGTCATGCTTTTTAAACGTTGTGCTTTGAAAACGTCATGCTTATAAAACGTGGTTTTTCCAATCAATCATTACTTACCACGTCTTATTGTGTACCAAAAATTTAGATTAAACTTCTTGTCTTGAAAAACAATGCTGAAGTGATCCAAACTTATTTTGTCGATCTTAACTCCCCGATCAACTTGATCGCTCGTGACTCGATCTACAAATGTATATGCTCGACCAATCTTCTATTTTCTCCGAATCATGTCAAGTTCTTTGTGATCAAAAATTTAACATATCTCAAAATACTTTGATTTCCAAAAGCTTAACTCCAAATTCCAACTTGTCGATCTAGACCATTTTTATCTCTTCGGGAGGGTTAATACTATACCGGTCACATATTTAACTTAAAGAAGTTTTTCTTAAACCTTATTTTTTTAATGATAAATATGTCATTTTGATGGTTAAAAGTAATAATTAAATAACTTCAAAATTTAAAGTGTCAATGACTACAAATTTAAAGGGTTTTCATGTGATTTTCTCTTTATTTTTATATATACATAGAGAAAGTATATAATTGTTATTTATATTTTTTTCATTTTGATATCTGAGTCTAAACTGATACGTCATTTGCATTTTGCAAATATAGCTTTAATAAATAGTACTTGCTTAATATGAAACCAAAACAAGGTGAAAAGAAATTAAAAAAGAAGAAAAAGGGAATAATTAACAAGAAGAGGACATGAAGCACACAGATTCTGCAAACTGCAGGTGGCCAGTGAACAACATTATTAATAAAAACATACCTACTCTCTCTACACTTTCAATTTTGCACAACCCTCTTTGTGTAATATTTCTCTTTCTCTCTCTCTCTTCATCAGACCTTCTTCTTCATTATCAGTTTTCTCTATCTCTTCATGACAACTAGGATCCCATTCACTGAGTCACAATGGGAAGAGCTTGAAAATCAAGCTCTTGTCTTCAAGTACTTAGCTGCAAACGTTCCAGTTCCACCTCATCTCCTCTTCCTCATCAGAAGACCCTTTCTCTTCTCTTCTTCTGCTTCCTCTTCATCTTCCAACTTCTTTTCTCCACACTGTAAGAAAACTTTCTCTTCTTTGGTTTGACCTCTATTTATTTTTTTTATCAATTGCAGTATAAAGGTTGTATTGTTGGGGTTGATTTGGTCATAATGTAAAAGACTATAACGTGTTTTTGTTTAGTTGGGTGGAATGTGTACGATATGGGAATGGGAAGAAAGATAGATGCAGAGCCAGGAAGGTGCAGAAGAACTGATGGAAAAAAATGGAGATGCTCTAAAGACGCTTCTCTAGATTCTAAGTACTGTGAAAGACATATGCATAGAGGAAAAAACCGTTCATCAAGAAATCCTCTGCCTCCTCCCTATCCTCCTCAATTCACTGTTCCTTCTACACAAAGTATATTTCTAGACTTTTCTCTCTCTTCTTCCAGGTTTGGGACACTAACACTCCTCTGTTTTAGTTGTTTTTCATTCTAATGGCAACGTAAAACTTGAGCCTGCTTTCTCTTAATGTGAAGGGCAAGAAGTAAAAGAACTGGATACATGGGTGATTTCTTCTCCATAGAGCCTTCCGGGTCAATCAAAAGCTGCTCTGGCTTAGCAATGGAAGAGGACGATGGCTCTTGTAGATATGAGTCTATGAAAAAAAGGGAGAAGCAGCCTGATCGAAGTTGCTTTACCCTTGGCACTGACTTAGGGACGCTTGAGAGGCCATTAATGCTTGAGGAGAAGGTAAAACAAAGAGATGATAAAGATTATGAAGAAGAAGAGCAACGGAGTAAGAGATTTTATAAGTTTCTTGATGAATGGCCTTCTTCTAAGTCTTCTGGGAACACTTCACTGTTCATTTGATTATCTTTTCATTGTTGTTAACGTTGTTTCTTATTTGGTTACTAAATGGAGATTCTCTCACTTTTGTTCTACTTTATTAAGATTTTTTTCCCCTTATATAAACCACTCTTGAGTTATATCAGCATAAAAATGGTTTTTTTTATCTTTGTAATTTTGAGATGCCATTTCATTTCAATGTTAGAATTATTTTGCTGCTTTAAAACTGTTCGTATAACACGACAAACATGTTACAAAAAATGAAGGACAACAGGTGATTAGCAATATAAACTTTCTTGTTAATAGCCAAAGTTATATCTCGCTAGGTAAAATATCTAAGAATTAAGGAAAAATCAGTATCTGATTATCTATTTGCTTGCGCAAACCAACTCTGTGATTAATTAGCATCAAAACTTACCAATTCAATTCTCTAGAACCTTGTTCTTTAAACATATACTATGTAAGAGAAACTCCAACCATGACACCAAATTGAATGTTAAAATTAAACAACACCAAATTTTGTACCAAACAATATTATATGTTATGTTTATTTGTCAAAATTTTATAACTTTATAAAGAAAATAAGATTAGTTATGTAAAATAAAACTGAAAATAAAAATAATATGATATATGTATTTTAACTATTAATTTAATCTAGCAATAATATTAATCTACATATAATTAAATAAAAATAATATAACACACTAATTTAATATTTGATACAACGAATAATGTTATACAAAAACATCAAATTTGGTGGAAAGGTGTAACTTTTGGTGTTGCTTTGAAGATTAAATTATACTGAATATGGTGTTTTGGTGTTTTAATTCGCGTTAAGCGAAGATTTTTAAGTTTCAAAAAAAAAGATTTTCTCTTCTTTTGTAAAAAGTAAATATACATGATTTATTTACAATATTTTATACTGATACTTGCATAACTAATGATTTCAGACGGACGCCAAACCGATTAAGCGGGCGAGAACTCAGTGTGCGGCAAATCTCTGTGTCGAGTTGGAGGTGATCGGGACCATTCAAAATAAGTAATCAATATATGTAATATTGTACATATTAAGTGAAAAGGAAAATATAAAGAACATGATAAAGAGAAAAGAAAAAGAAATGGTTGTGTGTAGGGATGGACGTTCGGATACCCGTTCGGGTTCAGATCGGATACTTTGGATTTTTGGGTATTTCTGTATAGAGGTATAGAACCCGTTCGAGTATTTTTGTACTTCGGGTCGGGTTCGGATATTTTTAGTTCGGGTTCGGTTATTTCGGGTCGGGTTTTCGGATATTTACATTTTGAAAGAAAAAAAATTAAAATTTTCATTTCTCAAGTTTCTTGTATATAAAAATATAAATTTCAGTTAACTGATTTTTTATTTATAATAGATTGAATGATTAATAAATTTGGAGATAACATTTCAAAATAAAAAGACACTAATTTAGTTATTGTTTTAAAATTTTAGATATAATTTTTGTTAATGCATGAAACAAAAAGATTGGCATACATTTGAAGTGAGTATCAAATCATTTTATTCGTAGTTATATGTATATTATATAGTTTTAAAGTATGTATAACATCAATATATAGATATTTTAAATAAATTGAGAGATGTAAACTAAAAATATAAGTGGGTTGGCTGCCTAAAACCCCCTGCAAATATAATCACCCTATCTATTCCCCCCTCAACTATCAAGCTCATGAAAAATCCACCCGAACTTATGATTTCTCTTTAGATCTCCCCCTAAAGTTTTTATTCCCCCCCTATAATTCAATTTCAAAATCGAGACTAAAGGGAAATTAATTGCGTTATGTAATTATTTATTGCCCATTAGGAAAGAATCCGACCCGACATTAAAAAAGAACCCGACCTGGATTTTTTTTAAAACTCAAATAAATTTGGAATTTTTATTAAGGTTAGTCTATCTTCTTCACTCAACTACACTGAGGGATTCTGACTCCCAAAGAAAGACTGGAGAGACAGAGAAAAACAGAGAGAGACGACGACTCTATTCCTCGTTGTCGTCGTCTCTCTCTGTTTCTCTTTGTCTCTCCAGTTTTTCTTCGGGAGTTGGAATCCCTCTGTGTCGTTGAGTGAAGAAGATAGACTAACCCTAATAAAAATCCCAAATCGATTTGAGTTTTTTTTTAACTCTGGGTCGGGTTCTTTCTTAATGTCGGGTCGAGTTCTTTTCTAATGGGCAATCGTTAATTACATAACTCAGTTAATTTCTCTTTAGTCTCGATTTCGAAATTGAATTAGAGAGGGGGTAATAAAAACTTTAGGGGGAGATCTAAAGATAAATCATAAATTTAGGTAGATTTGTCATGAGCTTGGTAGTTAAGGGGAGAATAGATAGGGTGATTATATTTACAGCGGGTTTTAGGCAGCGAACCCAATATAAGGTAAGTATACATATGTTCGGTTATCTTCGGATATCCATTTGGATTCGGATATTACCCGTTCTGGTTTGGACAATCTCACCTAATTCAATACCCATTCAGATATTTTACTACTTCGGTTCGGATTTCGATTCGGGTTTTTCGGATCGGATTCGAGTGCAGCTTTGGGTATCGGGTAAAGTGTCCACCCCTAGTTGTGTGAGTTAGGAGTCATGAGAAAGAAAAAACAGGTTTGCTTTGAGTTGAGTTGAGTTCTGTTCCCTGACATTGGTCAGGTCTGGAAAAGCCACACACCCAATCAAAAGCTTTTTTCTCTGACTCAAAGAGAGAGAAAGATGACTTATCATTTTCATCAAATTAAATTTTATAAGACATTGGTTTCGATTTGAATCTTCTCTCACAATGCAAATGCTACTTTCTTTTTGTAATATCCTTATATAATAATCAGTTGAGTGAAGATGTTCTAAAAAGATGATGATAAATCTTAAAGAGATCCTTGCAGAGAGAGCAACATGAAACCTAAAAACCCAAAAAGAAAAAAGAAAGAAAAAAAACAAACAAACAAAAGGAGCAGGAGAAACTGTGGAAGACTGTAGAAACAGTATTAAATCCTTCAAGACCACGCACCCACGTTTCTGACTCTTCCATTTCCTTCTGACACCAGTATTTTTTTCAGTAATGTTTTTGATTTATTTACATGATTTCAAACACATATACAACTTTCCATTATAACCATTCGCTATGTGTGAAGTTGTCCTAAGTAACTACTAGATTTTAATTAAGTGTGGATATTTTTTTATTTTATAAATGTATTAGATATTATTACAAATATATAATTTTATTTTAGTGTTATATATTATGTAAATCTATAATATTATTGTTTATATTTCTTATTTAATATTATTAATATATAGTGATTTGTTAAAAAAATTTACTTTGTTATTAATTTTTATTACTTACTAATATATTTTGGAGTTAGGTACAATAAAATAACAATATGAAATAATCAAATAAAGAACTTTTTTATAATATATTTTTTCTTTAATTTATACATTTTGCATATAATATACTTTAATTTTTATTTATTTATATTAGATAAAAGAACATTTCTATTACATGTTGTGCATAAGAAAATATACTTTAACATATATAATTTTAGTATTTTACAGAATTTATAAGTAAAAAACTATTTTCTTTAAATAATATAGCCTTATTTTTTTAGTAAATTTTATACATAGTAGTATCTATCATAATATTTTAGAAACTTTTATTGATATAGGGTATTTTTGGATGTTATGATATTAAGGTTCATTTTTTCAAAAAAAATTAAGACTTCAAAATATTAGATTACTTTAATTTTTACAACATATATAAATAGTTTTTTTGAAAAAGTTATTTTTTATTATCTAGGATTTTATATTTTGTAAAATTTTCAAAATTATGATTTTGAGTTTAAAAAATTATTTTCAAAATTTTATATTTTATCAAGAAAAGTTTGAAAAATTAACTATTTTTGAATTTGGAATATTAAATGTATTTTGAATTTTGTTTACTACATCTAATCTATTATTTTATAAATAAAATATTTGAATTTTTGTTACTATTTTGAAAAAAATTCTCAGTATATTTTGTTATAATTCAAATACAAAGAAATTTAAAATATAAAATTAAAATTGTATTTTTCATTAATATTTTAAATGAATTACTAAATTTATAGTTCTCTAATAACATATTTTTAAATAGTATATGAACTAAAGTTTATTATATACTATTATATTTTTGTATACAAATATTTTTAAACAATATATTGTTGAGAGTTCCAAAATAAATAAAAAGTTGTAGATATATATATATATATATATATATATATATATATATATATATACATATAAGTTTAACCTATGTTGATATATTTATTTTGTATAAAAATATTATAGAGTTTATGAATTTTAACCTATTTTAATGATGAGTGATAATTTATTTGAATGAAAAATTTAGAAATTTAAAAATTGTTAAATTATCTATTTAATATAATTTTATCATATTTGATTCATGTAGCACTACTATTTTTATATAATCAAGAATATATTTATAGTATTTATAAAAAACAATATATAATTTTTATTTTCTTGTTTTATAATAAAATCTTAGTTAACATTAATTTATAATAATATTATATTACTAATTATAAAATTTATTAATGTGTTATTTTCTAAAAATATTTTAAATTTTAAGTAAGATTTTGTTAGATTATTTCTCATTAGATTTTGTTATAATTAAAAAGTTAAATTTAAATTTAGAGTTGATTTATTATTAATGTAAATAATCAAATATGTCATATTAACTAATTCTTTAAGTGGTTCTACTATTACTTATTAGTAATAGATAAAAATAGGATTCTAATTTAATAGATTAGATATTTTATGTTATAAATGTATTAAATATTATTACAAATATATAATTTTATTTTAGTGTTATATATTATGTCAATCTATAATATTATTGTTTATATTTGTTATTCAATAATATTAATATATAGTGATCTGTTTAAAAATTTTTACGTTGTTATTAATTTTTATTACTTACTAATATATTTTGGAGTTAGGTACAATACAATAACAATATGAAATAATCAAATAGAGAACCTTTTTATAATATATTTTTTCTGTAATTTATACATTTTGCATATAATATATTTTAATTTTAATTTTTTTATATTAGATAAAATAACATTTCTATTTACATGTTGTGTATAAGAAAATATACTTTAACATATATAATTTTAGTATTTTACGGAATCTATAAGTAAAAAAACTATTTTGTTTGAATAATATAGCCTTATTTTTTTAGTAAATTTTATACATAGTAGTATCTATCATAATATTTTAGAAAATTTTATTGATATAGGGTATTTTTGGATGCTATGATATTAAGCTTTATTTTTTTAAAAAAAATTAAGACTTCAAAATATTAGATTACTTTAATTTTTACAACATATATAAATAGTTTTTTCAAAAAATTTATTTTTTATTATCTAGGATTTTATATTTTTTAAAATTTTCAAAATTATGATTTTGAGTTTAAATATTTATTTTCAAAATTTTATATTTTGTCAAGAAAAGTTTACAAAATTACACAACTATTTTTGAATTTGGAACATTAAATGAATTTTGAAATTTTTTTACTACATCTAATCAATTATTTTATAAATAAAATATTTGAATTTTTGGTACTATTTTGAAAAAAATTCTCAATAGATTTTGTCATAATTAAAATACAAAGAAATTTAAAATATAAAATTAAAATTTTATTTGTCATTAATATTTTAAATGAATTACTAAATTAATAATTAAAATTGTATATGAACTAAAGTTTATTATATACTATTATATTTTTGTATACAAACATTTTTAAACAATATATTGTTAAGAGTTCCAAAATAAATAAAAAGTTGTAGATATATATATATATATATATATATATATATATATATATATATATATATATATATATATATATATATATATATATATATATATATATATATACAGATAAGTTTAACCTATGTTGATATATTTATTTTGTATAAAAATATTATATAGTTTATGAATTTTAACCTATTTTAATGATAAGTGATAATTTATTTGAATGAAAAATTTAGAAATTTAAAAATTGTTAAATTATCTATTTAATATAATTTTATCATATTTAATTCATGTAGCACTGCTATTTTTATATAATCGAGAATATATTTATAGAATTTATAAAAACAATATATAATTTTTATTTTCTTTTTTTATAATAAAATATTAGTTAACATTGATTTATAATAACATTATATTACTAATTATAAAATTTAATAATGTGTTATTTTCTATAAATATTTTAAATTTTAAGTAAAATTTTGTTAGTTTATTTCTCAATAGATTTTGTTATAATTAAAAAGTAAAATTTAAATTTAGAGTTAATTTATTATTAATGTAAATAATCAAATATGTCATATTAACTAATTCTTTAATTGATCTTACTATTACTTATTAGTAGTAGATAAAAATAAGACCCAAATTTAATAGATTAGATGTTAGAACCACAATTGACGAAGTGAAAAAATAATTTTTTTTTCTCACCCACCGCAGTTAACACTAACAAAATCTTCCGAATAATATATATGTTTTTATTATAGTTATAACCGTACGCAGTTCTCGCACGTTATTGTTCAGAAAGTGAATATATGTTCCTCTGTTCATTTCGAAACCAGTAAATCAATACATCAATAAAAACAAAAAAACGTTAAATCGTACAATAAAAATCAGCCATCAAATCGAGAGGTTCGTTAACCAAAAAAAAAGAAAAAAAGAACCAACGAGAAAAGTTTAGAGAAACATAATCCAAAATTTTTTGGGAGAATTTGCATAATAGCCATAAACTAAGTGGAAATGAGGTAAGTAACATTGATTTTGACATAATGTAATATCAGATTTTTATTCCATAAACCTCCCGGTTTTGTCCCAACAATGAACAAGTATCCGGTAACAAGTGACAAAAGCAGGTGACGTAACTCCTTTTACAAGCGTCATGACAAACACATATCGAAATTGATGGAAATGACAAAGATATTTTTTTTATCGCATGTTGTGACAGGATGTGGTAAATAAAAAGGAAACGTGGTGCAATGGTAAAGTAAAATTTGTTTCAATTTTCATACGACATGTACATCGTATCTCGGATATGTGCATGAGTAACATTCTATATGACAAATAGTTTATGGTTATGGAGTTCCATTCTATGTAAAACATGTTTGATACGACACCTAAATAGTACTCCAATGTGAACAACTGAAGAAGATGGAAAATATTATTTCTAATTTATGATTTTTATGCTAACATCGACGGCATCTACAGCGCCAATATTAGCCTTCAGTTCACTAACCCCAGAACACTAAATAATACATTGGAAGCCGATAATTATGGCATAAGCTACATACGGAGACCCCGCGATCACTAACCATTACATACTCCATAAAAACTAAACCCTAAACCGCAATCAGTGAACCCAAACTCATGGGTGACTCTAGCCAACCTATTATTAAGTAAACCTTAAATTAAATTATAAACCCTAACCCAAATAGGAAAATTGTAAATAGTATATCTTATGAATTATCGGTGATAAAATGAAAAGTATATTTTGTTGTACCTTTCTATGCCAGATGCGGTACGTAGAATAGAAGAGCAGGCACCGTTGATGACTGTATAAACAACGAGCATGGGTGACGAGTTCACCGGTGTGACAGAACATTACATGGATGATCCACTACATGGCGAAAAGAGAGTTGGAGGATTACCCACTCCCTAAAAACTAACCATTACCCACTCCATAAGCTACATACGGAGAACCCCAGAAGACTAACCATTACCAACTCCCTAAAAACTAAACCCTAAACCGCATCACAAAACCCAATCTCATTTATAAACTATAATATATTATACTTAAACATGAGTTTAATAAATAAAGCCATAATTAACCTCTTCACAGCGCAATATTAAATATAAAGTTCAATATAAGTGACTGTAGCCAAGCAATTAATAACGTAACTCTAACCAAATATACAAACCGTAAGCGAAATGGAATTATTACATACAACAGATATTCTAAATTATGGATGACTAAATTGTGTATAGTTAATTTGATAATAGATTTCTATTCCACATTAGTAAGGTAGAATAGAGAGGAGGGATACGGAATTTGCGGAATAGGAAAAACGGGGTTCATAGTTCGCATTTTTAGTGGTGTGACAGTTGTTGACGTGGACCAACCATAACTTCCCCAAAAGTTGATAACAAGTATGCAATATGAGAGAATAGTAGGCAGCCACGTAATACACGCAACGTAGGGTACCTAATTGTACGGTGTTGTGTCAATTGAGGGGTGGTTAAAAAACTGTAGAGTGTATAGCTTCCATGCTACTTTACGAACATAGAATAGGAACTTAAAAATCACTTACACGCATGCCCGGGTTTGGCGGGAGATGACGTAACAGAGTGACTTAGAATATGACATAACCGATGGAATAATTCGGCTAGAGTGGTTTACAGCTATTCCATTTGAAAGATTAGAAACAAACCACGTATGCAGTTGTGGTTACCAAAGATATTTTACTGTCTTAAGTAAAATGAGTGGTGTAAAATAACCACCTTCTGCAATAAATTGTGTTTTGCAATTAATTACCATCGTAACTCCATCTCAAGAACCTCCGAAAAGTAGAAGGTGCATGAAGCTGAAGAGTTAATGCTAATAGGAAATATTCAGGTAACTTCCGTAAATCTCAGAGTGTAATAAATGTTTACTCATATTTGATTTGTTTTATGTTGGTAAAGTGACAATGTAAAAAATCTGGAATGGAATATATGTGAGGTATAAATGGTTTACACTTTCCTTTCCCTCTCGCAGTACCTTTATCTGTTGCTTTACCATTAGATCCAACAATTTCTCCACAGTTCAGACCAGTTACCAGCGCAAAGTCTTGTATTGCATAACGGATTGGTTTCCCCACAAAGACCCACCATAATTCACAGTCCTTATCAGTTACCAACTGTCGGGAGAGAAGGTAATGAACAAACATGACTGAGAATGTATGAGCCCCCACCTGCAAAATTTTCCCAAACTGCGAGGCATTCAACTTCACCAAATCCTCATCCTCTAATATATTCTTGATCACCTCAATCCAACGGAGGTTAAAATAGTTGTTAACTCTTTTCTTTCTAGTTGGTTCAAATCTTGTTTCGAACAGTCTACTTGGAAAGTCTAACTCCTCCATCACCAATCTGGACATGAAAATAAATTGAGAAGAAGGTTAGTGCAAGACTGTGCTCTGCAAAGTATGAAGGGAAATAAAACTACACTGCGTAAATGTAAGTGATGGAAAATATAGCACGTAATGAAAACAGAACAACATTGGGGAAATGCTAGTTTGGGGATATAAACTATTCCATTACAGACACCACTACAAGAAAACTCGTCCATTACTAGGACGGGTTTTCCTCGTTATTTCCTAGTAAATGGCCATTTACTAGAAAATAACGAGGAAACGCGTTTCTTCGAAACACGTTCATCGTAAAGCCTTTTTCCTCGTAAGGTCCTAGCGAATTTATGAGGAAACTTTTCCTCGTAAAGGCGTGGTTAGCTTTTCCTCGTAAGGTCCTCGTAGGCTTTCCTCGTAAGCTAGTAGTAAGCTTTTCCTCGTAAGATCATAGTAATAAATTACGAGGAACTTACTAGAACCAGTTACGAAGACATTACTTGGAAACCTTTACGAGGATTTTGCTTCGAAATGTTTTTTCCCTATTAAAAAAAATTAATTATAAACATAATTATTTTATTTTTTTAAAATAAAAAAATCAAATTATAAATAAAAAATAAAAAATAAAATATTTTATAAATAACTAAATAATATGCAAAAAGTTTTAAAATTCATAATATACAATTAAAAATAAAAAAAACTACGGATGCTGGTCGTGAAATTGCTGAACGAACTCGTCGTCCTGGCTCGACAAATCCTCTCCATAGTTGGTTGCCGGCTGTGACTGTGATGGTGGATGCTGTTGGGTTGGAATCCCTCCGCGTTCCCGTCTCTGACGCAACATCTCCTCCAAATGCGGGTTTCCAACCGCCATAATGTCGAGGACATCGGTGAGAGAAGTCACATGCTCGGTGAGCGAAGACAACTGCGAGCGTAGCTGAGCACTGACATCGTGCTGCTCCTGATGATAAGAAGATGTCGCTGCAGAGACATCATTAACCGAGCCAATCCCGATGATACGCCCCTTTTTCCTAGGGGCGACCTGTAAATAAAAATATTAATAACATTAAGAAAATTTTTAAAAAAATATTAAAAATTAATAGTAAAACAAATTATTTACCTCCTCGTAAATCTTATCCACTTCAACAGTGGATAATATGACTGGAGTCCCAGTCTGTTGAGTCAGTTGGGTCTGGCGTTCGTCAACTCGAGCAACAATCTCGTTGTAGATCCGCTCGGAAGTAGGATCTACAAACTGCCCAGCCTTGTTCCGGTGGGTCCTCTCGTATAGGTCTTTCTGAGATGGAAGAACTCCTGTCTCCTTAGCCTAAAATTAATTTATAAAATTAAATATTAATTTGGAATATTCAAATAAAATAAAAATTAAATAGTTATTAAAAATCATCTTACCATGTCTAGATGAACTCCCCCGTGAGGTTTTCGACCCGTGGTGTGAAGCACCTTCGTGTTGCCATGCTCGTCTATGGTCATGCGGTTCCCGGAGTTTGTGTTGGAGGTTCTGACCGAGTCCGGCAACCCCCAATAGCTGATGAGGCCATCCCACACCGTGGTTGTGAGGCAATCGGGTTTCCCGGCCTCGTAACCCCAAACCCCAAACCACAACTTCCTTAACTTATAACCTCTTCTACAACCAAACTCCTAACCTCTTCTACACATAAACCCCAAACCCCAAATGCAAATTGATTTTGTGATTAAACAAACTTAAAACATATATAATCCAAATTCATTTTTGTGATTAAACAAACTTATAAACATACATAATTCATTCGGATACATTGTCGTAATCTATTGAAACATCATATTTTCTAAAAACTCGTCGTCTACACCTTCATCCGTTGAGTGATCAGGAACATCTTCGTATTCACGATTATGCGGATCAATGAGTAGGAACTCATCAATTTCTGCTTCAGCTTCCTCGATCTCATTGGTGTTTTCTTCTTGTAATGGTGGTTCTTCTCTAGCGATTATTCGTCCTCGAGGTGTAACTTTGATAACAGCTAACCAGTTTATTCCCGAGGTAGTAATCCGAGGGTATGGAATGAAGCAAACTTGATCTGCTTGGGAAGCTAATATGAAAGGCTCGAACTTGTTGTACCTACGAAAATAAAGATCAATATGTAAAAATTAATTAATACTGGAAACCTGGATATTAAAAAAAAGAATTTGGTGTACCTTCGTCCACCGTTGACATCAACTACACCGTTCTTGTTAATCCGAACACCTCTGTTTACGACGGGGTCGTACCACTCACACTTGAAGATAACGCATTTCAAACCCATACCCGGGAATTGAACTTCATAAATCTCCTGCAAGATCCCGTAGAAATTTGTTTCGCCTTTCACACATATTCCATAATTACTTGTCGCCCGGTGTCTACCATAGTCATAGGTATGAAAAGTATAACCTCGGGTGAAATACATCGACGATGTAGTGACCTTTGCAACTGGACCTTGAAGTAATTCGCGAAACCATGCGGGATACTCAGGATCGTCATAATCAACCTTCAATAAAAAGTAAAATAATTAGACATTAGACTTACTTTGTGGTAATGTATGCATACAATTTAAGTAATAAATAAATACATGTTTCCTCAACCACTTGATAAAGTGTTGATCTTTCCTTTTGTCTAACTCAGTTGTCGATATACCAGGTATTGCTTCCTCGACTTGAGTCTCAAATTGACTGTAAAATCATATATGTTATGTAATATATTTAATATTGAATATATATATATATATATATATATATATATATATATATATATATATATATGTGTGTATGTTTATATATTTACCTTTCAAAATAAGCAATCAATGGATGCTCGCAATTAAGAAGAATATAAAGGTGTGCACTATGGACGTCTTCATCACTCGACCACCAAACCTCTTTCAATTTCCCACCCAATCGCCCAATTTGACAAAAGATGTCTGGAACATCGTCTTCCATATATGTCGGCACGACACCACCATCATCATATCTTCTTGGAGCTCGTTTCCTTGTACGTACTTTCGGTGCAAAGTAGTACGAAGTGAAATGTGATGTTTCTTCCGTCAAACTTCCCGCAACAATAGAACCTTCAACTCTTGCTAGGTTTTTGGCTTTTCCTTTCAAAGTTTTCATGGCCCTTTCATACTGATACATCCATCCATAATGCACGGGTCCACGAAGTAATGCCTCATACGGGAGGTGGACAACTAGGTGTTCCATGACGTCGAAAAAAGTTGGCAGGAATATTTTCTCCAAGTTGCAGATTAAGACGGGGATGTTTTCATGAAGTTATTGGACAACTTCCACTTTAAGAGTGTGGGTGCTCAGATCCCTAAAAAATGCTCCAATTCCTTATATATATACGAAAACAAAAATTATCCACATTAATATATATATATATATATATATATATAGAAATAAATTAATCATGTCATCGTATTATATTAATTAATTACCTGGAAGTGCTTCATGTACTTTTGCCGGTAGTAGCTCCGCAAACGCAAAGGGAAGTAGTCGCTGCATAAAGACATGACAATCATGGCTCTTCATCCCGGAGAACTTTTGCCCTTTCTCAACACATCTTGAGAGATTTGAAACATACCCATCAGGGAACTTCACTTCTGAAGCCACCCAGTTGAACAACGCAGACTTTTTTTCTGATGACAGTCTGAATATTGAAATTGGAACTTGCCCATTGCTTTTTATATGTTTCTCACTCCTTGAGCAGATATCGGGTAAGTCCAACCTTGATTTTACGTTGTCTTTCGTCTTCCCTGGGACATTCAATATAGTGTTCATGATGTTCTCAAAAAAGTTCTTCTCTATATGCATCACATCGAGGTTGTGGCGCAAAAGAAGATCTTTCCAATATGGCAATTCCCAAAATATACTCTTTTTGTGCCA
This sequence comes from Moricandia moricandioides, assembly GCA_905132885.1. Classification (NCBI taxonomy): domain Eukaryota; kingdom Viridiplantae; phylum Streptophyta; class Magnoliopsida; order Brassicales; family Brassicaceae; genus Moricandia; species Moricandia moricandioides. The sequence goes on along the minus strand of CAJHQQ010000123.1, from coordinate 245,042 downwards.
ATTGTGCTGAACACCATAAGAATCAGGCATATTACTGAGAACATGCCAATTCCCACCACGAGGAGTTGTTTCTAGAGCACAGTAGTAATCGATTTGCGCTTCGATTTGTTCTCCAGTTAAATATGGAGGAGGAGAGTCTCTGACAACCCTTTTGTGCCTGAACAATTTCTTGTTTCTTCGGTATGGGTGGTTAATGGGAAGAAATCGACGGTGACAATTGAACCAACTAGTCTTCCTACCATGCTTCAACTGAAACGCATCTGTCATTCCATTACAATATGGACAAGCTAATCTCCCATGTGTAGTCCACCCAGACAACATACCATATGGAGGAAAGTCACTTATGGTCCTCAAAAGCATCGCTCGCTTCGTAAAGTTTGTTTTCGTTGAACAATCATATGTTCTCACCCCTGTTGACCACAAATGTTTCAACTCTTTTATCAGTGGTTGTAGAAAAACGTCGAGAGATCTTTTTGGATGTTTTGGACCAGGTATTAATATGCTCATGAATAGAAACTCTCGTCGCATGCACATCTCCGGTGGCAAGTTATACGGTGTAAGAAAGACCGGCCACAATGAATATTGTCTCCCAGACATTCCAAATGGACTAAATCCATCAGTGCATAATCCAAGATACACATTCCGGCTATTGCTAGCGAAATGTGGATGTACATTGTTAAAATGTTTCCAGGCTCTTGCATCTGATGGATGAGTCATCTCTCCATCCGTCTGAGTATGCTCGGCGTGCCATCTCATCCCTCCAGCAGTCTCCTCAGATTGGTACAATCTTTTCAATCTGTCTGTGATTGGTATGTACCACATCCTTTGGTACGGTACCCTATTACGCCCTCGACCTTGCGGTTTGAATCGTGGCTTCTTACAAAATCGACATTCTTCTAACTTCTCATCATCTCCCTAGTAAATCATGCAGTTGTCGATGCAAACGTCTATCATCTCCGAGGGCAACCCAAGACTATATACCAATTTCTGAATCTGATAATAAGATTCAGCAGACACATTGTCTTCTGGCAAATACTCTTTAAACAAGTCTGCCCATGCATCCATACAATTTTCAGGTAGATTGTGATCGGTTTTAATACTCATCATTCTAGCAGCCAACGACAATTTAGACAGACCTTCTCTACAACCACTGTATATTTGCTCATTCGCATCAACTAACATTTCACAAAACCTTTTTGCATCTAAGTTAGGTTCTTCAACTTCATCATCATCATGAGTTACAAAGGCATCACCTACCATATCATGAACCCTATCAAAATCTACCATTTGTTCCTCTTGGTGATGATAGCTATTACTACTGCTACCTTCATTACGCAAATGCTCAACCGGTTCAATCTGAAAATTGCTATTACTACTGCTACCTTCATTCCTACAACTAGCATCTTCTCCATGTTGATACCAAATATAATAATATGGCATGAAACCTCTATTTATTAAATGTTCCAAACATTTTCACGAGGGCCTAATTTGGTATTGCAACATTTCCGACAAGGACAGAACATCTTACCACTTTCCTGCGTGAGTGGTGTAGAATCTGCTTGATGCATAAACGTCTCCAACCCTTCGAGAAATTCTTTCGTCACTTTCCCGTTATTATCTCTGTGTGAATACATCCACTTCCGCAACTCGAAAATATTTCCCGGACCGGACATTTTTTTTTGTGTTTGATCAAGCTTATAGCTGATTTTTTTTTGGTGTGTTTCAAATGAATCACATATGGTGGTATTTATAGAAATTTTCGAATCTGAGAATTTACTAGGAAATTTCTAGGAAAAGTAGGTACAAAACACGTTTTTGATTTAAATTCGATATTTTCTATCCAGTTCCTCTTAATTTCGTAGTAACAAATCCATTCCTCCTAATTTCGTAGTAAATTTATTACTAGGACTTTACGAGGAAAGGAGATACTATGAGTTTACGAGGAAAAGGACTTTTTCCTCGTAAGAGCCACGTAAGTTTACTACGAGTTTACGAGGAAACATTTTTCTCGTAAGTTTACGAGAACTTTACGAGGAAAAATGGTTTCCTCGTAAACTCAAAGTTAACTCGTAGTAATTTTACGAGGAACTATTTTCCTAGTAAAATTTCCTAGTAAAAACTTAGTTTTCTTGTAGTGCACTGTTAACAATTCTTTGTAACTTACAATTTACAAACAGGAGGGGTATACCATTCACGTGTAGACATAGTACGCTATGTAATAAGGAAAAGCACAGTGTCTTATATTCCATTTGATATACTGAATTTGATATACAAAATAATTATGGTGACGTATAATATGTCTTTCAACAGCAACTCAACTATTCCATTTCATATTATATAGTTCTACCATATAAAAATACTTCGCTCGCATACACCTAAACTTTGTTTCCCTCGACAATGAAAAAAATAGTATCGGATTAACGATCAACACTTCCAACAAATGAAGAATATATCTGTTATACGGAACATGAGAAATAGTACAGTGTATGATATTCTATTTGCTATATTATGTTTCATATAGAATATATTTAAGTTCATAGAATTGGTCTTCCAGTACAGTCCCCGCTATTCCATTTCATATAGTATACACTACTCATAAACCAAGACCCTCCCTCTTACCCCTATACTCTGTTTCACGGCCTTACAAACCCATTTACCCAAATCTGCCGTCTCTGTCCTACTTCAGTGGAATAAATATACAGACTTGGGTGTATAAAATTAAGCCAAACAAACCAGTAATATTTTAACCCTTAATTAATCCTCCAAAACCGATTGCCAGATCCGACATGCAACAAAAAAAACCGGGTGGATTCCCAGTAAGGTTATAGATGGCGTACTTACAGGATTCCACCAGATCTAACACAAATGGCCGAGGTGAAAGTAAGAGAGGCTCCTGATTACCCTTATCACCAGTTCGATTGTAAGGCCGGCGTGTCGCAAAGAACTTCAGAAGCCGAGACTATGGCCCTTCGCAACGCACTCGAAAGGATAAATAAACCCAGCGAAGTTTGACGGTGCCGACGGTGTGGACAAGAACGGAGGTTTCACAGTTGTGGAGTTAAACTTCGATGGAGTCCTTTTACTTTCCCAGAAGTTACTAGAGAAAGGTAAAGAGAGAAGGTGTGAATTGTAAAAGGCCACGATTTACTTAAACAGTAAGTAGTTATTTATTTTTTTTATTTTTTTCCAGCAGGTTTACCGGTTTTCGTGAAGGGTAAAAGGGCAATATTATATAAAAAGAGGAGGGTGTATCGAAAAGGGAGATAAAATAGCTATCTACTTAATAACTGCTTTTTGTACCGTCATTGGGTGCAAATTCCCAATTTTTTTTAGGTATCACACCTTTTGCAATTAAAGAAGCAGGAATATTAACTTTTCCGTTAACCATTTCCAACTTCCATTGATCCATTGCATGGAGAGAAGCCAAATTCTAATTTGAAATCCATTTGATAGAAGGCTAAACAGGAGGTCTAGTAACAACAACTAATAAATCATTTGATTCCACAAAAAAATTTACCTTGTTGAACCTCAAGCTTGCCATACTTTCAATCACCCAAAGCCAACCATTATTTTCAGCTTAGAGATTTGAATGAACATTCCAAAAAGAGCTTCTACTATGATTTTCCCTTCTCAATTCTAAAAATTCATGCCATTCCATTCTTCAAGGAAGACTTGTACCATGATATACCAATGTAACACTTCAGCCACGACTCATGAGGAGCTACCAAACGCACCCTGTAGTCAAGAGTCATGTCTGGAGGTAACCTCTGCTTGGATATCAATAACCTGAGTCTGTGATCACTCTTTCATGTCTGCAAAATATTTTTCAACTATATCAACGACCTCAAAAACCTTTCCTTCAAAAACCAAAGCCTTCCTATTTTTCGATAATCTCTAGACAGCCATGGGAACATTTTCCTTATCTCAAGAGAAACATTATCTTTACTACTTAACTATAATAAGGACTTAATGCTATGACTAGGAACATTTACAACAGCCCACTCCACTCTAGCCAAACGACAAGTAAAAATTATATGGTTGGAAGATTCAAAGACATCCCCACACATCTGACATGCAAGATCAATCTTCATACCTCTAGCTTCAATCTCTTCAGCCACCGGCAATGCGTTGGGTATGATCTTCCATAAGAACACTCATAGTTTTGGGGAGAATCAGGAGGCTCCATATTTTTTCTTTGAGCGGGTTAGTCAATAGTAGCATTTCAACTTATCTCCCGTTCTGAGATTTGTTGTTCGTTTATTCATCCAGGTGATCCATCTGGGTGAAGATGCATATCAATGTTCGTTTAGTGCATTAAAATGTAACATCTAGATGGATCACCCAACTACATTTTTGAAAACTTATTTTAAATTCTCACCCAAATGAGGGTGAATTTTCATGGTGCATCTGGATGCATCTAGTTCAGTCCAAAATATTAAATGACAAAAATAAATTTTTAATTTAAAAGAATATTTTTAAATTTAATACCACAAAACTAAATATTATTTTGGTTTTATTTTTTTATGAAAATTATATTTTCTGCCAAAACTGTAAAAAATAACTTTTCCATAAAAATCGTAAAACATATAATTTTCTGCCAAAACCACAAAATACATTTATCCGCCAAAATTACTAAAAAGCATTTTCTCAAAAATTACAAAATACAGTTTTCTCGCTAAAATGCATTTTCCCGCCAAAACCGTAAAACTCATTTTCCTGTTGAAATACACTTACCCGCCAAAAGCGAAAAAACACATTTTCCTGCTAAAATCGGGAAAACGTATTTTCCTGCGAAAACGCAATTCCTGCAAAAACCGCAAAAACACATTTTTCCACCAAAACTACAAAACACACTTTCACGTCAAAACCGCAAAAATGCACTTTTCGATAAGACCACAATAAATACATTTTTCCCGCTCAAATGCTCTTTTTCGCCAAAACCGCAAAAACACATTTTCCACCAAAACCACAAAAACGCACTTTCACGTCAAAACTGCAAAATGCACTTTTTCGATAAGACCACAAAAATACATATGGATGTATAAACGAAATACATAAACGAACAACACCCAAGTGGACCATCCGGATAGACATCTAGATGGACCATCTGGATGCACCTTTCAGATGTACAAACGAAGAGGGCCAATTTAGATGCCAACAAATCGTCAGATTTAGATGAGTATTCACCTCCTATGTTATATCTCCACACCTTGAAATCCTTGTAACCAACTGAAACTTTAATCTTTAAGATCAAGTTAACATCCTCCTGATAAAATAGCTAATTAGGCTTCTAAAGATTCCACTCTCCAGTTTCCAAACATATCTGCTACCTTGACGTATATATTGATGAACTGATTATTCAATCAGTTGTGTTCTTTGCTAAATACCGTCATAAAGCCATGGCGATTCCCAAACCAGACTTTTTCAATAGTTCCAATCATATAAGAAAATGCTTCATCCAAAAACTCCTTCTCGAAGAATATACTTCCCAATATGGTCTGGATCCAATCCATACATCCTCAGAGGAGCTTTAACAATAACATCGTCTCTTCAAAATCTGAACCGAAGACAATTCGGTTTGTTCATCAGCCTCCGTGTCTGCTTAGCAATAAAAGACTGATTAAACATATGTGTCTTTAATTCCCATTCCTCCAAGGCTATTTGACAGACATAATTTCTCTCAGTTAATCCAATTAATCTTCTTGTTATCCTCAACATACCTCCACTATATGTTTTCATAGCGTTTTAAAAAGTCTTTGGGAGTTTGAAGTAGCACATAGTAAAGACTGGCTTACCCATTGCCACCATTTTTAGAAGAACCTCTTTCCCATCTTGAGAAAGTGTACATGAGTACTTAGTGAAGAATTTATCTTTCAACCTAACCTTGATGAAATTCAGCATCTCGACTTTAGATCCATTGAAGCATTCTGGGAGGCCAAGGTAAGTACTTGGACTACCAACATTACTAATTCCCAGTTCATTGTGAATCTCAGCCCAAACTTCCTAGTCAAACTTCTCACTAAATGTGATAGATGATTTGTTTATGTTAATCACTTGACCTAACATTTCTCCATATTACTTCCGTGTTGTTTGCAATTGATCACACTGTTGGATTGTTGCTTGGATCATGAACAGAATGTCAAATGTGAAAAGGAAATGTCGTATAGAAAGATAAATACGATTAAACTTAATACTTCAAATTGTCCCTTTTGTTCGGCTATGTTCATCAAATGAGTTAGTCCTTCAGTAAACAAGACAACAAGAAAGGGAGAAAGGGGTTTCACTTTCTCAACCTTCTCTCTGGCTCCACCCATCCAAACAGTTGTCCACTACTCAAGATAGAGTAAGATACAGAAGAAATACAATACATTACCCATCCAACCCATCTCGAGTCAAACCCTAGTTCTAAGAGCAAGTACTTCACATACTTCCATTTAACCTTGTCATATGCCTTTTTCATGTCAACTTTGGCTGCTAAGAATTCCTTTGAGATCTCGTTATGAGTTCCTAAGCCTTGAACTGCAACATGTGTGATATGCCATGAATTTTACCAATTCTACCTATGATATATAGAGTATTTTAGAGTCTTTTATATGCATTTGGTACTGTTTTATAGTATTTACAAGTCTAGGTAATCATTGGAAGCAATTGAAGTTTTTGGGTTCTTTTGGAGCATTTAAGATACTGATATAACCTATTTATTACCAGTTTTAGACCATGTTATAGACTCTATTTAGGGTGTGTTATGTGTGTCTAGGCTATGTTTTGAGGTTTTTACAGGTCCATGTACGTTTTGGAGATATATGGAGATACTTGGAGCTTTTGGAGCATTTGGAGAGGAATAATCCATAGCTGATCATTGAAGAGAGTCGAAGTACGAGATAACCTTCGATCGACGATAAAACATAGGCGTCGATCGATGTTGCACATCTTCCATCGATCGATGTCCAGTTCGCAGACAACCGACTTTCAAGCCCAAGTAAGAGACATGACACAAGATTACAAGATTGCCCTTGGATGAATTTTGACCTAGACTTTAGGGTTTTATATTTATAATTTATATATGTCACAAAGAAGAGGAGTGCTGGTGAGTGTGGGTGCAAGGTGCTAAAATCTTGTGAGTGAGGAGACTAAGTGTGCACCACCTCACCATAGTTTTAGGATTTATTTGGGGAGAAGATTCATAACTCCTTAGGGGAATTTGTATTGAAACCTCAATATTCTATATATGCATTTTATTCAGATTATTATTCCTATTTTAATTATGTTTGAGTAGTTATCAACTAGATTTAGGGTTTATATATGGTACTGATGGATTAGCCAAACAATAGAATTGTTAGGGTCATTATTAGATATATTAATAGAATTGTGTTTATTGCTTGTGTTCTATAGTAGCTAACAAGAACCCTTATAATAGGATAGTTAGGCGCAAGCGAGAGCATGGTCAACTACTATAATCTATTCTGTTGAGCTAGGTTGCTAGAAACAAACGAGAGTTGATTTAGTCAATCTAGTGAACTTATTGAATTAGGTCATAACGCTTGACTCAAGAAACCAGCGATCGATGCAGGATCATTGCCATCAATCGACGGTCATTCCGTGTCAACAAGAGAGAGCTGAGACATTAGACTTAGTCAATAGATTAGGCGCGCATGCGAGAGCTGGTGTCTTTTACATTAGTTTTCGAGTTCCATGATCAAAAACTTTTAACTTCTATCTACTATAATCCACGTGCCTGAAACCCTAGATGTAACATATTTCCATATTTACATTACTACCATATTTCCATATTTACATTACTAGCATATTTACATTTTTACATTACTAGCATATTTTCATATTTGCATTATTAGCATATTTCCATTTTTGCATTATTAACATATTTCCATATGCATCTATTACTTCTAATAAGAAATATTTCATTGACCTGATTACTTGGTACCAATATATATATATCTACCTAACTTAGTCTTTAGAAATAAGAAATCTATTGTGTGCCATTGTTCTCTGTGGATTCGATCCTTAAGTACTACACCTGATATCTCTTGACAAAAGTATTATTATTTTGTGTGTTAGGATTAAGGGTTAATTTGACAGTTGTTTGTTTAGGATATTTATACTCTGTTAGAACATAAAAACACACACACGTTAAATTTGGCACCGTTTCCGGGGAAAATTGATCGCCATTAGATTTATTTTCTAAGATTTAATTTAGGTTTGTTACTTTCAAGTTAATGATATTTTTCTTTTTCTTTTTTTTAGGTGCATGCAAAAGAGTAACAGGAGAAACAAAGGACAAGAGTTACTGTTCTCAGACCCACAACAACTTGAACGCACGATTTGCAAAGAAAGACGACAAGCATCGATCGACGGCATACCTTTAGCGTCGACCGACACTTCTTTACAGACAACATCAACCGGCATCAGAACTCTAGCATCGACCGATATTAAACATAGAGAATCGATCGACATCACCTCATCCGCATTGATCGATGAAATCCGACGAGTTCAGATGGTTGCGCCTATAGTAATGGTTCAGAACGAGAATGGAGACTTGCATGACCTCAACGGTCTTCTGCGTAATGCAGCAGGTCAAAGGATAGATAATCAGGGGGCTATAATCCCTGATACAGAAGCAGACAGCGCAATAGCTCAACCTGAAGCTAATGCGCATGCTACCAGAAGTATAGAAATTTCAAAACCAACCGGAAGACCATGGATTGAATTTATGTTTGACAAGGTACTAAAGGAACAACAAAAGATGATTGTGAATTTCAATGACAAGTTAGATTTCCTGTACCTCCATCTAAACACAAAGATCGAAGATCTCGACATCCGTGTGAAGAAGTTGAAAAATTATATGATGCGTGAGGGTGAAACCCTTAAAAATATGAAGTTATGGTCAAAGAAGGGGAAGAATCTGGGAAAAAGTATCACGTCAATGCTGTGATTGATAATGATTTTTGGGTAGAATTCAAGAAAGAGAAGCCACATAAGGAAGGAAATCCGATTTCGTTGATCAGCCGACAAAAGCATCGATCAACACAAGCTACTATGAATCGATCGACGATTCCTGTTAACTCGACGAAATAGGGAATAGCTTCACGCGTCGTTCGGTGCAGAGGCCACATAATCGATCGATGGTACCCGGTGACAAAACGAGTTAGTAGACCAAAGATCACAAATACGACAACTCCAGAGCATAAGAGGGATTCATCAGGGCCTTTCATAGTCAAAAAAGCTGCCAAGGATCATACTACGAGAGACCCAAGAATCATTCTAAAGAAGAAAAGTGATCATGGGATGTTTGTGGTGCCATGTCTGATCAAAAAAAAAAAATTTTCCAATGCCCAATGCGACACCGGATCGTCAGTGAGAATCATACCAGAGCTATAACAGAGAAGCTAAACCTCAGAGTAGACTTCCAGTGAATCTTTCGTCTTTGTGGATTGCTCTAGAGTAGACTCAGGAGGTATATGCAAAAATGTCCCACTGCAAATTCAGGACGTCTTAGTCCCGATAGACTTCCATGTGATGGACATCCAGAGAGATTGGAACTCTTCGATACTACTTGGGAGAGCTTTCATGGCTACTGTGGAGCCATATGCGACATGCAGTTAAACAGGTTGTATCTATCTCTAATTGATAAAAATATTTTTATGAACCTGTCAAAAACAAAAACAAGGCTACCCTTACCGGATTGTGTAATGATGTAGAGCTTGTGGCCACATGCTTATGCGATTACGAGTGCAATGAGGAATTGATGGATGGAGCATCGATCGACACCCAACCCTTGTCGTCGATCGACAGTCATGCACGCCGACAATCGATCGACATCCACCCTTCAGAATCGATCGACACCCATACCCCAGAACCAATCGACACCCACCATGCTGATAACAATCACAACCCAGCCTACCTCAAATACGATGAAAGCTACAGAGAAAAAGAGATGATCGAGTATCGAGGACTTGCAATAGAAGAGGCTGGGGGTTTTCATATTTCCCATGAACCAGGGAAATCGACATCGATCGACGACAACCCTTTGCCATCGATCGATACTGAGCACGAAGCAGAAACTGAACAAAATTCAGCAGAAGAACACGACAGAGCATCTGGTTATCTACAACCAGATGAATTCGGTATTATGAGAGATCCAGATGGTCACACAAGAGCTATGGATGGCAAAATTCTAAACGTCACGAAGAAGTATGTAGCATATATACTTGCAATGGCCAATGGAGCTGGAAACCTTTTTGGGCACCGACCTGAATATCGAGCATCGATCGATGGTAACCACATACCATCGATCGACACCAGTTGGCATTCCAAGGATACGGTGAAGCTTACGAAGAATATGATTCAGACGAAGCTGGCTGGGTAATGGACGCGAGAACAATCTGGGTAATGGACGCGAGAACAGATTGTTGATGCTGGGTAATCCAGCATCAACAATCGGCCTGTCTTGGCCATCAAATGACATCAAACGAGAACCAGACCCTTATCTTGGACCAGAAGAAACAGAACCTGGTTACCTCAGACCAGACGAGTTTAGAATTTTCAGAGATGTAGAAGGACATGAACGAAGCCTTTATGGGAGGATTCTGACTCTCCCTAAGAAAGATGTAGCAGGCACCCTTATTATGGCTGCACGATCAGGAGATTTCTTTGGACAACAACAACAACCATCGATCGACGCACATGTACCTGCATCGATCGACAACGAGGAGCAGAAGCAAGAGACATACAACAGAGCAGAGATTGATGATATTGTGCATAAGCTCTACACAGCTCAAGAGATGTCACTGGATGATTTCTAAATGAGGCTTGATGATATCTACTATCCTATGGATAAATGCCTCACCAATTTGACTACACGCATGGAAGAGATGAATCAAGATATGGATACTGTTGAGAGACAGAATGCGAGTAGACCATATAGAGTGACATCGATCGACAGCAACATCTTGCCGTCGATCGATACTGAGTTCGACATACAAAAGTCTGCAGCAAAACACTACTTAAATGATAGGTTTGATGAAATTGCTTTTTCTCAGAGCCTGATGCAGGAAGATATTTCTCAGCAACTAGAGGAGATGTCAGACACTACAGCTGCCAGACTTAGAATGCTCCAGCGCAGTATTGAAAACCTACAAAGAAGAATGGATCCACTGGAGGTTACTAAGGAGATCATAAAGAATGAGAAAATCAGAATAGATGAGGCAATCATAAATTTCATTGGTACATGGTTTCAGAAGAGCAAAGAAGATGCAGCCACTTGTTTTCCAATTGTTGATCAACCTCCTTTCTAGTTAGAGCATTCACAACGTCGAGCTTAAGACTATAAACAAGCGCTAAGTGGGAGGCAACCCACTCTTTAGTAAGTTTTAATTAGTTTTTATTCTTCATTTATTACTAATTTTCATATTTATTTATTTTAAATTGAAAAAATGATGATCGGAGGAAGACAATCAGCATCGAGCATCGACCGACACTTGATCACTGCCAATCGACAGAGTAAGCAACGCATCGATCGATAGGCACTTTACTGTGTCGATCGACGGTCCCATCAGCGAGCAAGTGTATCAGTTTTTCCTTGTTAAAATTGGTCCTTATGATTTCTTTCTTCCTCAATCTCAGACTGTATAACACTAATGACAATGTTGTTTAAGTCTGGGGGAGGTATTACTGATGTTGTGTTTTATTTTGGGTTTTATAAGAAATAGGAACTTCCAGGTTTAGCATCGATCGACACCCATATCCGACCATCGATCGACCCTCTCTTACACAGAGATGTATAGAGTTTTATACTTAACCCAGACTTAACCTTTTGCTTGTCCTCAAGCAAACAAGCCTGCGAAAGAGGTTTTGAAAAGCGAAGACTCACATAATATCTAAGTATAACTGTCACCTTACTTTATTGCGGCCACATACTATCAAGTCAATCACAGAGAAATTTATATACCCTATCATACTATAGCAACCAAAATCCATTCTACCAACAACTTAGCGAATACTAGTCTGACTCGTCCCTCTATTGATTTCATTTCTTTGCAAAAAATAAAAGTGTTGACTTTACCTTGGGAGTATCGATCAAAGGATATGTAGAATCTTACCTCTGCAAGTATCTGATCACACATATAGTCTTCTCTGGTTCCTTTCTTCTCTCTCTTCTCACTTCTTCTCAGTCAATGTCTCCCTTCTTTTGAGGGTAGCATCTTATTTTTTTAATTGAGTGAGATATTTGGATAGGCTTCCATGAATCAAGCCCTAATGGTTTTTTTCCACCAGATCATGTTGACTTCTTGATGACCTTTATCTCTTTATAGGATCATATGAGTCAAGCTTTAATGGTTGTAGCCACCAAATTTTGTTCGACTCCTTTTTTAATCAGAAGGGGAGAGAGAGGGGAATCAGAAGCACACAGACTTTTACCTTATAGACTTGCAGAAGAAATCTGATCCATTGTATACCAAATCCCAAAGAAAGCAAATAATGTCAGGATTAGTGTTGGAAATCAGCTTCGGTTCCTTCAAAATTTCTAAGCAAGTATGTTATAGTGGCATGATGATTCACTTTGATATCTCTAGTAATCTATGCAAACAACCTTCTAAGAGTGGTGCTAAATTGTGGTTAGTCAATAATTAAATTTGATCATAGTCCTCTGCTTGAGTCGATAATTTTTTTTTTGAAAAAGTCATATAGATAGTAAATAAAACTTAAGAACAATAAAATAGCATTAGCGATCTCCTCCAGACTTAAATTACACTATCCCTTTGTAATCCGCCCCAGATTGGTTAGGAAAAATCAAATCATAAGTAAATAGCGCAAGTATAGAACTCGATACCTCTCTCTGTAAGAGAGTGTTGGTCGATGATAGGCTGGTTTGGTCGATCGATGGTCGCGATCAAGTGTCAACCGGTGGTGCCTCTATGATGTCGATCGATGGTAGTTTAGATAGTCTATAAAAAATAAAATAAAACTCAAAATATATAGTAGTATAAGTAAAAGCTAAGTAAAAACTTACTCCCTCTGTTTCATTATAAGTGTCACTTTAACTTTTTGCACAAGGATTAAGAAAATAATTAATTTTGCATATTTTCCATATAAAAACACAATTACCTATACACCTAACCATATTTCAACCAATAGAAAAATAAATTACAGCACAAAATTAATAAATTTTGAAAGTTGAAAACGACACTTATTTTGTAACAAAAAAATTTCTCTAAAACGACACTTAATATGAAACAGAGGGAGTACTAAACAGTGGGTTGCCTACCACTCAGCGCTTAGTTATTGTCTTAAGCTCGACGTTCTGAACTTTCTGACTAGAATGGAGGTGAATCCACACTTGGAAAACAAGTGTCTACATCTTCTTCGCTCTTATGAAACCATGTGCCAACGAAGCCTCTCATTGCTTCATCTCCTCTGACTTTCTCATTTTTTATGATCTCCTTAGTAACCTCCACTGAATGCATTCTCCTTTGTAGATATTCAATATTACGCTGAAGCATTCTAAGTCTGGCAGCTGTAGTCTCTGATATATCCTCTAATTTCTGAGAAATATCTTCCTTCATTAGGCTCTGAGAAAAAGCAATCTCATCGAACATGTCTTCCAATTGTTTTTCTGCTGCGTACTTATGTCTGGTGAAGTCGATATCGATCGATGGCGTGTTGTGTCCGTTGATTGATGTCACTTTGTTTTGTCCACTCGCATGCTGTCTTTGAACAATATCCAAATCTTGCTGCATCTTATCCATGCATGTAGTCAAACCGGTGAGGCACTTGTCTATAGGATAGTAGACATCATTAAGCCTCCTGTAGAAATCTTCTAATGATATTTCTTGAGCGTTGTAGATTGCAGTCACAAAATCGTCAATCTCTTCTTTGTTGTATGGTTCATGCTTCTGCCTGGACATAGCGATCTTTGCTGCATGTTCATGTAAACATATGTAGCTGTACTCAAACATAGTAGCTCTCTCTAGCACTGCTCTGATATCTTCCTCTAGCACATTCACAATTCGTCCGTCTATAGCGCGTGCATTACCATTCTCATCTCTGTAGATCCCATACTCATCTTGCTTTTCCCAAAATAAAATCCTTCTGCCATTAGAATCAAAATCTCTCTTTCCATACTCTACACGACCATCTATCAGCAGGTGATTTATCCAACTGACCAGTCCCAACATTTTTGAAGTAAAGGGGTTGGATGTACAAAACTCGTGGACTTCTGGAATGGTGGTATGGATCGATGCATGCTTCTTGTTGTCGATCGATGTTTGATATTGGATACACTCGTGCTTCTCCTCCTTGACGTCGATCGATGCCGGTACCTGAGAGTCGAACGATGGTTGTTGCTGTTGTCCAAATAAACTTTCTGATCCATTGGCCATAACAAGGGCGTCTGCTACATCTTCCTTAGGTAGATTGATAATTCTCCCGTAAAGACCTCGTGCACGTCCTTCAATATCTCTGAAAATTCCAAAATCGTCTGGTCTGAGATAACCATCTTCTGTATCTTCTGCTCCAAGTAATTGTTCTGATCTTCGGTTGATGTCATTCGATGGCCAAGATAAACTGATGCTTGATGCTTGATTGCCCACTCTGGCGTTCATTACCCAGCCGGCTTCTTCCAGTGCTAGGTTGCGAGATTCAATAAGTTCTTCCTCTCTGTAAGCTGCATTGTGTTGTTCATAATCTCTCATGTATCCTTGGTATGCCGGATTGGTGTTCATCGATGCCGTATGGTGACCCTCATTTGATGCTCGATAATTAGACTGGTGGACAAAAAGGTTACCAGATCCATTATCCATTGTAAGTATATCTGCCACATATTCCTTCGTGACATGTAGAATTCTGCCATTCATAGCTCTTGCATGACCATCTGAATCTTGCATAATACCGAACTCATCTTGTTGTAAATAACCATATTTCCTTTCGTGTTCTGCAGTTTAATCTCGTTCGGTTTCTGCTGCGTTCTCAGTATCGATGGACGGTGTATAGTGGCCGGCGATCGATGTTGATTTCCCAGGTTGATGGGAAACATGAAAAACTCCAGCCTCTTCCATAGCAATCCCTCGGTATTCAATTATTTCTTCGTCTTTGTAGTATTCGTCGTACTCGAGGTAGGCTGTGTTGTAACTGAAATAGCCATGGTAGGTGTGGGCTTGTTCGGATGTTTGAGTGTCGATCGATGTGATTGGGTGGGTGTCGATCGATTGTTTAACTGTGTGGCTGTCGATCGATGGGTTGGGTTGAATGTCGATCGATGCTCCTTCTTCCGATTCCTCACCGAACTCGTAATTACAGAAGCATGTGGCCACAAGCTCTGCATCATTGCATGGTTTTGTGAGGGTATGCTTATACTTATAAATTTCATAACAGACATTATTGATCAATCAAGGAAAGGCACAACCTGTTTGTCCTCATGTCGCAGACAGCTACTACGGTGGCCATGAAAGGTCTTCCAAGTAACAAAGAAGAGTTCCAGTCGATCCGTATGTCCATCACATGGAAGTCTATCGGGACTAAGACGTCCTGAATTTGTAGTGAGATATCTCTGCAAATTCCCCCTGAATCTACCCTAGAGCAATCCACAAAAATGAAAGAGTCACTGGAAGTCTCCACTCTCAGGTTCAACTTCTCTGCCATATCTCTGGGTATGATGCTCACTGATGATCCAGTGTCACAAAGGGCATTTGGAAACTCGTGGCTATTGATCAGACATGGCACAACAAACTTCCCAAGATCACTTTTTTTCTTCAGAATGATTCTTGGCTTTTTGCTAGGATGACTCTCGGTAGCACAATCAACCATGATAGGCTCTGATGCATCCATCTTCTGCTCTGGAGTTGTCGTTTTCGTGGTCTTTGATTGATGAACTCGTTTTGTTACTGGGTACCATCTATTGATTGTACGATCTCTACGTCAAACGACACGCAAAGATTTTCCCAATTTTGTCAAGTCAAAAGGAACCGTCGATCAATTCTCAGTGTCTTGTGTCGATCGATTCCTGTGTGGGCTGCCTAATGAACTCGGTTTTTCTATACGAAACTCATTCTCTTGAGGCCTTTCTCTATTGACTTCTACCCAAAAATCAACGTCGATCATAGCATTGACGCGATGTTCACGTCCAGATTCTTCCTTCTCTCTAACCAAAGCCTCGCATTTCTTAAGGGCTTCACTCGTCTCAGTCACTTGACTTTCCAGCTCTCCCACACGTGTGTCGAGATCTTCGATCTTTAAGCTTAGGTAGAGGTACAGGAAATCTAACTTCTGATTAGATCCACAGTCATCTTCTGCTGTCCCTCCAGTACTTCGTCAAACATAAATTCGACCCATGGTTTTCTGATTTGCCTCGAAATCTCCATGCTTCTAGCAGCTTGGGCTTTAGCTTCAGGTTGAGCTATTGCAGAGTCTGCTTCTGCTTCTGTATCAGGGATTACAACCTGTGATCGTCTATCTTTTGACCTGCTGCATTACAGATTGAGGTCATGCAAGCCTCCATTCTCATTATGAACCACAATTATAGGCGCAACCATCTGAACTCGTTCGCTGTCGTCGATCGATGCGGGTGAGATGTTGTTGATCGATGCTAATTGATCAACGTCAGTCGATGCTAGAGTTCTGATGATGGTCGATGCTATCCGTAAAGAAGTGTCGGTCGAACGCTGCGTGTATGTCGTCGATTGATGCATGTGTCTTCCTTTTTGGATCGTACGTTCGAGTTTCTGCGGGTCTGAGAACAGTAATTCTTGTCCTTTATTGCTTTTGGTACTCCTTTACATGCACCTGAAATAAAAAGGAAAAGAAAAATCAGTAACTTGAAAGTAAAATAAACCTAGACTAACCCCTAGAAATTAAATCTAATGGTGATCAATGTTCCCCGGCAACAGCGCCAAATTTGAAATGGGTGTGTTTATTATTTTAGAAGGGTAAAAATATCCTAAACAATTAACTATCAAATTAACCGTTAATCCTAACACACAAAACAATACTCTCCCAAGAGAAATCTGTTGTAGTACTAAGGGATCGAATCCACAGAGAACAAGGACACACAATAGATTTCTTATTCCTAAAGGTTAAGTTACGTGATTATATATATTGGTAACAAGTAATCTAAGGAAATATTTCTTATTGGAGAGTGTAGATGCAATATAGAAATATACTAATATTGTAATAATGGAATTATGCTAATAATGTGAATATGGAAATATGCTACTAAACTAACTAGATGTAAATGTAAATATGCCAGATCTAGGGTTTCAAACTCAATGAATTATAGGGAATAAGATGCACATATATGTAAATATTCTAGAACTCAAATATTAACTATTCTGACTCTTTCAACTCCAACTCTCGTATGCGAGCAAAAAGAAAGACCACCGATCGACGACTAAGGCCTGGTGTCGATCAACAGTGAAATCAGAAGGAAGTGGGAACGAGATTTGATATGTTCACCAATCTTATTAGACCAGCTCTCGCATGCGCCTAACAACTTAGTTCAATGGAGTCTATTATGGCACATAACCTACTCTCGTAGTCGTCGATGTCCTACTTTCGAGATCTTAGTTAGCTACTCTAGAATGCAAGCATTATGCACAACTCAATTGATGGATATTAACTTAACCTATAAAAATCTTACTTTTTGGCTAATCCATGATTGCTATCATTAAACCCTAAATCTAGTTGATAACTACTCAGACATAATCAAAATAAGAATAATAATCTGAAGATATTTCATAGATAGAATACTGGGGTTCCAATACAAATCTCCCTACGGAGTTATGAAATTTCTCTCCTAATAGAATACTAAAAACCCTAGAACCTTGCACCGTACGTGCGTCGTACGTGCGCCCTCCTTCTCTCTCTGTCATACATAAAGTATTAATATAAAACTTGTTAATTTGTGTCTTGTCTCTAACTTGGGCTTGAAATCAGCTACGGATGTCGTCGATCGACGGCTGTCTTGTATTTCGACTCTCTCAATGATCAGCTACGGATTACTCTCCTCTAAATGCTCCAAAAGCTCCAAGTATCTCCATATATCTCCAAAACGTACCAGAACCTGTAAAAACCTTAAAACATAGTCTAGACACACATAATAGACCCTAAATAGGGCCAATAACATCGCTTAAAACTAGTAATAAATAGGCTATATCAATCGGCGGTACACTTCTTTGTCTGTATACGAGAGTTGGGACAAGAGGAGGTCAGACTGGCTGACTACAATTGTCCAGACCAGTACTATGTTAATAGATATGCTATTCGTCCTCTAGCTCTCCAAAGAAACGACTTTGAGATCAAACCGTCCTTCTTCGCACTTGTTGCTCAAGCTGCTCAACGGACAGTTGCTGACTACAATTGTCCAAACCAGTACTATGTTAATAGATCCGCTATTCGTCCTCCATCTTTACAGAGCAACGACTTTGAGATCAAACCGTCCTTCTTCGCACTTGTTGCGCAGACGCCCTACCATGGATTGAGATATGAGCATCCGATGGATCAACTGGAGCAGTTTAAGGATCTTTTATCTGCTATTAAAGCCAATGGTGTTCCTGAAGACTATATGTTCTGTAAGCTCTTCAAGTACTCACTTTTTGGAGAAGCGTCACATTGGCTTAAGCAACTACCACCAGGATCTCTGACATCCTGGACAGACATGAAGAATGTGTTTCTATGCAATTTCTTTGATGATGCTTGAACAGAGGACTTGAGAAGTAGAATTGCTACATTCACACATGAACCTGTAGAATCATTCAAAAGACTTTGGTTCAGATTCAAGTTCTACCAGAGAGATTGCCCACACAACAGTTTAAACAAGGTGCAGCTACTTAGCACCTTCTTCAGAGGTATCGACTGCAGTACCAGATGGCATTAGACACGGCTAGTGAAGGGAATTTCAGCACTCGAAGTCCAGAAGAAGCAACAAGGTTTATTGAGAACTTGGGGTATCTCCACCTTTGAGCAAGGATCAGATTGATGAAGTCAAAGCAAAGTTGGACAGTGTTCAGAAGTTTCTCAGGAAGCAAGAAGAAGAAGAAGAAGAAGAAGAAGAAGAAGAAGAAGAAGAAGAAGAAGAAGAAGAAGAAGAAGAAGAAGAAGAAGAAGAAGAAGAAGAAGAAGAAGAAGAAGAAGAAGAAGAAGAAGAAGAAGAAGAAGAAGAAGAAGAAGAAGAAGAAGAAGAAGAAGAAGAAGAAGAAGAAGAAGAAGAAGAAGAAGAAGAAGAAGAAGACAACCAAAAGAAGAAGAAGAAGAAGAAGAAGAAGAAGAAGAAGAAGAAGGAGAAGAAGAAGAAGAAGAAGAAGAAGAAGAAGAAGAAGAAGAAGAAGAAGAAGAAGAAGAAGACAACCAAAGTTCACAACAGGAGAGGCCTAGCAACAACTAGTTTGAGACTCTCAGCACTCATGTCAAGAAGTTGGAATATCAAGTGGTCCAGACAAGTGAGGCCATTCAGAGACATGAGACCCTGATTAAGGCGAAGGAGGAAGCTGGTCAGAAACACCACGTCAGTGCATTGATAGTTGATGATTTGGGCAAGTGGTGAAGAGAGAACAGGTCCAACAAGGAGATTTCCAAGTAGAAATTCCTATGTCTTTCGTGTGAGTCTTCAAACATCGAACCCTCAAACTCTGAATCTTCGTGTGAGTCTTCAAACATCGATAGACGTCGAGACGTCAACATCGATCGATGGTTTTCTACAGCAGAACCAATTCGTCTACCAAGTCTGAATGCAAGCTTGTTTGTCAGACATCCGAGTAGGGAGAATCCAGAACAGAACGCTGATACACCTGAGCCAATGACAACATAAAGACACTCCAGAAGGAGCAGAAGATTCCTAAACATCTGTGAAGAGAATCAACTGAAAAAGAGATGGATGGCTTTGCCAAAAGAGTTTTCAAATTTCCTTTAGATACTCCATTTTATGAAGCGTACTACACTCATAGATTGTGGATGTTTTTCAGGGAATCCAAGGAGACAGATGAGGGCATAGAGCGCATGTTCAATGGCCTCAGAGAGAAGCTGAAGCATAGGATCACTCTCAAGAAGAAAAGTGACCCTAGGAAGTTCATTATTCCATGTTTTGTCAAAGGCCCCGAGTATCCGAATTCCCTCTGAAATACAGATCAGCAGTCAGCATCATGCCTAGAGCTATGGCAGAAAAGCTGAGCCTCAAAATGGAGCCTTCCAGTGATTCATTCAGTTTTGTGGACTGCTTCAAGGTGAATTCCGGAGGGATAGCCAGAGACGTCCCAGTGCAGATTTTCAACACCTTAGTCCCAGTGGACTTCCATGTGATGGATATTAAGATTGACTGGAACTCTTCCTTACTCCTTGGAAGAGCATTCATGGCTAGAGTGGGAGCTATTTGAGACATGAAGACAAACAGGTTGTATATATCCTTAATATATTCAAATATTTTTTATGAACCTGTTAAAGTCAAGAACAAGGCTACACGGATAAAATTGGGTGATGACCCAGG
This sequence comes from Moricandia moricandioides, assembly GCA_905132885.1. NCBI lineage: Eukaryota > Viridiplantae > Streptophyta > Magnoliopsida > Brassicales > Brassicaceae > Moricandia > Moricandia moricandioides. The sequence goes on along the minus strand of CAJHQQ010000123.1, from coordinate 224,557 downwards.
CTTGATTGCTACATGTTTCTGCGACTATGAGCACAAGGAGGAGTCGAATGATGGAGCATCGATCGACACCAATCCCAGACAATCGTTTGACGGTGACACATTTCAACAATCGGTCGACACTCACCCTTAAGTATCAATCAACACTCACCATCCTGATTTAGGATATGATCATGTGGCCAAGAGTATGATGAGGACTATAAGGCATAAGAACTTATTGAGTACCGTGGTCTTGCCATGGAGAAGCAGGTCTTATTGGCACATGTTTCTGTGATTTCGAGCTAAAGAAAGAGTCTGCAAATATAGCATAGATCAACACTCAGCTTCAGCACTCGATCGACGGTCTCAACAATCGACAATTGGTCGATTTCATACCTGAACCATCGACCAACACTCACGCCATAGATCAGAACGAAGATGATAATCCAGAAGACATTTTCTACACTGGACAACAATACCGTGAGTTTGCACTAGAGCACCCCAACCCAAATTACATAGGACTTTATCCAGAAGAAGCAACTGAGCACGATACATTTGAGTTCTAGAAATCTAGAGGCTTCAGCCGGTTGAACGAAACCATTGATCCATCATTGATCGATACACCACGTCCGCCATCGATTGACAACATCATCAAGTAAGTATCAAAAGATTTTGACAAAAACCGGAGAATATTTTATTGGGTGAAGCGAGATGAGTATGGATTTTACAGAGATGACCACGACAATGCACGAGCCATGGATGGAAAAATCATCATTGTGGCTAAGCATGACATCAGGGAGATTCTTGAGCGAGCCAACATGCATTAATATACTCATCTATGTTTGCAGAATATGCAGCAGACATTCGCAGAGCCAGACCAAACACATCAACTTACAGCACACAAGAAGTTGACAACTTGGTACATGGAATTTATTGAGCCTCAGAGATGATTACGGATGATTATCAAAGGCTTGATGACCTATACCACCCGTTCAAGGACAGTATTGGCTGGTTAACCCCGTGCATGGAAGAACTGAAGCAAAAGACATACTACACTCATCAGATCATTCAACAACAGCACTCGATTGGAGTAGTTAGTTCAGCATCGACCGACGGCAACTTTTGGCCATCGATCGATAGTCAGCACACAACATTTCGGCAGAGGCTAGTAACAGAGGAGTTATTGGAAGACAAGCTTGATGACGTTTCCTTTCTCAAGTCTTGATGAGGAATGATATCTACCAAAAATTGGTTAATATTTCAGAGCCCACAGATGCCAGGCTTAACATGCTGACGGGATGAATTAAAACACTCCAGGAAAGGATGAGTACAATGGAGACTTCTCAAATAAGGTTGGACAACCAGAGCACCAGAGGAGAAGAAGCTGTGAGGAGCTTCATTAGGGCATGGTTTCAGATGAACAGAGAGTATGTGGATACCTGCTTTCCAAATTGGTTCGGTGAACCACCTTCCTAGTCTAGAAGTCCAAACGTTGAGCTTAAGACTATAACCAAGCTCTGAGTGGGAGACAACCCACTGTGTAGTAAGTTTTGATTTGTTTTTTCACTATTTAGTTATTAATTATGGTTTTTATTTTATTATTTTAAGTTTTGAAGGAAGGAGAGAAGTTTGAAATCACCATCGGTCTACATCAAACAATTCATTATCGGTCGACATCAACAATTCACCATCGGTCGACATTAGAACTTCACCATCGGTCGATACTCTTTATGGAGTTTGGTAACTTCGACTTTCTCTCTAACTTGTACGTATGATTTAGTTTTTCTCTTAACTAAACCGGACGGGATAACACCGGGGACAATGTTATTTAAGTCTGGTGGAGTTTGCTGATGCTTTTATTTATTTTGATCTTTTATTTGTTTTATTTACTTTGGTTTTTTTGAAAAGTTTTTGTTTAGTCAAGAAGGGGTTATGATCAGAACTTAGTTAATTACTAACCACACAATAGCACCGCTCTTAGAGTTGTTGATTGCAGAGATTACTAGAGATGCCAAAGTGGAACCAAAGCTGATCTCCAAACTAATATTGACTATTTTGCTTGCTTTGGGGCTTGGCATACATCGGATAGGATTCATTCTGCAAGTTTGTAAGGTACAAGTATGTGTGGTTCTGATTTCCTTCTCTCTCTTCAGCATCTAAAAAAAGAGAAATAAAAGATTGAAATGATTTCCTAGAAGATGCAGAGGGGTAAGTAAATTACCTATGACCCCATTATTCTAATTCAAAAAGGAATGATCACAAATTGTTGGAAGCGAGAGATATGTACATTACCAATGACCCCACTATTCGCCTATAACTTTGTTCAAAAAAGAACAATAATAAGAATAACAAAAAGAGAAAAAATAAAAAAAAAGATGGCAAATGGACTGTATCAGCATCATTGTCCATTTTGTTTGAGATTTAAAAAGATTCTGAGAGAAAATGGAAGAAAGAGATCAGGAAAGAATTTATACCTATGTATGCAGATTTGCAAGAGTTGAGCCCATGTGTCCATTGATCGATATTCCCAAGGTAAAGCATATACTTTATTTTTATGCAAAGAAATGAGATCAGTAGAGGGGTGAGTCAAATTAGTATTTGTTGACTTGATGACAAAATGGATTTGGATGCTATACTAGGATAAGGTATATAGAGTTCCTCTTGATTAGCATTATTTGATGCGGTTGCAATATAGTAGGGATGATAGTTATACTTATACATTATATGAGTCCCCGCTTTTCAAACCTTTTCACATGCTACCTTTGTTTTGCTTAAGGGCAAGCAAAAGGTTAAGTCTGGGTAGTTGATACGGCCTGATATTTACCACTTTTAGGCTACGATATTAGCCCTATTTATAGTCTATTATATATGTTTGGAATCTCTTTAGAATAATTTCAGGTCCAGACACGTTCTCGATCATTATGGAGATTATGGAGCTTGCTAGAGCATTCAGAAGATATATCCAGTAGTTGTTTACATTCAGCTAAGTACGAGCTGAAGTCAAGCATGACCATCGAGCGATGGAGCATCCTTTTTGTAGATCGTCGGCCCACTCGCAGAGTATTGGCCGACTTCAAGCCTAAGTCAAGACAAATTACGAGAATTCCACAGGATGAGTTTTGACCTAGTATAATGGTTCTAAAAAAACAGACAAAATACACGTTTTACTTTTACAGCATTTAGTTTTCTTGCATTAGTAGTTTAGGGGAGAAGATTTGAACTCCTTCAGAGATTTGTATTGAAACCCAATTATTTATTTTATGCATTATATTATTCTGTTCATCATGTTTTCTTTGATCATGTCTGAGTAATTCACTTGTTAGATTTAATGTTATTAATTGTATTGATGAATTAGCCCTAAAATAGGATTGCCAGGATGAAGTAATATCAATAGATAGATTACACACTAGAATCGCATAAGTTCACAAGTTGCACAATAGGCTACTAAGATAACACAATTAACAAGATCAACCCATTCACCACACATCTTCCCATGGCCGAGGTCCTCACAGTGCTTTTCCCTTACCACGGTCCAAGTCTAGTATTGGATCCAACATACACAACACACAAAAACACATGATTAGATATCAACACAAGAATCTATCACATTGCATGGTTGGATCACATCTAAACATCGAAAACACTTATAAATGCCAAACCTGGCCACTTTCAAAATTGGTCAAAAAACTAATTAAAATTCATGATAAATCTCAACTAAGAGATTCCCATAAATGGAATTCTGTGAATCAGAGAAGATCATATGAATCTCGTTCATGAATAGTGCGACCAAACCATGAACTTTCATGGCTTCTTTGATCCGGCCAGAGCCCAGGATCAGTGCCTCCATATCTGATACATCAACAACCAATACCACAACAAGAAATAAATGAAGAACAGAGTAGAAGAAATCAGAGATAGGTGTAACCAAACGAACCAGACCAAACCATGTACAAAACGGATCATCCGCAGGCCATGTTCGGTTGCCCTTGGCCACACCTCTCACCTTAGGGGTACGGTCTCCAGGGGCTTGCTCCTTCTCCTTCTCCTTTTCTCTCTGTCTAGTACCCATCTTCTCAATCTCGCAGACAACTCTCACCAGAATCGACTAGAAACCACCACAAATCAGATCGCCCAACTGTCGGTTTGTCTCTCTTTTCTCTCTGGAAGTTTGTCTGAGTTTTCTGTAGTCTAAGAATGATATTTTCGACAGAAACCAAGAAAAAAATAGAAGGAGGAATCGATCCCAACTGCCCATAACCGCCTGGAAGGCAGTTACCAAATCCTTAGATCCAAAAGTGGTGGTTTCCCCTTTTCCAAACTGTCCATAACCGCCCTAGGCGGTTTTCTTCCCTTTCTTCCCTTTTCCCAATCGGTTCCTGAGCCCTAGCTCACATTTCTTGGCCTTTTCCCAACACCCTGGACCGATATGTGATGAACTGGATCGAACCGTCCCAAACCCGACCCAGCGGGTCATCCGTAACCGCTCTGACCCGACCACACTGGTCTGGACCAAAACACTTCACCCAGCTGAGATGAGTTGATCCCCAACTGCCCCCAGCTGAGTGAGCTAGTCTTCCAGCTCCTGTGAGCTGATTAGATCAAGGTGAGCTAGTTTCCAGCTGCACCTAGCTGACTGAACTCGATCCAGAACTTGACCAGCTCCCAAATCACTCGTCCAGCTTCTATACCCTTGTTTCCATCGTATACTGGTTAAGTCTCAGCTGACTGAGTTTCTTAACCATTATTTTGGGCCATGATACGCTTGTCTCAAGGTCTCACGACCTGACTGGTGCGTCTCCTCGCACTATGGCCCGTTCGGACGATCCTATCTAGGATCGGAGACATGACAGTAATTGTCCACTAATTTCTCTTTTAAAATCAAGATTTTTACATTTTTTATTTATCCTCTTTTAATTAGAATCTTGAAGGAACTAAAATATGTCCAAACGTGGTAAGTTAGAATCACTTAATTTGAAAGTGAGATAACTTCTTCATCATAAATCCTTTGATATTGATTCAACTTCGTGGTGATTATCCATCGATTTATGTTACCAAATTAAACTTCTTCAACCTTCAATCATACTGGTTTGATTAGAATCATAGAAATTTACGTATGTGCAATCATGATAAGCTAGAATCACTTGATTTTAAACTAGGATAACTTCTTCATCATAACTCCTATGAGATTGATTCAACTTCGTAATGATTAGCCACTGATTTATGTTTCCAAATAAGCTTATTACATCTTCATTCATCCTGGATTGATTAGAATCATGAAGAAATTACCATTTTTCTAAACATAGTAAGCTGGATCACTTGATTTGAAAGTGAAATAACTTCTTCATCATGACTCATATGAGATTGATTCAACTTCGTACTGATTATCCACTGATTTATTTTGCCCAATCAAGATTGTTACATCATTATTCATCCTGATTTTATTAGAATCATGAAGAAATTCTCATTTTCCCAAACATGGTAAGCTTGAATACCCTGATTTAAAAGTGGGATAACTTTTGCATCATAATTCCTATGAGATTGATTCAACATCGTCATGATTCTCCCTTCATTTATGTTTATAAGTCAAACTTCTTACATCTTCTTTCATCTTACTTTGATTAGTATTTTGAAAACTTATCATATGCCCAAACATGGTAAGTTTGAATAACATGAATTTAAAGTGGGATAACTTCTTCATCATTACGCATATGTGATTAATTTAACTTCGTGGAGAATCTCCACTGATTTATGTTCTCAAATCACAATTATTACCTTTTTATTTATCCTAATTTGAGTAGAATTATGAATAAATTCCCATATACCCAAAATGATAAGCTAGAATCACTTGATTTAAAGTGAGATAATTTTTTTATCATAACTCCTATGAGATTTTTACTTCGTGGTGATTCGACACTGAATTATATGACCAAATCAAGATTTTACATATTCATTAGTTATGGTTTAATTAGAATCATGAAGAATACCATATGTCCAAACAAGATAAACTGAAATCACATGATTTGAAAGTGGAATAACTTCTTCATCATTATGCATATTAGATTTATTCAACTTTGTGGTGATACTCCACTTATTTATGTTGCCAAATCAGGATTGTTACATCTTCATTCATCAAGGTTTGATTAGAACGATGAAGAAATTGCAATATGCCTATGAGATTGATATGAACGTGAGATTGATTCAACTTCTTACTGAATATTCACTGATTTATGTTGTAAAATCAAGCTCTTTATACAAACATTCATCCTGGTTTGATTAAAATCATGAAGAAATTTCCATCTTTCCAAAGAGGTTAGGCTAGAGTCACCTGATTTGAAAGTGAGATAACTTCTTTATTACAACCACAATGAGATTGATTCAACTTCGTGGTGATTGTCCACTGATTTTTGCTTTAAAATCAAGATTCTAAAATTTCCATTCATCATGTTTAGATAAGAATAATGCAGAATTTGCACATGTACAAACATGGTAAGATAGAATCAACTAATTTGAAAGTGAGATAACTTCTTCATCAAAATTCCTATGAGATTAATTTAACTTGGTGGCGATTTCCGACTGATTTATGTTTCAATATCAAGCTTCTTAAATCTTCATTCATCTTAGTTTGATAAGAATATTGAATAAATTTTCATATCCCCAAACAGGGTAAACTTAAATTACTTGATTTGAAAGTGGGATAACTTCTTCGTCATAACTCCTATGAGATTGATTCAACTTCCTGGTGATTCTCCACTGATTTATATTCTCAAATCAAGTAATTTATATCATCATTCATCCTTTTTTGATTAGAAATTGCCATCTTTCCAAATAAGGTAAGTAGGACTAACCTGATTACCTTATTTGGAAAGTGAGACAACTTCTTCATCATAACTGCTATGAGACTGATTCAACTTCGTGGTGATTATCTACTGATTTGTGCAGCCAAATCAACATTCTTAAATCTTCTTTCACCTTTTTTGATAATGGTAATGGAGAATTTGCATATGTACAAATAGGGTAAGCTGGAATCACCTAATTTGAAAGTGGGATAACTTCTTCATCATAATTCCTATGAGATTGATTCAATGTCTTGGTGATTTTTCACTGATTTTATGTTTCTAAATCAAGCTTCTTAAATCTTCATTATTCCTGGTTTGATTATAATCATAAAGAAATTATCATGTGTCATAATAGGATAATCTAGAATCACCTGATTTGAAAGTGGGATAAATTCTTCACCTGTTTAAAGCCGTTAGCTTGACGAAAAATGGGTTTATCATTCGGGGTTAGGCACCTCTAGAGGTGCGGTCCGAGTATGCGGAATTTCAGGTCTAGCCAAATAATTTTTACTCACTGCCGATTCACCATGAAATCTTTTCCTTTAGGATTAAATAGGACAATTTTTTCGTAAGGCGTAACTTCTTAGATGGTGAAGGGTCCGGACCAACGACAACGTAGTTTTCCAGGACATAGAGTTAACCGATAGTTGTCCAGGAGTACTTGATCGTTCGGTTTGAAATGCCGTGAAATAATTTTCTTGTCGTGATAGGCTTTCGTTCTCTCCTTATATAATTTCAAGTTCTCGTAGGCGCGATATATGATTTCGTCGAGCTCATTTAGTTGAATTAATATCTTTTCTTCTGCGAGTTTAGCATCAAAGTTTATCTTTTTATGGCCCATTCGGCTTTATTTACTAGTTCTACAGTGAGATGGCAGGATATTTCATAGATTAAGTGGAATGGGGTAGTTCCTAATGGTGTTTTAAACGATGTTCTGTATGTCGAAAGTGCATCATCTAACTTCAAATACCAAACTTTACGGGTTGATCCTACTGTCTTTTCTAGGATTTCTTCGATCTGATGGTTGGATACTTCTACTTGTCCTCTGGTCTGAGGATGATAGTGTGTAGCTACTCGATGGTGAATTCCATGTTTGTTGAGCAGTTTTTCGAACACTTTGTAAATGAAGTGGCTGCCTCCATCGCTTATTACGATTCGCGGAACTCCAAATCTGGGAAATATAATACTCTTGAATATTTTAACGACTACGGCATCATCATTTTTTGGAGTCGCTATTGCTTCCATCCATTAAGATACATAGTCTACAGTGACCAGTATGTATTTGTTTCCGTGCGAAGAAGGAAAAGGGCCCATGAAATCGATGCCCCAACAATCGAACACTTCAACTTCAAGTATGAAATTTTGTTCCATATGGTTTCTCTTGCTGTTTTTTCCTCTTCTTTGGCAGGGGTTGCATTTTGCTACATAGGCTTGAGCATCTCGAAACATAGTCGGCCACCAAAAGCCCGCTTGTAGGATTTTGACATTTTCTTAAAACTAGCGAAATGTCCGGCGTAATCGGATCCGTAATGATATAAAATTTCTGGATTTTCGCTTTTGGCAACACATCGTCTATATATGCCATCAGAACAATGTTTGTAAATATAAGGTTCATCCCAGTGATATCTCCATATTTCTCTCAAAATTTTCTTTTTATGATATCCTTTGAACACTTTGGGTTCTACTTCAGTTGCAAGATAGTTTAATATATCTTCATACCATGGTCTATCGGTGGTGGTTAGTGCACACACCCCCTGACTTAAACTTCTGCCTCCGGGAGAATCATAATTTGGAATCGAAGGATTACAACTAACGTTGATATTTATTGGAATTATTATTTTATCGTCCTTCTCAAATGTATTGTCGATCGATGGAGTCTGGACAAAATCGATCGAAGCTTTATGGCTATAATCGTTCGATGGTATTAGTGTCTCGTCGATCGATTCCAATTCACTTGCCGAACTGACTCTACCAACGAAAGTCGATTCTGCTAAGTAGACATTTTCTGTGGGCAAGAAATCATCAATAGGGATGTCTTCGTCTACTCGTATTCGTGATCAGTGATCTGCGACTTCATTTTCTACTTCCTTCTTATCTTTGACTTCTATGTCGAATTCTTGGAGGAGGAGAATCCTTCTTAAAAGCCTCAGCTTAGCGTCTTTTTTGTTCATTAAGTATTTCAATGCCGCGTGGTCGGTGTGAACTACTACCTTTGAACCGACTAGATAGGATCGGAATTTCTCAAAGGTGAATACCACAGCCAATAGCGCTTTTTCTGTTGTCACATAATTACGTTGTGTATCGCCCAGAGTTCTGCTGGCATAGTGTGCAACTTTTTGTCTTTCTTTTGTCCAAGTACCGCGCCTACAGAGAAATCGCTGGCGTCGCACATAATTTCGAATGGTAGATCCCAGTCTGATGCTTGGACAATAGGGTCGGATACGAGCGCTGATTTCCTTAAAGTCTTCGAAACATTCAGGCGTAAAATTGAATTTCATCTCTTTGCACAGAAGTGCTGTAAGGGATCTAGGAATGTTGCTAAAATCTTTATGAATCGCCTATAGAATCCAGCATGTCCTAGAAAACTTCTAATGTTTGACATTAGTGGGTGGTGGCAGTCTAGTCATTACGTCAATCTTTGCCTTGTTCACCTCAATTCCGGCTGCTAAGACCTTGTGTCCCAAGACAATTCCGCTGTTAACCATGAAATGGCATTTTTCCTAGTTCAAAACCAAATTTTTCTCGTCGCATCTAGCTAATACCTTACACAGGTTACCGAGACATGATTTGAAATTCAGACCATAAACCGTGACATCATCCATGAATACATCCATGAAGTCCATATCGGTGAATATGGACAACATGCATCTTTGGAAAGTTGCAGGGGCATTATAGAGTCCGAATGGCATGGTGCGATATGCGAAGGTTCCATAGGGACAAGTAAAGGTGGTCTTTTCTTGGTCTTCCGGTTGTATGGAGGTCTGGAAGAATCCAGAATACCCATCGAGAAAACAACAGTATTCATGTCTTGCAAGCCTTTCTAACATCTGATTTATATAGGGTAAAGGGAAATGATCAATTCATTGGCAGTATTTAGTTTCCTGTAATCGATACACATTATGTGTCCGGTGACAGTTCTAGTAGGGATCAATTCATCTTTGTCATATTTTAAAACGGTAATTCCTCCTTTCTTTGGAAAAACATGAACCGGGCTGACCAAGTTGCTGTCTCAGATCGGATAAATAATGCATGCTTCTAGAAGTTTCATGGTTTCCGTTTTAACTACTTCCTTCAGGTTGGGGTTCAATCTCCTATGATGCTCGATGGAAGATTTTGATTCATCATCAAGGTGTATCTTATGCATGCATAGAGCGGGAGAAGTTCCCGGGATGTCATCTAACGAATACCCAAGAGCCTTGCGGTGCTTCTGAAGTTTATTCAGCAATAGTGCTTGCTCTCCGATACTCAAGTTTGCATTTATGATGACAAGATAGAAGTTTTCGTAAAAAAGCGTATTTAAGACTGGATGGAAGTGCTTTGAGCTTGATTTTGGGTGCTTTTTCCTTGCTCGATTCGTTGGTCACAGTACGCTGTCGATCGATGGTGATATTAGGGTGTCGATCGATGGGGGTCGATACATCGAGTTTGTCAAGATTGACATTAAAATTTTCATCTGTGGCGTCAATTAACCTTGCATACTCTCCAGTGCGATCTCCAAACGTAGAGATGTTGCCTTTAGGAGATGTGCTTGCTTTCTCTAGTGGTTCGTTCAAGCACATGTCTACAAATGATTCTTCTGCTAGGTAGGAAAGGTAATCGATATGGTAGGTTTGACCGTCGATCAAAGGTTGTTTTTTTATTTTTTCCATGTCAAAGACCATCGGTATATTCCTGATGTTGAGGCATATACGTCCTTCTCTGACATCAATGATTTCCCCGGCAGTGGCCAGGAAAAGTCTTCCTAAGATAATCGGATTTCGAGGTTCTCGCTCATATTTAAGCACTATGAAATCTGCAGGTATATCGCAGTTATGATTACGTACTGGTACGTCCTCAAGTACACCTTCCGGAATTCTAGTGGATTTATCAGCTAAAACAAGTGTGACCCTTGTAGGTTGAAACTGTGTCAGCCCGAGAGCGACTGCAACGGAATAAGGCATTAGGTTGACACTATAGCCTAAATCGCAGAGGGATTTTGAATGCTCTCATCGTTAAAAGTGCAGTCCAAAACGAAAATACCAGAATTAGGGAGTTTAACTGGAGTTTTTCCTTGAATAGTTTCACTCATTCTTCAGATACCATCATCACGAATTGTTCCGATTCATCGAAACCTCGTGATGCTGCATCTTTCACGTACTGCTTAATAGCAGGCGAGATGTGAATGGCATCGCTTAGTGGCATCTCGATGCTTACTTTGTCAAACACTTTTTAGCATATTGCCTTTTCTAGCTGCTTCTTCTTCTGCTTAGCGTTTTTTGGAGGAAAATGGGCTTTTGCTTGGTAGATCCTTGTCTTAACCGTTTCGGTGGATTCTGGATAAGAGCGTCGATCGATTCTTTCTTCAAGGCGTCGATCAATTTCAGGTAATGTGTGTCGATCGATTTCTCCCACATCTAAGTTCTTTCCCTTAGGTTCAATAATTGATTCCTCAAGTTCGTCATTTTGGCCTAATGCTTCAGTTTTTGGTAGGATTTCGGTATCTTTCTCGCTAAATAATAGCGGGATGGGATGCGATTTTTTTTTCATCCGTCGCGATTTTCTCGAATTCATCGATGGTGATGATTTCTTTAATGCCAGGGGTGAGTTGTCGACCGCTTCGTAAAGCTACAACATTGCAATGGCTCCTGGGGTTAGCATCTGTCTTATCAGGTAAGAATTCGTCCTCTCTTCTAATGGACATAGCGTTGCTCAAAACTTGGTTGTCGATTCTCTTAATGTGTTCGTCAGAGTTTCAAGTTTTTCTGTCATCTTTGAGTATATCAGATATAACTTCTCATTAAGGTCGGCAGCTATTCTACGGTTTCCTGTGAAGACTTGGTTCATTTTTGACATTGAACTTCTTTCGTATCTGTTCGCTGTGGTGTCATAGTTGCTTGTAAAATTGCCAGCGCTTTCCCTAAATCGTTGATCGTTCAGGTTCATTACATCAGAGAACTCAACTCGTTTTTCAAAGTTGGAATGGGCGGCATTGTCCTCACCATAATGTTGAGATAAGTTATTTCCGTCCAGAAGGGCTGCAACTGATGCCAAAAAATTTCTAACTAGGATCGAGTGTTTCTCCTCTGCGAACAATGGAGGTTCCTCCCTTTAGGTGTCTCTCTTTTCGAAAGCTCTACCTAAAGCTATGTTTTCTATCAGTCTTTTAGCGCTTGCAGGGCTTCGGTGCCGAATTTCCCCTCGCTGGCTGTATCAAGGATAGTTTGATAGTATAAGTTTAGTCCTCTATTGAAAGTATTGATGAGTTGGGGTTCTGAGAATCCATGGTGTGGGCACGAAAGTTGGTAGCTCTTGAACCTTGTCTAGGTGTTTTTAAAAGATTCACACCTACGTTGAACGAAAGTGGATATTTCTTTTCTTGCTTCCCAGTATCTCTCCTCGTCAAAGAAGTGGTTGATGAAGGTTGTAAGACCCTATCCTGGATTCCTCAATCCAACCAGACCGCAGTCTTACCCAACAACTCTACCAATTTGATTCCATTTCAAGTGCAATATTTTTCTAAGTAATCATTAGTAGTTGAGGTTCATTAAAACTATTTAAACAATTAGAGTCAATAAGTGATATATCCTATTTATTACAAGTTTTAGACCATGTTATAGACTCTATTTTGGATTTGTTATGTGTGTATAGGCTATGTTTTGAGGTCTTTACAGGTCTAGGAATGTTTTGGAGATATATGGAGATACTTGGACCTTTTGGAGCATTTGGAGAGGAATAATCCGTAGTTGATCATTGAAATACGAGATTACCATCGATCGACGATACAACTTAGGCGTCGACCGATGTTACATGACCAAAATCGATCGATGTTGAACATCTGCCATCGATCGATGTCCAGTTCGCAGATAGCCGACTTTCAAGCCCAAGTTAGAGACATGACACAAGATTACAACAATACCCTTGGACGAGTTTTGACCTAGAAGGTTTTATTTTATACTTTATGTATTGCACCATGCTAAGTTTGCTATCTAAGTGTGCTAGTTTTTAGCTAGAGTTAAGGAGGCAAGAGGTTGTGTGTGTGCTAGCATTTGCTAGTGTATTCTAAGTGTGCTTTGAAACCCCATTATTTATCTATGCATTTTATTCAGATTATTCTTCATACTTCAATTATGGAGTAATTGTAAACTAGGTTTAGGGTTTATCAATGGTACTGATGGATTAGCCAAACAATAGAATTGTTAAGGTCATTATTAGATCTATTAATAGAATTGTGTTTATTTCTTGTGTTCTAGAGTAGCTAACTAGAACCCTGATAATAGGATAGTTAAACGCAAGCGAGAACATGGTCTACTACCGAAATCTATTTTGTTAAGTTTGGTTGCTAGAAACAAACGAGAGTTGATTTAGTCAATCTAGTGAACTTATCAAACTAGGTCATCACACTTGATTCAAGAAACAGTCGATTGACGCAGGATCATTGCCATTGATCGAGGGTCATTTCGTATCAACAAGCGAGAGCTGAGACATTGATTTTGTCAATAGATTAAGCGTGCATGCGAGAGCTGGTGTCTTTTACATTAGATTTCGAGTTCCATGATTAAATACCTTTAACTTCTATCTACTATAATTCGCTTGCATGAAACCCTAGATCTAGCATATTTTCATATTTACATTACTAGCATATTTCTAGGGGTGTCAAAATGAGCTAGGTCGCTCAGCTCAGCTCAGCTCATAGTAAGCTCGGAACTTTCATGAGTTAACTCAGCTCATTTATAACATGAGCTTTAATATGTAAACTCGAACTCAGATCATCTAAATGAGCTAATTCACGATCTAATATTAAAAATATATAAATAAAAAAATTAATTATTTAAATAAATTCTATAATATTATTGAAAATATAAATATTAAAAAATCCAAAACATTAATATTAAATATTAAATAAAACCAACACTTAAAAATAAATTAAGTTAAACCAATGATCCAAAATCCGTATTTCTCGTGAGAGTTTTGAGACAATTTATCTTTAAAGTCTTCATTTTTCGAAATCATAGAAATAAAATAAAACATTTATAAATTTGTGATCAACAAAGTTTTTGAGAAAGAAGAAAGGGTAACGTGGGTTCATATAGAAGAGTTAGATAATTTCTAAACAGTTTAATTTATATATTATTTATGCATGTTTTACATTTTAATTTTAAAAAGATATATATGATCAATATAGAAATTATCTTTTAAGAATATTTGGTTTTACATTTTAATTTTAAAAGAAAAACACGATTAATATAGAAATTATCATTTTTACATAAGAAAAATAGAAGTTTTCCAAAAACAATATATATATATATATATATATATATATATTATATTGTAAGTATAAATTGACTAAGCTCATTAGCTGACTCGTGTTCACTATAGCTTGTTTATGTAACGCATAATCTAAATTTAAGCTCGATCAGTAGACTAATTTATTAAATGAGCCTAAAAATAGAGATCGTGCTCATGAAAAATATGATATTTCTATATTTACATTATTAGCATATTTCAATATTTACATTATTCACATATTTCCATATTTACAATATTAGCATATTTCCATATTGCATCTATACCTTATAATAAGAAATACTAGGTGACCGGCCCGCACCCTGTGCGGGCATAAACAGATCCAAAATATGGATTAAGTAGTATAAAATTTTAGCAGTAATGGATTTTATATCATAAGACCACCGTCTTTGGGAGAAAGCATCAGACACCGGAAAATGTTGCTACTCGAATTTTACACAGATGGGATGGAACAAAGTAACTTTAGTATTAAGAGGTAGTCGTTCCGGTATGTATAATTGGAACGTCCCAAAATAATTTGTGTGTTTAAGAAGATATTTTATGAACGTCCCAAAATATTTTCGAAAAGTTTATGTAGACATATTAAAGAAAATATAATAAAATTGAAAGTATTGGTGATACATTATATCAGGTATGAAGTACTTGATGATATATGAAGTACTTGTCTCGATAATGAAAACAACTTCCATTAGAAACCTGCAAAAAATGTATTTAATTTTGTAAGCAAGTGGACGTGTTACATAATTTGAAAGATTTATTCATTTCTGTTTTTTATTGAAGAGAAAAAAATATTAAAGTGGTATACCATGATCGGAATAGTTGGAAAACTGATTGGCAATGAAATATTATCGATCTTCATACTCATCACTAACCATCTGGCAAATTCCAAAAAAAAAATATAATTGTAACAGTTTATATATTCTAAAAAATATATTGGTAAAAAAAGTAGATAACAATTACGTACCCTGCCTACGGAATATTCTGGAAAACTTGTTTGTAGACAACATTCAATGTTTTCGTCTCCGGCTTCCTTTCTTTACCAGTTATTAGGATTTTTAATCCAGATCTCGACTTAACTCTTGAAAGTGCAACGTAGAGCTGACCATGAGAGAACACTGGCCTAGGCAGAAACAAACCAACACTTTCTAGACTTTTGTTGATAGTCATCGCGAAAGCCAATGTAACCGGAAACTGTCTTCGACGCATTCTGAAGGGAAACTTTGTGTCAGGTGGTGTTACAAACATTCTAGGAATCCAAACTTTGTCTCCAGCAATATTGTTTCCGGTTATAATTCTACCTTCTATCACATGGGGAAGTAGCTGAGTAACAATTAGCCTAGTACCATTGCATAATCCATCTGCAACATCCATGTTATGGAGACTCATAATAGGAGCACCAACCTTCAGCTTCAAATTATGTCTAGGCAGTCCAGCCACTTTAACACTGTTCAAAAACTCTGCAGGATATACAACATTTTCTTCTACGTCAACATCGGATGGGATAATATTGTCAGAGCTAAGGTAAACCTACTCTTCACCTGAAAGCATATGTAAATCATTTTCTTTAGTGACATGTAAAAACTGACCGTGAAACATAAGAGTAAACACAAAAACATGTTACCTAGCAACTGCGAAAGCATGTAATCATTTATTTTATCCACTTCATCATTTGTGGGAGTGAGAATGGCTCGATGTCTATACAAATCCTTATCTCTTGAAGTTTGAAAAGCTTGTCCATAAACCTCTTTTGCCATAGTCTCAATAGGATTTTCTCCACTGTTTTTTATCAGCAAATCAGAAGGGATGTCAATCTCAACTTGACCGTCGTTAGGCAAATTTATTTTTCCATTTCCAACATCCAAAATCCATTGTGAGAAAGATTGAAGCTCTTTTGCTGCATCATCAGTAAGACCAGCGAGCAATCTCATGTTTTTTGTTAGCTTCAAAACTTTGCAGTGCTCCCAAAGATATGACGAATTCAGAGCCACCAAAACAGTCTCTCCTCTACCACCTCCAGGTATAACCGGTAAAATCTGTCTGAAGTCTCCACCGAAAACAACAACTTACCTCCAAAAGGTTTGTCTTCAGAAGATCTTATAATATCACGCATAGAACGATCCAACGTCTCGAAACAATGTCTGCTCATCATAGGCGCCTCATCCCCTACAATTAACTTTGCCGCTTTAACCAATTCTGCACTATCCGATCCTGGCTTCATTTTCTTGCAAGTACTGAACTCGTCTGCATCTATCGGAATACCAAATCTGGAATGTGCGGTTCTACCTCCTTCCAACAGCAATGCAGCAATTCCACTGGATGCGTTATTTAGAACAATCATACGTCTAGATCGGATCGCCGATGAGAGTGCTCTGTATACGAAGATTTTTCATGTGCCTCCATAACCATAAAGAAAGAAGATTCCACCGCTATCATTTAAAACTGCTTCCAGAATCTGGTTGTATACCCCTCTTTGCTCATCTATTATCATCGCCATAAGTCTTTTAGTTTCTTTTAGCTGATCTTCCACAACATATTTAAGCTCATCATTTATAAGGCGATTGCCGTTGTAAGAGCCAAAATCTTCTGGCTTTGGCATGAGGGGCCATTTCTTGAGGCTACGACCATTGCTGAGCAAATGATTTCGATCTCAATAAGAGCAATATTTTTGATCTGCTCTATGGTCAAGTTCATATCTGCAAGTTTGATAAATTTATTAAATAACAGAGACAATTTTTTTAAAAAAATGTTTAATAAGACAAAACACTCACCAGGTCGTCCAATTTCTCGCCGTTTCTTGTAAAGAATATCGTCGGTAAGATACTCCCAAGTAGCTTCCCACACGACATGAGGCTGAGATAAAATTTTGGATACCAACATTCTCGCAAAAAGCTTCCTGGCATACGTGGCAAAACTATTATCACTGCAATCTTTGATAGCTTCTATAAATTCCTTGTCATCGTCCATCAATCCCAACTCATAGCAAGCATCTTCGTATGTATCATATAAAACACCATCAACTGTTTTTATATCCTCGTATGATGTCGGCCCTCTTACACAATTTAGCAATACTCATAAGAAATATAGCTCATCAAGTGATGGATGAATATGCGCAATCCTCCCTATCGCAAAGCCTCGTTTCCGTGGTACCCATTCTCTTGTACCTGATTTCCAAACAAATTTTGTTAGAAATTCGGCATATGTCAACTCTCTTGCCTCTAGGTATTTTTTTGTTTGCTATGAACCAGGCCAAAAACATGGATTGATTAACAGTTTTTTTGTTGAGAATATTTTCAATAGGTTCATCTTCATCAAAAAACACCAGCTCCTGATCCGGAAGATGAAATCTAAGTTTCTCCACAGAAGTAGTAAGAAAATGTGTAGGAAAAGCAAGAATCCGCCACGACGACTCACATGCAGTAATATATCTAATTAAGAAATACGAAAACATATATTAGAAAAGATGATCGTATACGTTAAAATGTGAAAGACAATAAAACTATATTTTTCATAATGTATTTATTTTATTGTATAAAATGAGTTATATAAATTTCATTTATGATATTATATAGTTGGTAAAGCATATACATATCTATTTTTACTAATATTAATAGATTATTGATGTATTTTCGTTTGATGCACACATAGCGTAGCATACAAATTTTATTTAATATCTATTGCCCGCACAATTAAAATAAAAATAAATATGATATAGATTTGTTAGAAATTAGTTATTTGTAGATACTAAAACGAATTGCTTTAAATATAATAATACTTGCAGTCGTAATATGTTTTGATTTCATCAATGACGCCATCTTCATCTTCTTTATCAATTGCAGCTGAAGCATAATCAAGTCCCTTATGGATATATTTGAAAAGATACATAACAGCTCGTGTTTGGATGCACCACTCGACATTCATATGGGCGCGATATCGAAGCATAAGGTCTCTATTGTGTGGTACAACATATCCATTGTCTAACCTGATACCATTTTTCTCAACAAACCTACCATCAATACAACGCATGTAAGATGGAAATCCATTTGCGTCAATCGATGTATTGATGTTGAGAGGTTTCGAAAACATCTTAGAACATTTACCGTTAACCATACATACATTATCCTTCTTTGCTGCACCGCAAGGACCATGCATCATACAATCACTAACGATTTCATAGAGGTCCGGATCTACAGTCTTGTCTGGTATTTCAGCGGAAATAATCTTATCTATATCATCGGCTGTTGGAAACTTAGCTCCTTTTTCCATGAAGACGAGAATATGAGCGTGTGGCATTCTTCTTTTCTGAAACTCAATCGTGTACAATACTGACAAAATGAAATAAAAAAGGATTTATAAATTTTAACAAATAAAAATACTATCTAAAGTAGTTCTTACAAACCAAAAGCAATGAGAACATGTTCAATGAGATTTACCTGCAGCAACAGGGCCAAACAAGGAGCCGTCCTTTTTTGTCAACCAGCCAATAAGATTATCGAGTTTCATCTTGAAAACTCTACACAATATTTCTGGTCTGTCTTCGGTGGTCAGGTTATATTTTTTGAGATACCTTGTAACTTCAGGCCATTTTGGATTGCACGTAAAAGTGATGAAAATGTCTGGAAATCCATGGTACTTGCACAGAGCCATGGCATCATAGTAGTGCTGCTTCATATACCTTTTTCCTCCGGTGAAAGTTGCTGGAATGAAAATTCGTCTTCCTTGCTCAGCCAACTTAGCTCCACCTCTTGCAGTTGCTTTCTGGATTGAATCGTAACTATCTGACCGGAGCTTTTTTTGATTCAGCCACAAGTAACACAATCTACTGGATTCTATCATTGTGTAGGCGTCCACAAGGAACTGATGAAACAATCTTCCCACCTCCTCTCTAAAATACGAAATGCAAAGTATTCACGCATAGTTACATTCTTGCGTTTTCTCGCAGTGCTGTCTTCAAAACCAATAGGAATATTTAATCGAATGCCATCCCCTCTGTATGGAAACAATAGTGTATATTGCAGAGGCAAATACGCCGGATGTAATTCACTTATCCTTTGCAACTTTCCACTTGTACTCTCTAGAACAATATCTCGCGTATCCATATTTAAAACAAAATCTCCAGGTATCAAATCATCAACTTCATTTGCAGTCGGCAGATTATGAGTCTGTCCATCAGATTGTCGACTTTCAATCAACCTCATCCTATAACCTGTTGATCCTTCCACGTCAAACCTGTCTCTTGCAGACCTAAAAGCCTTAACATGAGGGTTACACTGATCTAATATATTCTTCAGAAGAAGAACGAGTGGTTCTCTTAGTTTCTTAGCACTAACTCTGTCAGACCTGCAAAGTATATTATTTTTAAAATATAAGTTAACTACATGGTCGAGCATAATGCAAAAATCATAAAATATAATCATAGTAAGTTGTAAAAGTGAAGAAAATTATCTGGTACAAGCGTCAAGTATATTTTTGATCTCATTTAAAGTATCAATGATATACAGCTGGGAAAATTTTGGAGCTTGTCCAGGCTCGGGGACTATATCACCAATACGATGATAGTTCTCACCAGACATTCGAAAAACAAATGGTCCATGACCATTGTTAATAGAATGATCTATCTTCCCCCCAAGAGATGTGAAAGAGAACATCATATTGTAAGCTCGTATGAACTCTTGATAATGTTTGCTTAACTCGTCTCCTTTGCATAACAAAGTCATTAACTCCATTGGAGGATTCGCGAGACGAGGAGGCACAACTTTACCATGTTTACAACACATTGTGAAGACATGATTCTTTGCACGACGGCGTTTTCCAATTCTTTCACCATACCACATATATGCTTCACAAAACTTACAATTCCAAACTGGATCTCCATCGTCGTAATAACTTGTGTAATAAAATTTCTTCATCAAAATAAAAAACAAACTAATCTGTAGTTATTTTTGCTCCTCACAAACATAGTCATCACCGTTTTTTTGTATCCCGACGATAATAGGCGAAGTAACTGTACGATTAGTCTGTTGTGGGATATTTTCTGGTAATGAGTTTATATGTGACTCTCCAGTTGAATATCTACTGTAAGTCTGATTCTCGTCATCTGAATTTTCATTTTCAGACTCACTCTCCATTTCATATCGATTATTGTAAGCTGCGTGAAAACGTGTATGACATAGTCAAAACATATCATCCAGTCATATAATTTAGTGTCTATGTATAGATGGAAGGCCACATTTTACCTTCAGGATGATCCTGGACGATGAACCTTGGTGGAGGAATGAATTCATTTTTTTTGGTTTGTTGGAATGGACACTGAGTAGCTGAAAAAGATTAATTTAAACATATAAACAAATGTCTGTACCAAAGAAATTCATAAAATACGTATAATATTAGTATTTACCTTTCGATAGTCATCATATTACTACGATTAAAACAGGGAAAAAAATACCTTCCGGATTTGCATCTGCTACAAACATTGGTGGAAGACCAGAAGTTGATTGTCCTCTGATGTCGAGACCTTGTGCTGCTGTTGAAATATGTTTAATTTTATTCGTACTTTTGAAATAGTACCATAGAATATCTATATCGATTCATTGTTTAAAACCCGTTGTTACCTTTCTTTTGTCTTGGCTTTGAATTCACCGACGGAGGTGATCCAAGTGTCTTACGTTTCCTCAACGAAATGCTACTACTCATGAGTATAGATTCTTGATTACCAATTGTAACAAAAAAGACAATCGTTTGATTATTATTATACGATACTTGTGCTTAAAGAGTCCTTAATTACTATTGTCTTTACTATTTGTATAAAATCATACAACAAAGAGCTACTTATTTAATATGCAGTTATTAGTTACATGTTCCTAATCTCGATGGGTGCATGTTGGTTACAGAACCACTGCCATTTGCAAGAGTAGGTGAACTTTGCGTTGAAGTATAGGAACCTGCAGACGTAAGTAGAATGAACAGAGAAATAAGTAATGTAATTTCGAAAAAGGGTTCTTTAAATTCATCTATAAAAAGCCTTGTAACTATCAATGGAAAAGAAACGTTTACTCAAAGTTGGTACAACTGATGGCTTTGTTGGCTTGAAAATCCTTGTAACTGTGGAATGTAATTAAAATGAATTGGGCAGAAATGTGATTTTCTCAACAGATTAATAATAATCAACGTGGAGAAAATGAAAGCGTTAGGAGACTAACCTCTATTTGAGGTAGTAAGACTTATTGTTCTTTTGTTATTCAGTATTTCCTTTCTTGCAGATCTCGTTTTATGTGGTAGTCCATGTATAGACTTTGATGGTCGTGGAATAACGGGTCGAAGTTCTTGATTCGTAACATTCTGAAAGGGCGCCCTAAAAGGGTTGATACTTGGTGCTGCCGAAATGTTTGTGATAGATGACTTTTGTGTTATATTCCCCCTAGGAGTATTCTCTTTGTCATTGGTACCTATGTTTACACAGGGAGCGGGAAAAAACAAAAATTAAACCTGCTTACTTCAGAATGTTATGGAAAGAGAGTTGAAAGATAATTCTCGTAGACAATTGTAAGCAATGATAACTTGCCATGTTTTCATTTGAACGATTAGGTATAATTCTTTGTATTCAGTAGTACGAAAATTGGAAAATTTCTAAAGGTTTTTATTTATTACCAGTACAATATACCCATTTTTTTTCTCTTGTCTATTCCCAGTGTCTGTAGACACTGGAATACTTCTCTTCATGCGTCCAACTCTAAATCGATTGCTTCTGTTTTCAGTAAGAACAAAACACTACCTATAGATTTTGTCGGATACAGTTAAAAAAAAGCTTGAATAAACGTATATAGTTTGAAATGAAATCGATGGAATATAGTTCAGAAGACGACCTTTTTGACAAAAAACAATAGAGATCTATTTATGACCATGTAATAATTAGTTCCCTTATAACAAATTATTTAGGTTATAGAATCTAGAAAATATACGTGTAATCCTTTGTTGCCAAAAAAATTCCCTTATTAAATTCTGACCATATATCTATTCATTGGACATGTGAATACGATATTTATTGGAAAACAATTGACATTGATATAATCTCCATATTATGTTCTTTTACATTGCACCTCTATTTATTATGTTTTTTTGTAAGTTTAACATATATTCTCACCACTTTATTTTATCATCTTAGATATATAATTATATAATTATAAAAGTTTTTTTTGTAAGTTTTACATTTATAGAACCACCTTATTTTATCACCTTATTTTGCTACGATGTCGAAAAAAGCGGTAAAGAAGTTTTTATACATAACCAAGTAAATACCACCTTATTAGAAAGTTTGTGCTAGGCCTGGTGGGGCCAGGCCACTCGGTTGCACACCATTCGCATGTGCCTTGAACTTAATTCCAGCTGGAAAATGCTCTGATCAAGTCAAACAAATCCCCCGTGGCTTATAGCATGAAGCTTAGACTTTCTCTCAGGACATTGAATACTGTGAGTTAGAATATCACGACACCACATTTGATTAGAATCCCGTTGAAATGGTTTGGTGCTTTTGGAAGGGTTGGAGAAGCCTTGTTGTGGCGTTTACATATGCTTCAAGGGACCGAACCAAAACTCAAGCCAAGCGGCTTGTGAAGACCTGTTAAAGTTACGCGTATCACCCAACAAAAACTGCCAATCTCATTGTTGCCTTAACGATCTTTGATTATAAATGTAATCGTTTGTGTAATCCATAACCATTTAAATATACTCAAATCACATGTAACGCGAGATTGGTATTGGGAGATCGATGAGATCGACCATATCAAGATTATGGAAAACAAGAAGATAAGGAAAGATCTAGAAGATCGAGACGAATCTAGAGAAATCTGGAAAGACCGAGAAGAATAGAAAATTAACATTTATCTTATATACTATTCCATATTAGTTTAGGAAATTAAGTTTGATTATTCATTATATAAGTCTATGCATCTTGTACTTTATTCTTATGAGAGTCTAATATAATTCTTCCATAAACACTTTTGTGTTCTTTACTCTCATCAATTTGTCATGGTATCAGAGCGGGCCCACACCCTGACCCATAAATCCGGCCCGGACAGTGGCCCGATCATCCCATGAATTGATGGCCCAAAGAAGGCTCAATTCCTTCGAGATTGCTAGAGAATAAGCATTGTCTCGGAGGGGGTATGATGGATTCTGCGAGATTAATGGTTATACCCACCATTATCTCGAGGGAGGGTGTTGGAGAGAAGATCCCACATTGGAAAGATGTAAGAGACATGAGTAATATATAAGAGATTTGGGCAAATCCACTTATCGCCAATTGGTTTTAAATTGGAAGCCCATGAAACTTATCATGGTATCAGAGCTAGACTTATATAATGAATAATCAAACTTAATTTCCTAAACTAATATGGAATAGTATATAAGATAAATGTTAATTTTCTATTCTTCTCGGTCTTTCCAGATTTCTCTAGATTCGTCTCGATCTTCTAGATCTTTCCTTATCTTCTTGTTTTCCATAATCTTGATATGATCGATCTCATTGGTCGCTTGCTAATAAGTTAATACTTTTCTTAAGAAACATAACAACAGACATAGAGTACTCTAGTGATAGAATTCTCAAGCTTAGTGAAGATCGTAGATTAGAAACTAAAATAAAACTGAAATAGAAACTTATAACACCAAATAAGAGGACTGTAAACCACAGAATAAAACTCAGTTACCAGCTGAATGAATCCTTAGACTTGCCAATTTTGGTTTTGTATGAACTCTCTATTTCTTCCTGCAGACATTTCATTAACAACATATCATATCACTTTTCCAAGATCTCTTTTACATATTTTCATGTAATAAAAGAATGGGGGAGAGGAGAAATACCTTGCATGATTTCAGTAAAGGTTCTAAGAATGATGATCTGAAGAACTTGATTGAATTCCCAAGTAAACTTCTATCTGAATCTGACATGTGTTCATTACAACTGATATTAGTTACCATAGTCAAGGCTAATTTGAATCAAATCAACAATTACGAACGTACCATCATCATCCACATCCATTTTTGAGCCTCCCGAGTTGATTTCTTCTATTAGCTGAATAAGAGAGTGTAATATAAGAAGCTTGAGGAACAATATATTTGTGAGGTGAAGAGCTAATTCAGATCCAAACTCCTACTCTCTATTATCTTTTACCTGTGAAAGTGTTGGAACTGCCAATGGATCAAACTCATCGCAGTTATATGGGTCGATAGGAACACAGACACGACCTGAAATTCAGAAGACATTTCTTCTTAAGGTATATGAACATGACCCGTATGTATCTATTGGTGTGATTAAAGAATATATTCAAGAATCATCGGAAGGGACCTGTTTTTGGATGGACACAGAAAGGTGCTTTAAGCAAATGGTTCATTTGTTTTGAGACCTGTAACCATATAACTTAACTTGTCAGTTGTTAATATCGTTTATGATTAATAAAATTGAGGCATATTTTTACATCAAACCTCCAAATCAATTCAAGGATACGTAAAGGTGAAGACGATTTCTTCAACGCACATACGCAGTGTTGGAGCCTGAAACATTGGGATACAAGATTGAAGATGATTAACAGATAATAGGATTTAAGTTCATCGAGGAGCTAAATACAACTAAACATTTCACAACACTAAACACACCTTGTGTTTCTTGGATTGCAGGGTGTTTTTAAGCTGCTCCCACCTTACAAGGCTGATGGCTTCTTCTGATAGAGATGATCTAGCTGAATTCTCCCACTTTTCTCTGAGCTCTGACCGAATATCTGTCGTAAAGATGTAGACCATTGCAAGTCAGGAAACTGTGGTTAGAAGGACCACGAGTAAGCTGAAAAAATACAAATCATCACACTTTCAATACCTTCATGTTTTTCTTGGCTCGGACCATTGCCATTGTACGATCAAAAGAGAAGAATGTGTGGGTGTGAAGACATCGAGATTCACCTATATATATTACAAAGTTAAACTAATTTTTATATGTATTAACTAATTATAAAGAAACTAATTATTACATGTATTAACTAATTATAAGGAAACTAATTATCACATATATTAACTAATATTCTTGCGCAAGTAATTTATTTGTTATAAGGAAACTAATTATTACA
Source organism: Moricandia moricandioides (assembly GCA_905132885.1). Taxonomy (NCBI): domain Eukaryota; kingdom Viridiplantae; phylum Streptophyta; class Magnoliopsida; order Brassicales; family Brassicaceae; genus Moricandia; species Moricandia moricandioides. Next base: position 199,134 of record CAJHQQ010000123.1, on the reverse strand, counting down.
TATATTAACTAATATTCTTGCGAAATTAATTAATTTGTTATATAAGGCAAATAATTATTACATGTATTAACTAATCATAAGGAAACTAATTATTATATTTTTTAACTAAAATTCTTACACAAGTAATTTATTTGTTATAAGGAAACTACTTATTACATGTATTAACTAATGATGTAAGTCATTTGGAAAGTAATTTAATTGGTCATTCAATAATGTTTTCCTTGCAATTAGTGGGATCGATGAATTAAATGGTAGGATCGATTTTAGTGGTACTTTCCTATAATAGAGCTTCTCGATTAATTTAAAAAATGATTAAGAAATTCCAAAAAATCAACCAATCCAATGTCTCAAATTCTTCTAAGAAGCTCTGTATGAGCGACACGTGTCAAAGTGACTTCTCTTTTAATATATAGGAGGATTTACTTGACCTGATTACTTTCTACCAGTATATATATAGTTACCTAGCTTAGCCTTTTGAAATAAAAAATCTATTGTGTGCCTTTGTTCTCTGTGGATTCGATCCCTAAGTACTACACCTGATCTCTCTCGACAAGAGTATTATTGTATTGTGTGTTTGGATTAAGGGTTAATTTGACAGCTGTTTGTTTAGGATATTATTACCCTATTGAAACATAAAACACATCCCACGTCAAATTTGGCGCTGTTGTCGGGGAACATTGATCGCTATTAGATTTATTTTCTAGGACTTAGTCTAGGTTTGTTACTTTCAAGGTTAATGATTTTCTTTTTCTTTTTTTCAGGTGCATGCAAAAGAGTACCAAGAGCAACAAAGGACAAGACTTACTGTTCTTTGACCCACAGCAACTCGAACGCACAATCCGTAAAGAAAGACGACACACATCGATCGACGGCATACCTTCAGCAACGACCAATACATCTTTACGAACTGCATCAAATGGCATCAAAACTCTACCATTGACTAAAACCAGATCTCTAGCATCGACCGATATTGATCATACACCATCGATCGATAGCACCTCACCCGCATAGATCGACGATAGTAGACGAGTTCAGATGGTTGCGCCTATAATTGGGGTTCAGAATGAGAATGGAGACTTGCATGACCTCAACGGTCATCTGCGTAATGCAGCAGGTCAAAGGATAGACAATCAGGGGGCTATAGTCCCTGATACAAAAGCAGAAGCTAATACCTAAGATACCAGAAGTGCAGAGATTTCAAAACCAACCAGGAGACCATGGATCGAATTTATGTTTGACAAGATACTGAGGGAACATCAGAAGATGATGGTGGATTTCAATGACAAGTTAGATTTCTTGTACCTACACCTAAACACAAAAATAAAAGATATCAGCATCCGCATGGAAAAGTTAGAAAGTCAGATGACGAATAAGAGTGAAACCCTTACGAAATACGAAGTTACGGTCAAAGAAGAAGAAGAGACTGGGCAGAAGCATCACTTCAATGTTGTGATTGATGATGATTTTTGGGTATAAGTGAAGAAAGAGAAGCCACAGAAGAAAGGAAATCTGAGTGCATTGATCAGACCACAAAAGCATCGATCGACACAAGGCACGAAGAATCGACCGACAGTTCTTGTTAACTCGACGGAATCGGGGATATCTTCACGTGTCGTTCGACGTAGAGATCGTACAATCGATTGATAGTACCCTGTGACAAAACGAGTTGATAGACCAAAGGTCACGAATACTACAACTCCAGAGCAGAAGAGAGATTCATCATAGCCTGTCATAGTCGATAAAGCTGCCAAGGATCATACTAGGATGGAGCCAATAATTACTCTAAAGAAGAAAAGTGATCCTCAGATGTTTGTTGTGCCATGTCAAATCAAAAACCATGAATTTCCCAATGCCCCATGCCACACCGGATCATCAGTGAGCATCATACCCAAACCCATAGCAGAGAAGTTAAACCTCAGAATAGAGACTTCAAACGATTATTTCATCTTTGTGGAATGTTCTAGAGTAGACTCATCAGGTATATGAAAAGATGTCCCAATGCAAATTCAAGACGTCCTAGTCCCGATAGATTTCCATGTGATGGACATCCAGATCAATTGGAACTCTACTTTATTAATAGGAAGAGCTTTCATGGCCACCGTAGGAGCTATCTGTGATATGAAGACAAACATGTTGTGCCTTTCCTTGATTGATCATAAATATTCATTATGAAATCTACAAGAATAATCCTTCCCTCGCGATATTGTGTAATGATGCAGAGCTTGTGGCCACATGTTTCTACGATTACATGTGTAATGAGGAATCGGTAGATGGAGCATCGATCAACACCCAACCCCTCGAATCGATCGAAATTTTTGCACATCAGCAATCGATCGATACCCACCCTTCAACATCGATCGACACCCATAACCCAGAACCGATCCACACCCACCATGCTGATTACGATCACAACACAGCCTACCTCGAATACGATGAAAACTACAGAGAAGAAGAGTTGATCGAGTACCGAGGGCTTACTATGGAAGAGACTGGAGTTTTTCATGTTTCCCATGAACCGGGGAAATCAACATCGATCGACAGCAACCACATGCCATCGATCGATACTGAACACGAAGCAAAAACAGAACATGATTCAGCAGAAAAACATGACAGAGAAGATTGTTATCTACAACTAGATGAGTTCGGTATTATGAGAGATCCAGACGGTCACGCAAGAGCTATGGATGGCAGAATTCTAAACATCACGAAGGAGGATGTAGCTGGAAACCTTTTTGGGCACCGGTCTGATAACCGAGCATCGATCGACAGTAACTGTAGACCATCGATCAATACCAATTGGGCATACCAAGGATAAGGTGAAGCCTATGAAGAGTATGACTCAGATTATGATGAGAATGAACCTGGCTGGATAATGGACACGAGAGTAGGCAATCCAGCATCAACAATCGGCCTATCTTGGCCATCAAACGACATCAAACGAAAACCAGACCCTTCACTTGGACCAGAAGAAACAAAAGCTGGTTATCTCAGACCCCATGAGTTTGGAATTTTCAGAGATGTAGAAGGACGTGCACGAGGTCTTTATGGGAGAATTTTGACTCTACCGAAGAAAGATGTAGCAGACTCCCTTGTCATGGCTACATGATCAAGAATTTTCTTTGGACAACCGCAACAGCCATCGATCGACGCACATGTACCAGCATCGATCGACAACATGGAGCATAAGCATGAGACATACAGCAGAGTAGAGATTGATGATATTGTGCATGCGATCCACCGAGGTCAGAAGATGTCAACGGATGAATTCTATATGAGGCCTGATGACGTTTACTATCCTATAGATAAATGCCTCACGAATTTGAATACACGCATGATTGAGATGAAGCAAGACATGGATACTTTTCAGAGACAGAATGCGAGTAGATGGATGGAGTGACATCGATACTGAGTTCGACATAGAGAAGTTCGCAGCAAAATGCTACTTAGAAGAAAGGTTCTCTGATATTGCTTTTTCTCTATACATTATGAAGGAAGATGTTTCTCAGCAACTAGAGGAAATTTCAGACACTACAGCTGCCAGAATTAGAATGCTCCAGCGCAGTATGAAAATCTACAAAGAAGAATGCATTCACTGGAAGTCACTACGGATATCATCAAGAACGAGAAAATCAGAGGAGATGAGGCAATCATAAACTTCATTGGTACATGATTTAAGAACAGCAACGAAGATGTAGCCACTTGTTTTCGAAGTGTTGATCAACCTCCTTTCTAGTCAGAGCATTCACAATGTCGAGCTTACGACTCTAACCAAGCGCTGAGTGGGAGGCAACCCACTGTTTAGTAAGTTTTAATTAGGTTTTATTCTTCATTTATTACTAATTTTCGTATTTAATTATTTAAGATTATTCCAAAAAAAACGAGGAAGACAATATGGATAGAGCATCGACCGACACTTGATCACTGCCGATCGACAGAGTAAGGAACGCATCGATCCATAGGCACTTAATTGTGTCGATCGACGGTCACCATCAGCGAGCATGTGTATCAGTTTTTCCTTGTTAAAATTGGTCCTTATGATTTATTTTTCCCCCAATCTCAGAGTGTATAACACTGAAGATAGTGTTGTTTAAGTCTGGGGGAGGTATTACTGATATTGTGTTCTATTTTAAGTTTTATAAGAAATAGGAACTTTCTGGTTTAGCATCGATTGACACCCATATCTGACCATCGATCGACGCTCTCTTACAGAGAGAGGTATCGAGTTCTATACTTAAGCTAACTACTTATGATTTAATTTTTTCTAACCAATCCAGGGCGGATTACACTGGGGACAAAATGTAATTTAAGTCTGGGGAAGTTCGTTAATGTTATTTGATTGTTTTTTAGTGTTATTTATATCTATATAAGTTTTTCAAAAAAAAAAATTATTGAGTCAAGAAGGAGATTATGATCTAGATTTATTATAGACTAACCATGCTATAAGCACCAATCTTAGAAGGATATTTGAAGAGATTACTAGAGATACCAAAGTGGATCATCCTGCCACTATATCACACTTACTTAGAAAGTTTGGAGGAACCGAAGCTGATTTCTAACACTAATCTTGACATTATTTGCTTGCTTTGGGATTTATTATACATTGGATCAAATTCCTTCTGCAAGTATGGAAGGTAAAAGTCTATGTGCTTCTGATTCCCCTCTCTCTGCCCTCTAAATTAAAAAAGGAGTCGAACATGATTTGGTGGCTATAACCATTAAAGCTTGATTCATATGATCCTAGAAAGAGATAAAAAGGTCAAAAGAAGTGAACAAGATATGGTGGCAAAAACTATTAGGGCTTGATTCATGGAAGCCTATCCAAATATCTCAGTCAATTAAAAAAATAAAATTATACCCTCAAAAGAAGGGATACATTGACTGAGAAGAAGTGAGAAGAGAGAGAGGAAAGGAATCACAGAAGGCTTTCTGTGTGTTCAGATACTTGCAGAGGTAAGAGTCCATGAGTCCCTTGATCGATACTTCCAAGGTAAAGCCTGAACTTTTATTTTATGCAAAGAAATGAAATTAGTAGAGAGGCGAGTGAGAATAGTATTTGCTAAGTTGTTGGTAGAATGGATTTGGTTGCTATATTAGGATAGGGTATAAAAAGTTTCTTTGTGATTGACTTGATAGGATGTGGTTGCAATAAAGTAAGGTGACAGTTATACTTAGACAATATGTGAGTCTTCACTTTTCCAAAACATCTTTCACAGGCTTGTTTGCTTGAGGACAAGCAAAAGGTTAAGTCTGGGGGAGTTGATATAGCCTATTTATTACCAGTTTTAGACCATGTTATAGACTCTATTGAGGGGTTGTTATGTGTGTCTGGACTATGTTTTGAGGTCTTTATAGGTCCATGTACGTTTTAGAGATATATGGAGGAGATACTTAGAGCTTTTAGAGCATTTGGAGAGGAATAATCCGTAGCTGATCATTGAAGTACGAGACTACCATCGATCAACAATACAATGTAGGCGTCGACCGATCTTACATGAACAAGATCGATCGATGTTGCACATCTGGCATCGATCGATGTCCATTTCGCAGACAGCCGACTTTAAAGCCCAAGTTAGAGACATGACAAAAGATTACAAGAATACCCTTGGACGAGTTTTGACCTATACTTTAGGGTTTTATCTATACTTTATGTTTTGCACCATGCTAATCTAAGTATGCTATCTAAATGTGCTAGTTTTTAGCTAGAGTTAAGGGGGCAAGAGTTTGTATGTGTGTGCTAGCATTTTCTAGTGTATTCTAAGTGTGCTTTGAAATTCCATTATTTTATCTATGCATTTTATTCAGATTATTATTCTTACTTTAATTATTTCTGAGTAATTCTCAACTAGGTTTAGGGTTTATCAATGGTACTGATGGATAAGCCAAACAATAGAATTGTTAGGGTTATTATTAGATCTATTAATAATATTGTGTTTATTGCTTGTTTTCTAGATTAGCTAACTAGAACCCTGATAATAGGATAGGCGCATGTGAGAGCATGGTCTACTACCGAAATCTATTCGGGTGAGCTAGGTTGCTAGAAACAAACGAGAGTTGATTTTGTCAATCTAGTGAACTTATCAAACTAGATCATAACGTTTGATTCAAGAAACCGTCGATTGATGCAGGATCATTGCCATCGATCGACAGTCATTCCGTGTCAACAAGCGAGAGCTGAGACATTGGACTTGGCCAATAGATTAGGCGCGCATGCGAGAGCTGTGTCTTTTACATTAGATTTCGAGTTCCATGATTAAATACCTTTAACTTCTATCTACTATAATCCACTTGCCTAAAACCCTAGATCTAGCATATTTCCATATTTATCTTATTAGCATATTTACATATTTACATTATTAGATGCATACTTCCATATTGCATCTATACCTTCTAATAAGAAATATTTCCTTGACTTGATTACTTGCTACCAATATATATAGTTACCTAGCTTAGCCTTTAGAAATAAGAAATCTATTGTGTGCATTTGTTCTCTGTGGATTCGATTCCTAAGTACTACACATGATATCTATTGACAAGAGTATTATTTTATTATGTCTTCTGAGAATGATATTTTTCGACAGAGACCAAGAAAAATAGAAGGAGAAATCGATCCCCACCAAATCCTTAGATCCAAAAGGGGCAGTTACCCCTTTTACCAACCGTCCATAACCGCCCTTGGCGATTTTCTTCCCGTTCTTCTCTTTTCCCAATCGGTTCCTGAGCCCTAGCTCACACTTCTAAGCCTTTTCCCAACACCCTGGTCCGATCTGTGATGAACTGGGATCGAACCGTACCCCACTAGACCCAGCGGGTCATCCGTAACCGCTCTGACCCGACCACACTGGTCCAGACCAAAACACTTGGCCCAACTGAGATGAGCTGATCCCTAACTGCCCCCAGATGAATGAGCTAGTCTTCCAACTCCTGTGAGCTGATTAAATGTGACCTAGTTTCCAGCTGCACGTAGCTGACTGAGCTTGATCCAGAACGTGACCACCTCCCAAATCACTCGTCCAGCTTCTATGCCCTTGTTTCCATCGTATCCTGGTTAAGTATCATTTGACTGAGGTCCTACCCTTCATTTTGGGCCATGATACGCTTGTCTCAAGGTCTTACGACCTGACTGGTGCGTCTCCTCGCACCATGGCCCGTCCGAACGATCCTATCAAAGATCGGGGACATGACAAGTCTCCCCCACTAACATGGGATTCGTCCTCAAATCCGAGTTAAGTGTTTCCTCATGAAGGAATTGTCTGTACCACTCTGGATACTCAGCTTTCATCATTACTTCTGTTTCCCAAGTGATGAGGTCTTTACCATTGTAATCCCACACCATTTTAACCATGGGAACCGTCTTCTTTCCCTTGCCTTCTCTGACCAATCTACGATACGAATCGGCCTTGTCTCTAAGGTTAGGTTCTTACCCAGATTAGCAGGAATCTCAAGCAAAACAATATCTTGATCAGTCAGGCACTTTTGGAGTTGGGATACATGGAGTACATCGTGATATGCATCCATTGCCGATGGCAAGTCCAACTTGTATGCCACTGCACCCACTCTTTCTATGATCCTCAACGGACCCAAGTACCTAGGCTTCAGTTTCTTTCGTCCAGAAACCCTGGTCCTACCCTTGAAAGTAATCATCTTGAGATACACTAGGTCATCGACCTCAAACTCAAGATGTTTCCTACGCTTGTCAGCATAGCTCTTCCGGCGATTTTGCGCCTCTTTCATCTTTTCCTTGACAATCCTGATCTTCTCAGTGGTTTCTTCCACAATCTCAGGACCCAACATACTACGCTCCCCCACTTGGGTCCAGCATAGAGGTGTCCTACAAGGCCTACCATACAAAACCTCATATGGCGACATGCCAATGCTTGTATGGAAGCTGTTGTTGTATGCAAATTCTACCAAAGGTAAGTGTTTCTCCCAAGACTCTCCCCAGTCTAAAACACATGCCCTTAGCATATCTTCCAATGTCTGGATCGTCCTCTCAGACTGTCCATCCGTCTGAGGATGATAGGATGTACTCATGTTTACTCTTGTTCCCACGGCTTTTTTTTTAAATCCTGCCAGAAGTAAGATGTAAACCTTGGATCTCTATCCGAGAAATGCTTGATGGAACACCATGCAACCGCACTATCTCATCCATGTATAATCTCACAATCTGATCTACACAATCCCCTTTCCGAATGGCTAGAAAATGTGCCGACTTGGTCAAACGATCGACCACAACCCATACCGCGTCATTCCGATTCCTGGTCGTGGGGAACCCAGTCACAAAGTCCATTGTGATGTGATCTTAATTCCACTCTGGTATAGTTAAGTTCTGAAGTAGACCACTGGGAACCTGATGCTCTGCTTTCACAAGCTGGCAAGTTGGATACTTAGCGACGCACTCAGCAACATCAGATTTCATTCTTACCCAATGGTAATACCTCTTCAGGTCTCTATACATCTTGTTCAATCCCGGATGGACCGAGAACTTAGACTTATGAGCCTGCCTCACAATCTCTTCCTTCAGTTCCTGATTGTTAGGAACACTAATCCTTCCATTGACCAAGATGGTACCATTACTCGCCGTTTGGTACTCAGTCTTGCCATTGGAAGCAACCTTCTTAAGGTTCTCTTCCAAGCCCTGAGCTTGACGAATCCTGGTGAGTAGATAGGCATGATCCACTGCCTCCAATCCCAATGGCTCATCCTGTCCAACCAATGTATTGAGTTCCAGTGACCGAACTATCTCTTCCAATTCAGCAGCCTCCCTCTCAGCCGATAACTCCACTCTCCTGCGGTTCAAGGCATCAGCCACTAGGTTAGCCTTTCATAGATGATAAGCTATGTCCAGATCATAATCCGCAACAAACTCCATCCATCTCCTCTGCCTCAATTTTAACTCAGGATGAGTGAATATATACTTTAGACTTTTATGGTCTGTAAGTATCTGCACTTTGGCTCCATACAGATATGATCTCCATATCTTCAAGGCAAACACCACAGTTGCCATTTCCAGGTCATGGGTCGAATAATTTCCCTCATGCTTCCTCAATTGACGAGAAGCATAGGCTATTACCTTCCCATGCTGTGTTAGGACACATCCAAGTCTAGTGATTGATGCATCAGTATACACCACATAAGTTTGATCCACCTCAGGAAATACCAGGACTGGTGCACTAGTCAACATGTCCTTGAGTGCTGAGAAACTCCTCTCACACTCCTCAGACCTTATCAAGAGCCAACCACCAGTTGTGTGCATCTCCCTCCAGAAACTGCACAGCAATATCCTTTTGGTAGTCCTCAGGACAACGAGTAGACTTGAAGTTCCGAAACAGTCTGGTCCTCCACTCATTTGCTTCCACAGGATCAGCACTTCCAGCAAAGTGTTTGGTCCCCAACTTGGAAATGTGCTCCAGCACCTTCAGGTAATCCATACCATGGACTGGCCTAACTGGTGGGTCGATCTCGATCACCTCAGCTACCCGTTCAGGATTACCAGCCACCCGTATAGCCACCTGAACCGGAGGATTGGCCTGTCCCACAGACGAGTTCACCAACGGGGTGAACGCCTGAGTCAGGCTCACCATATTATCTCCCATGAGTTCCATAGCCTCCAGTATGTCTCTCATGGTTAGTTCAACTACCTCTCCTGCACCAGCAACCCGAACATTGATTGCACCAATGTTCTGGCCGCTACCATTCACTGCATTAGATAATCCAGCACCGTCCTCCTGGACTTGCTCCTGCTGATCATCCACAGCAGTCTCACAAACCTCAGGAGGAAGAGTCGGATCCACTGGAAGCCCGGTCTCACTGTTACCCAGCCCCATTTGAGCCGGAAACACTGTGGTCAGAATGGTTCCAGCTGGTAACACTGCGGTTTGAACAGCACCATTCTGTCCCACGTTTCTGGATGCTCCAGCCGCATACTTTCCTCTCCGAGATTTAGTCTTCTTAGTACCCTTAGGGGTCAAAACACACACAAAGGTTAGTTCATAGAAGAACACACAAACCTCAAAGCAATCCTAAGGTTATACAATTCAAGAAATCATATCCAGTAAACAATCAACCTACTGTGAGTCTCAACAGCCTATGTGTGGTGAACCAATAACCCAAACAAATCCTAGAATCAAGCATGCTCTGATACCAGCTTTTAAGACCCGATCCTGGATTCCTCAATCCAACCAAACCGCTAGGTAATCGTTAGTTTGATTCCATTTCAAGTGCAATATTTTTCTAAGTAATCGTTAGCAGTTGAGGTTCATTGAAACATATTTAAGCAATCAGAGTCAATAAGGCAACATAAATACATCATAGATAGATAAGTCAGAATCAAACATCATCCTTTCGTTCAGCGTAGATAGATTACACACTAGAATCGCATAAGTTCAGAAGTTGCACAATAGGCTACTATGATAACACAATTACTATGGATCGACCCATTCACCACACATCTTACCATGGCCGAGGTCCTCACGGTGCTTTTCCCTTACCACGGCCCAAGTCTGGTCCTGGATCCAACATACACAACACACACAAACACATGATTAGATATAAACACAATAATCTATAACACTGCATTGTTGGATCACATCTAAACATAGAAAACACTTATAAATGCCAAGCCTGACCACTTTCAAAAGTTGTCCAAAAACTAATTAAAATTCATGATAATTCATCATAAATCTCGACTAAGAGATTCCCATAAACAGAATTCCATGAATCGTACCAGATCATATAGATCTCGACCATGAACAGTGTGACCAAACCATGAACTTTCATGGCTTCTTTGATCCGGCCATAGCCCATGATCAGTGCCTCCATATATGAAACATCAACATCCAATACCACAACAAGAAATATATGAAGAACAGAGTAGAAGAAATCAGAGATAGGTGTAATGAAACGAACCAGACAAAACCATGTACCAAACGGATCATCCGCAGGCCATGTTCGGTGGTCCTTGGCCACACCTCTCACCTTATGGGTACGGTCTCCAAGGGATTGCTCCTTCTCCTTCTCCTTCTCCTTCTCCTTGTCTCTCTGTCTAGAATCCATATTCTCAATCTCACAGACAACTCTCACCAGAATCGACAAGAAACCACCACAGATCAGATCGCCCAGCTATCGGTTTGTCTCTCTTTTCTCTCTGGAAGTTTGTCTGAGTTTTCTGTCTTCTGAGAATGATATTTTCGACAGAAACCAAGAAAAATAGAAGTAGAAATCAATCCCCAACTTCCCATAACCGCCTGGAAGGCAGTTACCAAATCCTTAGATTCAAAAGGGGTGGTTTCCCTTTCTTCCCTTTCTTCCCTTTTCCCAATTGGTTCCTGAGCCCTAGCTCACACTTCTGAGCCTTTGCCCAACACCCTGGTCCGATCTGTGATAAACTGGATCGAACCGTCCCCCACTCGACCCAGCGGGTCACCTGCAACCGCTCTGACCCGACCACACTGGTCCCGACCAAAATACTTCTCCCAACTGTGATGAGCTGATCCCCAAATGCCCCATCTGAGTGAGCTAGTCTTACAGATCCTGTGAGCTGATTAAATCAAGGTGAGCTAGTTTCCAGCTGCACCTAGCTGACTGAGCTCGATCCAGAACTCGACCACCTTCCGAATCACTCGTCCAGCTTTTATACCCTTGTTTCCATTGTATCCTGGTTAAGTCTCAGCTGACTGAGGTCCTTAAACATCATTTTGGGCCATGATACGCTTAACTCAAGGTCTTACGACCTGACTGGTGCGTCTCCTCGCACCATGGCCCGTCCGGATGATCCTATCTAGGATCGGGGACATGACAAAGGCACTTCTAATATCTTCCCCACAAGTCAGGGATCCTGGTGGTGGCTGGTTCAGCCACCTCCTGGTGTCACCTTCTAGGGAGAAAGGAAAAAGTTTACAGCGATTGAAATTTTCGTTCACCATGTCTTCTAACCTCTCGATGTGATCGTTCAGGTGTTTAGTGGGTTAATCATTAAACTGATTTTTTCGCGTCATAATTAGGAAGTCGATATCAAGCTCAGAGTTTCCAGCATGGTTATCAGATAATTGAATCGCGGACCAATTGGAATAGGTTCTGCTAGGGTTTAGGTATTCGAGCATTGGCAATTCATGGTTTACCTCATTCTTTGGAGATTTTAGTGATTTGATTGGTGATTGCAGTTCCCAAATAATTAATTAATTGGCTTTCTTCATTGCTTTTATTGTTATTGGTTCTATCAAGACTACTTTCTTATTATCATAATCAGTAAAGGCGTACTTACCTGCTTCCGGCGGATCGGTATCGATCGATGGCAATGGAAGAGTGTTCCCTGACAGCAGTGTACTAGCATCAATCGATTTCAGACTAGCTCCGTCGGTCGATGGTTGTTGTCTAGTATCCATATTCTCTCCTTTAAGTACATGTGTCATAAAGTTTGGGTAAAGAATAATTTATCAAATAGTAAAGTAAAAATCTAGACAATATTCTAAACGAAATCTTATGGCAATAAAAAAGAGTCCCCGCCAATGACGCCAAATTTGATGTGGTGTCTTTATGTCACTTTCAAATTAACCCTATTTCCCACTTTTCTCTCTCAAATAAGAGGTTCAGCGTAGTACTTGGGATCGAATCCACATAGACTCTAGGATTGTACAATAGACTTATTGTTTTCAAATTATAGCTAGATGAGTTATAACAATAACAATAAAAGCGATTTCAAGATTGATTTGGCTTGTAAGGATTAAAATTTAGAGATTAGACTTAGGGAAAATTCTCAAGTAGTTTTAGATAATGCAGACTAATAAATTGCTAGGGTTTTATTAAGTATCGTTCTGAATTCAAACCTTAGGGTTTAGGAGATCGCTCTCCCGCATCTGGACTGAGCGTCGATCAATGGCAATAAGATGGCATCGATCGATGCTCATTCTAAACAATATTGGTTTAGTGGTTTGATGGGTTCTCTAAACTTCTAATTCAACTCTTGTTTGTTACTAGTTATTTAGATTGTTTAAGACAGATTGCAGGCTATAACCAGGCTCTCGCTTGCGCTATAGAACCCTAATTTCTAAGATTGAAGTGATCAAGTTCAACTTAGCATTAAGAGCAACTTAAACAAAGAACCAAGAAGGTTAGCCTAAAAAATCTATAAAATCAACAATACATTACTACCATTGAACAACCCTAAATCCAATAGACAACTACTCATACATAGCAATAAAGAACAAAATAAATTCTGAATAAATTGCATAGAATAAACTGAGTAGAAAGATAAGGAGTTCAAGATCTTCTCTGTAATGATGATCAAATATTTTTTCTCCAATAGATGTATCAATATGTTCCAACTAAAAACTCTGGTGTAACTTAGAAGACAACTCTCTCTCTCTTAGGTCTTCTAGGCTTAGCCTAAAACAAAGATAGAAAACGCTAATAAATAGTCTAAATTTCGGCCAGGGATTTGTCTTGCAATTAATGAAACTTCTGGGTAAAACTTGGAATTTCTCAAGCCTTCACCAATCTTGCTGTCGACTTCACCGTCGATTGATGCACAGTGTGTGATGTCGATCGATGGTCTATTCATAAATCTGGATCCGACTCTGAGTTTCTGCAACCCTTAGAAAGGAAACTGCCATTTCACCTATAAATAGAGGGAAATTCCCTGGGTTTGCAGGCTCTACAGGGCTCCCTTTCCCTCCTACACCCTGAAACACAAAGAAATACAAAAATAAAAGGGTATATGGCCGAATTGAACAATCCAAGGCGAAGATGCGCATGAAGGCAAGAAGGAGACTGTTTTGTGGGCAATCAATGGCAAAGTTATGCACGACCCATTTATGGGTTTTGATCATTTTGGAAATCACCCATGGACTTCTACAGAGCCTTATAACACGCATATGCTTAGGAGAGAAGAAAGAAGGCCGGAATTCACTCTCCATGGCAAAGGCATCTTAAAGGGCAGATGTGTGTGGAAAGGCATATTCATCGGAGTTCAAAGGCAAAGATGTGCGACCCACAAAGGGATCTTATCATGAATATTAACATGATAAAGATTCACAAAGGCGTGTGTTGGAGGAGCATGGTCGTTCAAGATAAGGGGAAGATATGAGATCATGTGTGATCCAGTCAAAGGTAACCGATATATATTTACTTCTCTGAATACCAATATGTCTCTTGTGGTAGCGATCATGGAAAAGCATGATACGCCTTGAAGACAATATATTGGGATATGTTATAAGGATCGAAGACCTTGAGGAAAGGATCAGATCATAGTTGATCTAACTAGTCCATATGGGACGATAGTTAGATGATACACATCGGATAGTTAGTCATGGCGGATCAAAGATTGGTATTGTGTCCAATCATGATATGAATCAATGATCTGTAACATGGAGGACCATACTGGGGTCCTAGTATATGAGGAAACGTGTGGAGGGAAAATCCAAGACGTATGAAATAAGAAGCAATGATTAGAGAGACATGTGTCGAATGTGATGCATCAGGCAGACTTCAATGAGGAGTCAGGGTTCATGAGTTGGGTTGATCACGAATTGACTCAAAGGAATGGGATCTATGGTTATTTATGGACGACATGATCCATAGATGATGGATCAAGGTGTCGGATCTACCTAACCAAAGGACACATTAGTTGTTAAGAACAAGACATATCTGCTTGATTGGGATATAGTTCCATGGTCGGTTAGGTAAGTATGAAGACTCATCAGTTCTAGGTCATGTGGGGTGGTTAGTTGATTGACTTAGGATCTGATGAGCATTGTTAGTCCAGAGGATGGACTTTGTACCATATCCTATAGGACAAAGGGAGATTGGACAGTGCCTGAGTCAAGAAGAGGCTCGATGCATGTCTTTAGCGAATGAAGAGTTCAAAATGGTTATTTAGTCTGTGGGAATAGTTGGTTGAATGGCTAAGTACCAAAGACAAGGGTTCCTGTATGTACAAGGAGATGGAAATGAGTTCAAGGCAGCTGGTCGAAGTGTATAAGAGCTGGAGAAAGTACATGGTAACTGGGAACATCTTGGTGTTAGCTTAGCTCAAGCGTACCATCTCGATGAGCTGGATGAACAAGCTCATTCAGATGGGAACAACTCGGTCTTAGCTCATCCAAGTGTATCAGCTCGATGAGCTGGATGTAATACCTCAGTCAACTACATCAGCTGAACTAATGAGCTAACAAGCTCTGTGGATGTGGGAAAGGTATGACCTAGCAATTACTTGGATAGATTATTATCTTTCTAGGATGCTGGTAGAAAGGTTTAGGGAAATGGAACCTCGGATCAGTGTGAATGGAACCATTCCAAGGATTGTTCTATAAGATGAATGGTGGTAAGATAAATGACCAAGGCATAGACAATTGGACCGGACAAGTTCCAAATGGGTTATAGATCAATGGTTAATAGAGAATATTTCGCTGCGTATTGTTAGAAATAATCTAAGGTAGGAAATGACTAAGTTGGTCATAAGCTAAGGTCTAAGATAGCCCTCTCCTTTAGGCGAAATTATTTATAAGGGCGAAAAATGAGAGGTTCGGCTGGACGTGGCCAGAACAAAGAAGGACATCGACCGCGGCTTAGCCAGCCGGGTTGGGGCCCTTCATGTGTCCTCCCACTCAGCGCTTGTTTAAGTTCGTAAGCTCAATATAAAATTGAGTTTATCAACAGGGATTTGGCATCTCTAGACGCATGGTCTGAAAATGTGGAATTTCATCTTTAGCCCAGTAATGCTTTACTCTTTGCCCATTCACTGTGAAGTCCTCCCCTTTCAGGTTAATCAGAAAAATTGCTCCATATGGTGTAACTTCTCTCACGCTGAAGGGTCCTTACCAATGAGAACGCAATTTCATGAGAAATAGAGTAAATTGAGAGTGGTACAAGAGTACTTGATCGTTAGTTACGGAATTCCTAGAAATGATTTTCTTGTCGTGATAGGCTTTATTTCTACCTTTGTACAATTTCGAGTTCTCGTATACGTGATACCTGATCTCGTCCAATTCATTCAATCGGATTAATCTCCTTTTTGCAGCGGGTTAGCATCAAAATTTGTTGTTTTGACAGCCCATTCTGCTTTGTGCTCAACTTGGAGGTGGCATGCTTTTCCATAGAGTAAATGGAATGGGGTGGTTCCAAACGGTGTTTTAAACGCGGTTTGGTAGGCCCAAAGTGCATCATCCAATTTTAAAGACCAATCTTTACGGGCTGATCCTACCGTCTTTTTTAAGATTTATTTTATTAGACGGTTGGATACTTCTACTTGTCCCCTAGTCTGAGGATGATAGTGTGTCGCTACTCGATGGTGAACTCCATGTTTCTTGAGTAGTTTTCGAACACTTTGTTAATAGAGTGGGTACCTCTGTCGCTTATTATGATTCGTGGAACTCCAAATCGGTGAAAAATTATACTTTTGAAAAGTTTGAGGACTACAACATCGTTATTTTTCAGAGTGGCTATCGCTTCAAGCCATTTGGATACGTAGTCTACAGAGAATACTATGTATTTGTTTCCGTGCAAAGAGGGAAAAGGACCCATAAATTCGATGCCCCAGCAATCAAACACTTCAACTTCAAGTATGAATTTCGGTTACATTTCTTGTCTCTTGGTGATTTTTCCTCTCCTTTGAAAGGGATCACACTTTGCTACGTAGGCTTGAGCATCTCGAAACATGGTTGGCCACCAAAAGCCTGCTTGTAGAATTTTTGTCACTCTCTTAAAACTGGTGAAATGCCCAACGAAATCGGATCCATGAAAATGATACATAATATTTGAGGTCTCGCTTTCAGCAACGCATCGTCTGTATATGACGTCAGAACAATGTTTGTAAAGGTATGGTTCATCCCAAAGGTATATTACCCTTTTTGTGGTATCCTTTAAAGAGTTCCGGTTCTACATCAGCTGCAAGATAGTTTACGATATCTACGTGCCAGGGTCTATCAGAGGTGTTCGAAGCATACCCCCCCCCCCGACTTAAATTTTTACCTCCGGGAGAATCACTAATTGAAATTGAAGGATTGCATCTGACATTTATATCGAGTGGAATAATCATTTCGTCCTTCTTTTCAAAGATGTCATCGATCGATGGTTCTTCGCGGGTATTGATCGATTCCTCCTTATGCGAAGAACACACATGACCAATGAAAGTCGATTCGGCTTGGTATACGTTTTCTGTAGGTAGGAAATCATCGATAGCATTGTCGTCTTCGACCCTTATTCGAGATAGGTGATCTGTGTGACTCCGTTTTCTATGTCGAATTCTTGTAAGAGGAAAATCCATCTTATAAGTCTAGTTTTCACATCCTTTTGTTCATTAAATACCTCAAGGCGGCGTGGTCGGTATGGACGATCACTTTTGAACCAACTAGATAAGAGCAAAAAATTCCGAAAGCAAACAATGCAGCTAGTAATTTTTTTTTTTGTTGTCGCGTAATTGCGTTGTGCATCATCAAGAGTTCTACTAGCGTAGCATATAGCGTGCAGCTTTCTGTCTGAGCACAGTGCCTACAGCGAAAATCGCTGGCGTCGCACATAATTTCAAAAGGTAAACTCTAATCCGGTGCTTGCACAATCGGAGCAGATACGAGGGCCACTTTGATTTTTTTTGAAAGCTTTCAGACATTCGGGTGTGAAGTCGAACTTCACTTCTCTACATAGGAGTGATGTAAGAGGTCTAGCAATCGTGCTAAAATCTTTTATGAATCTACTATTAAATCCAACATGTCCTAAGAAGCTTCTAATGTCTTTCACGTTTGTGGGTGGTGGCAAACCTGTCATTACTTTGATTTTGGCTCTGTCATACCGGCTGCTGAGACCTTGTGTCCCAAAACGATCTCAATGTTAACTATAAAGTTGCACTTTTCCAAATTTAGGACTAGATTCTTTTCTTCGCATCTTGCTAACACCTTCCACAGGTTATCCAAGTTTGAAATCCGGACCGTAAACTGAAAATCGTCCATGAAAAATTCCATGAAGTCTTCAATCATGTTAGTGAATATAGACATCATGCATCTCTGGAATGTTGCAGGAGCGTTACAGAGTCCGAAAGGCATTCTGCAGTATGCGAACGTTCCATAAGGATGGTGAAAATGGTCTTTTCTTGATCGTCGGGATGTATAGGAATCTGGAAAAATCCTGAGTACCCATAGAGAAAACAATAGTATTGATGTTATGCTAGCCTTTAACATCTGATCAATAAAAGGTTGAGGAAAGTGATCTTTCCGTGTGGCAGCGTTTAGCTTTTTGTAATCGATACACTTTTTGTGTGTGATTACAGTTCTCATCGGGATCAATTCGTTTTTGTCATTCATCACCACTGTAATTCCTCCTCTCTTTGGGACAACATGAATTGGACAGACCCAGTTACTATCTGATATTGGGTAAATAACATATGCTTCCAAAAGTTTCATGATTTCCTGTTTGACTACTTCTTTCAGGTTGGGATTTAATCTTCTCTGATGTTCAATGGATGATTTTGATTCATCCTCCAGATGTATCCTATGCATGCATAGATTAGGGGAAATTCCTAGAATTCATCTAAAGAATATTCAATAGCCTTGTGATGTTTTCGCAACTTGTTAAGCAAAAGTGCTTGCTCTCCGCTATTCAGGTCAGCATATATGATGACAGGATAGGAGTTTTCATAAAAAAGGCATATTTAAGTCCGGCTTGGAGCGGTTTAAGCTCAATCTTGGGTGCTTTCTCCCTACTCCAATCTGCATTCATTGAACATTGTCGATAAATCGATTTCTTCAATGTCGACATGCATTACTTCTCTGGTGGCATCCATCGATTTCACATATTCCAGAGCTCGATAATCCAAAACAAAATTTTTGCTTTCCAGAGATGTGATTTCTCTCCCCAAGGGATCATTAAAACACATATCCATAAACGACTCTTCAGTTAATTCAGAAAGTTGATATATATAGTAGGCTTGACCATCGATCAAGGGTTTCCTTACTATCTTTTCCATGTCGAAAACCATCGGTATTTTTTTGATAATGATACATATGTGTCATTCTCTGACATCAATGTTCGCTCCTGCTGTAGCCAGGAATGGCCTTCTTAAAATTAGGGGATTTATGGGTTCTTTCTCATATCTTAGCATTATGAAGTATGTAGGTATAAGGCAGTCATTAATGCGAATGGGCATATCTTCAAGCACACCTTCTGGAATCCTAGTGGATCTATCGGCTAAAAAGAGAGTGACCCGGGTAGACCAAAACTGAGTTAGCCCGAGGGAGATTGCAACTGAGTAAGGCATCAAGTTTACACTATAGCCTAAATCATAGAGTGGTGTTTGGAATCTCTCACTGCGGATGGTGCAATCTAGAACAAAGCTACCGGGATCAAAAAGTTTAACTGTGATTTCTCCTTGAATAATTGCGCTCACTTCCTCGGATACCATCATTCTGATATGCTTTATTTCACTGAATCCTCGTGATACTGCATCTTTCAAATATTTCTTGATCGCAGGTGAAAAATTTAAGGCAACGCTAAGTGGCATCACGATGATCACTTTGTCAAAATATTTCTTTCATATTGCTCAATCTAACTCCTTTTTCGCTTTCGCATTACTACCATGAAAAGGGGTTTTCGATTGGTTGACCTAGTTTTAACTTGTTCGGTTAATTTTGGGCTGGGATTGGGCATCGCTCAATTTTGGGTCCAGCCTGTCGATTGACGGTCTCGTGATCCTCTATTTCCATTTCTTCCTCCTTCAAGTTAGTGGGAAATTCCTCTAGGTTATCAACGTGATCTAATACTTCTGTTTCGGGAAGAATTTCGGGACCATGCTCGTCAATGCCAAGATGAATGAGGTTTGATTTTTCTTTCCCATCATGCGCAACTCTAGCGAATTCATTAATGGTGATGCTCTCTTTTACGCTGGGAATGAGTTTTTTTCGGCTTCGTAAAGTTACAGCAATGACTTGACACCCAGGGCTGGTGTTTGGCACACCAGATAGGAATCCTTCTTCTCACCTTAGAGATAGGGCGTTATTTGCAACTTGGTTGTCAATCCTCTTAATTTGCTCACTAAGAGTTTTGAATTTCTCCATAGTCTCCTAGTATATTAAATCTAATTTATCGTCTAGGTCGGTGGCTACCCTACGGCTTCCTGTGAATACTTGATTCATTCTTGATTTTGAACTTCTTTCATGCCTCTTAATAGTTACATTGTACTTGCTTGAGAAAATACCATTGTTTTCCCAAAATCATTGATCGTTTAAACTCATCACATCCGTGAACTCAATTCTTCTATCGTTCCTGGAAGAAATATCATTATCCTCACCATGTTTTTTGGATTGAGTGTGTTTATTGACAGCGTGCGAGTTAAGGTTTATATTCTTAATTATGAAATCTATCAAATTAACCCTACGAACTACTATTCCCAAGAGAGGTCAAATTGTAGTACTTAGGGATCGAATCCACAGAGAGTGGAGACACACAATAGATTTATTATAATTCTAATGGTTAAGCTTGGCAAATTATATATAGATGTTTTAATTGTAAATCTATCAGGAATAGGAAAATATTTAAATTACTAAGTATATGAAAATATGGAAAAGCGATATATCTAGGATTTTTGGCAAGTGAATTATAATGGATAAGATGGAGGGAATTATTAATATGCGAGAACAGTGAATGTTAACTAGTCCGACCTCCTCTTGCCCAAATTCTCTTATTCGTACAGATAAGTGTATCGTCAATGGATGGGTAAGGCCTAGTGTCGATCGACGCTAATCAAGCAGGAACTTCGTCCACTATGTTAATAAGACCCGCTCTCGCATGTTTCTAACAACCTAGCTCAATGGAAGCAATTCTGGCACAGAAGCTACTCTTGTAATTGTCCATGTCCTAAGTTCAGGTTTATAGTTAGCTAATCCAGAACGCAAGCATTAAACACAATTCCAAAGATTGAAATTACTTCATCCTTGCAATCCTATTTTGGGGCTAATTCATCAGTACCATTATGAACCCTAAGTCTAACAAGTGAATTACTCAGACATGATCAAAGAAAGAATGATGAACTGAAGAATATAATGCATAAAATGATAAATGGGGTTCCAATACAAATCTCTGAAGGAGTTTAGATCTTGTCTCCTAAACTACTAAAAGCTGTAAAAGTAAAATGTGTCTCTTTTCATCTCTCCTTGTGTCTCTGTGTTTTAAAACCATATAAACTAGGTCAAAACTCGTGCAGGGGCATTCTTGTAATTTGTCTTGTCTTGGGCTTGTAGTCGGCCAATACTCTAGGAGTGAGTCGTCGATCGATAGTAAAGATGCTCCATCTATCGATTGTCATGTTTGAATTCGACTCGTACTTAACTGAATTTGAACAACTACTCGATATCTCTTCTGAATGCTCTAGCAAGCTTCATAATCTCCATAATGCTCCAGAACGTGCATGGACCTGAAAATACTCTAAACAGACTCCAAACATATATAATAGACTATAAATATGGCTGATACCTTAGCCTAAAATTGGTAAATATCAGGCCCTATCAACTCTCCCAGACTTAACATTTTGCTTGTCCTCAAGCAAAAAAAAGATAGCCTATGAAAGAGGTTTGAAAAGCAGAGACTCACATAATGTATTAATATGACTATCACCCCTACTGTATTGCTAATCAAGAGGAACTCTATATGCCCTATCCTAGTATAGCAACCAAGTCCATTTTGTCAGCAACTCAACAAGTACTAATTTGAGTCACCCCTTTATTGTTCTCATTTCTTTGCATAAAATAAAAGTATAGGCTTTACCTTGGGAATATCGATCAAATGACACATGGGCTCAACTCCTGCAAATCTGCATACATAAGAATAAAGTCTTTCATGATCCCTTTCTTCCCTCTTTTCTGTTTTTAAATCTCAAACTCAATGGACAATGATGCTGATACAGTTCGATATCTTCTCTTTTTTTAATCAAAATTATAGGCGAATAGTGGGGTCATCGGTCATGTACCTATCCCTCACTTCCAAAATGTGTGATCATTCCTTTCTGAATTAGAATAATGGGGTCATAGGTAATTTACCTACCCCTCTTCATCTTCCTGGAAATCATTTCAATCTTTTATTTATCTTTCTCTCTTTTTTAGATGATTAAGAGAGAGGAAGGCAATCAAAAGCACACAGACTTGTACCTTACAAACTTGCAGAAAGAATCCGATCCGATGTATGACAAGCCCCAAAGCAAGCAAAATAGTGAGTATTAGTTTGGAGATCAGCTTTGGCTCCTTCAAACTTTCTTAGTAAGTGTGATCTAGTGGCACGATGATCCACTTTGTTTTATCTAGTTATCTCTGCAATCAACAAGTCTAAGAGCGGTACTATAGTGTGGTTAGTCAATAAATAAGTTATGATAATAATCCCCTTCTTGACTTAATAATTTTTTTTCGAAAAAAAACTAAGTAAATAAAACAAATAAAAGCTCAAAATAAATAAAAACATCAGCAAACTCCCCCAGACTTATATGACACTGTCCCGAGTGTTATCCCTTCCGGTTTGGTTAAGAGAAAAACTAAATCATAAGTAAAAGGTAAGGAGAAAGTCGAAGTTACCAAACTTCGTAAAGAGTGTCGACCGATGGTGAGTGTTGAGTGTCAACCAATGGTAAACCATCCAAGTCGCCGACCGATGGTGAAGTATTGATGTCGACCGATGGTGTTTCAAACTTTTCTACTCCTTCATTGAAAACATAGAATAATTAAATAAAACCGTAATTAATAACTAAATAGTGAAAAACTAAATTAAAACTTACTACACAGTAGGTTGTCTCCCACTCAGCGTTTGGTTATAGTTTTAAGCTCGACGTTTGGACTTCTGGACTAGGAAGGTGGTTCATCGAACCAATGTGGAAAGCAAAATCCACATACTCTATGTCCCTCTAAAACCATCCACTGATGAAGCTCCTCACAGCTGCTTCTCCTCTGTTTCTCTGGTTGTCCAACCTTATTTGAGCAGTCTCCATTGTACTCAGCCTATCCTATAGTGTTTGAATGCATCCCGTCAGCAAGTTAAGCCTGACATCTATGGAACTGAAATGTCATCCAATTTTTGGTAGATGCTATTCCTCATCAAGTCTTAAGAAAATTAAACTTCATCAAGCTTGTCTTCCAATAACGTCTCTCTTACCAGCCTCTGCCGAAATATTGTTTGCTGGCTATCGATCGATGGCCAAGTGTTGCCGTCGGTCGATGCTTAACTAACTGCTCCAATCGAGTGTTGTTGTTAAATGATCTGATGAGTGTAGTCCATCTTCTGCTTCAATTCCTCCATGCATGTGGTTAACCAGCCAATAATGTCGTTGAACGGGTGGTACATATCATCAAGCCTCTTGTGATAGTCATCTGTAATCATCTTTTGGGCTCTGTAAGTTCCATGTACAATGTTGTCAACTTCTTGTGTGTTGTAAGTTGATGTGTCTGGTCTGGCTCTGCGAATGTTTGTTGCATACTCTGGCAAACATATATGAGTATACTCATGCATGTTGGCTCTCTCAAGAATCTCCCTGATGTCCTCTTTAGACACATTGATGATTATGCCATCTATGGCTCGTGCCTTGCCATTCTCATCTATGTAAACTCCATACTCATCTCTCTTTTCCCAATGAATTCTTCTCCGTTTCTTGCTGTGAAAAGCTCTGGATCCATACTCGGCGAGGTCGCCGATCGATGGCGGACATGGCTTGTATATCAATGCTGGATCTATGGTTTCATTCAACTGGCTGAAATCTCTAGATTCCTAGAACTCAAATGTATCATGCTCAACTGCTTCTTCTGGGTAAAGTTCTGTGAAATCTGGGTTGGTCTGCTCTTGTGCCAACTTACAGTATTGCTGTCCGGTGTGGACAATGTCTTCTGGACTGTCTTGTTATTCTGATCTGTGGCTTCGGTATCGGTCGATGGTCGAGGTGTGCAATCGACCGATTTTTTTAAGCTGAGACCATCGATCGATTGTTGAGGGTGAGTGTTGATCGATGTTATATCCGCAAACTTTTTCTTTAGCTCAAAATCACAGAAACATGTGGAAATAAGAGCTGCTTATTCCATGGCAAGGCCACGGTACTCAATGGTTCTTCTGACTTATAGTCCTCATCACACTCTTGGTCTGCTGGATCATATCCTAAATCAGGATAGTGAGTGTCGATCGATACTGAAGGGTAGTTGTCAACCGATAGGTGAATGTTATCCCCGTCGACCGATTGTTGGGGATGGGTGTCGATTGATGCTGCATCATCCAAATCCTCCTTTTGCTCATAGTCGCAGTAACATGTAGCAATCAAGCTTGGGTCATCACCAAATTCTATCAGAGTAGCCTTGTCCTTGACATTAACAGGTTCATAAAAGTTATTTGAATCTATTAAGGATAGATACAGCATGTTTGTCTTCATGTCGCAGATAGCTCCCACTGTGGCTATTAATGCACTTCCAGGGATTAAGCAAGAGTTCCAGTCAATATTAATGCACTGAATCCAAACTCTCGCTTGCGCTACAACATCATATGATCTAAGGTTGAGGTGATCAGATTCAACTTAGCATTAATATCTACTTAAAAAAGAACTAATTAGAATAACCCTAACAATTTCATAAGATCAGCAAGCCATTAACTAACCTAGAAGAACCCTAAATCTAAAAATGGACTACTCTGACATGAGTGTGGTAAACATGATGAATAGCTGAATGAATTGCATAGAAATAACAATAAGAAACAAGGGAGTTCAAGATCCCAGTCTGTGAATGGAATAGATCTCTCTCTCCAATGGTAGCCGTCAAAGTTGCAAGTATCAAAAGGGTTGTAAAGACAAGTGTCTCTTGCCAAACAACTAAGAAACCTAATAAATAGTCTAAAATGCGGCATGTGGCTTGTCTTGCAAATAATGAACTTCTGGTAAAATTGTGATTTCTTCAAATCTTCTATTAACTTGCAGAAGTTTTGACCATTGATCGATACTCAAGGTGAGACGTCGATCGATGGTTTCTGCGTATTTTGGTTCTAACTTTGAGTTTTCGGCTGAGCATTCTTCAATGTTCCAAAATGATCTAAAAGCTCCAATTGCTTCCAATGAGTACATGAACCTGTAAAAACTCTAAAATAATACCAATTGCATATAAAAGACTCTAAAACCATATATATACCATGGGTGAAATAAAGTAAAAAACATGACATATCACATATCTTAGCTTAGCAACCAAATTCATTCTACCAGCTAATTAGCTAATACTGACTCGCCCCTCTACTAACCTCATTTCTCACATATAAAAAGGTGCAGACTTTACCTTGGGAGTGTTAATCAAAGGACACATGGATTCTTACTCAGGCAAGTATCTGAACACACAAGCCGTCTCTCTGATCCCTTTCTTCCCTCTTTCTCTCTTCTCTGAATCTTTTTTTTAATAAATCCAATGACTCAATGATGCTGATACAATCCAGCTTGTTCATTTTCTTTTTCTTTCTTTTGACAAAGTGTAGGCGAATAATGGGTTCATTGTTAATGTATGTCCCTCTCGCGTCCACAATGTGTGATTCTTCCTTCTGAATTACAATAATGGAGTCATCGATAATGTACCTACCTCTCCGCATCTCAGGAAATCATATCAATCTTTTCTTTTATAGATGCCGTAGAGAAAGAGAGAGAGAGAGAGAGAGAGAGAGAGAGAGAGAGAGAGAGAGAGAGAGAGAGAGAGAGAGAGAGAGAGAGAGAGAGAGAGAGAGAGAGAGAGAGAGAGAGAAAGAGAGAGAGAGAGAGAGAGAGAGAGAGAGAGAGAGAGAGAGAGAGAGAGAGAGAGAGAGAGAGAGAGAGAGAGAGAGAGAGAGAGAGAGAGAGAGAATGGAACCAGAAAAAAACATAGTTTTACCTTCCAAACTTGCAGGAGGAATCCGATCCAGTGTATATCAAGCCCCAAGACAAACAAATAAAGTCAAATTAGGTTGACGGTCAGCTTCAGTTCCTTCAAACATTCTAAGAAAGTGTGGATGTGACTAGCCGGTGATCCACTTTGGTATCTCTAGTACACTCTACAGTTAGTAAATATAAAAATGGTGCTAGAGAGTGGTTAGATAATAAGTAAAAACTGAAAACGATCATAATCCTGTTCTTCATTCTATAAAAACTGAATAAACACACATAAAATAAAACTCAAAATAAAACACAATATCCGTAAACCTCCCCTAGACTTAAACAAAACTGTCTTAGCTCTGAATCACATAGCACTCTGACATTGGTAAAAGGCTGTAGATATCCTCTACAGCGCACTCTATGCTCAGCACTCTATATTGCGAAGGAACTAGTGACAAGAAATCTGCATCTACCTTCTTTTTGTTTTTTCTTCTTTCTTGCCCATCCCCCAGACTTAAGCTTTTCAGTCTTGGTCTATTCTGAACTTTGGAGGGTGTCGATCGATGCTGATGGTTGAGTGTCGATCGAACTGATGCTAGTTCTGCAGTCTCACGATTTCAATCACTTGTAGGTGTTAGGTCTTCAGACAGCTCTATGCATGAAAATAAACTCCTCACTTGTTTTCTTCTCCACATGATCGTAGAAGACAGTTTCATCAACATTAGTTAGACACATCTTATTCTTCTTTAGATTACAAACTACCCCCACTGTAGCCAGAAGGCCCATCCAAAAAGAATAGAAGATTTCCAACCTTATATGATCTCCACGACTTGAAAATCCACAGGGAAAGTGCATTCCCCTATCTCTACTTTATCATTCTTGATCATGCCGGCTGATTTTGCCTTGGAGTTATCCACGAAGGTGAAACTGTATTGAGAAGGTTCTGCCTTTAACCCTAACAGCTCAACAGTGTCTTTGGCCATGATGCTGACCGCAGATTCAGTATCGCAGAGGGCGTATGGGAAATTGGTGTCATATATACAACACGGAATCAGAAACTTCCCATGGTCTTGTTCTTTCTTCAGTTTCTTCTTGGGTTTACGGCTGACCTTATTAAACAGCAGTTCAATGTCCTTATCTGTCTCTCTTCTCTCTCTCTAAAGAAATTACCAAGTATGTACTTATGATAGGCATCCTTGAACGCGACACCCTTAGGAACCATGTTCACTCTCTTGTGAAATCCATCAAGTTCAGCTTTGCTAGCTTTTCTCCTGAGGTGCTTGGGAACATAGGGTTTCCTATATTTCACTCTCTTCTCTGGAATTCTTTCTTTCATTGACTGTTGATCCATAAATGGTAAATGTTCTTCCATATCATGTCGATCGATGACACTGGGTGTGTGTCATTCAATACTCTCAACAAAAAAGGTTTCAGTTGTGGTCGACTGCTCTTGTTGTGGTAAATCTGCAGGTTGCTGTTTGGTGTACATTGTCGGTTTTGTTTATGTATGAGATGGGTATCAAAATTTCATGGGCGGGTGTCGATGGGTGCTCAGCTGTTGTTGTTGATCGATTCTCACCCGTTGCTGTCGATTTATTCCTTCATGTTGTTGTCAATCGATATTGTACATTCACTGTATAGGATGAGAGGAGGCAGGGCTGTGCAGTGAAGTATGAGTGGCTCTGAATTATCACTCTTCCTACGTACTCTTCAAGGGGTGTCGATCGGTTCTCAACTGATGGTTTTGATCAACACCAATGCGAGCTCCAAAAGCACATAGAACTTTCAACTAGAAAATCACCTTCTTCCAGCTTCTCATGATTGATTACTTCCCCAAAGTCATTATCTAAATGGCATCAACCTAGTGCCTCTTGCTTTCCTCGGCTTTCTCCTTAACCAGAGCTTCTTGATTCTTCACAACTTCTGCAGTCTGAGAAACCTGGGTGTCTAGCATCATAATTTGGGCGTCCAAGGCTTCAAATTTTCCATTCAACTCTTTGTCGATAAAAACCAACCTCAGATTTAAGTATGAGCTCATCTTCAGCTGAATTTCCAAGACTCGTTCCATCATAGATTACATATGGCCAAGAAAAGACATTTCAGTGATGTGATTCTTATCCTCTTGTGCAGCATGTTCCACCATCAAGACTTCATGTACAGAACCAATTTTGGCCTTGATCTTTTCACCAACTATCGCAGCCGATTTCAACATATGCATATCCATATTCTTGGTACAGTTGCTAGACACCAAGTTCTCAATTTGTCTCTTAGCTTCTTCTAAAGTCTTGGTCTTAATGTTTCGTTCACTTGCACCATCCAGCATCAGCATATAACATAAATGAATACCCCTGAACAAGATTTCCAAAAGTTGAGCCTCCGTGAAACCATGATGTGGACAGTCCCTTTGGTATTTCCTAAACCTGTCCCAAGAGATTATAAGCCCTTAAGTAGGTCTCTAAGAGAATGTCTTAATTTTTTTCCTCAGCTCTTCAGACCTTGCATCAAAAAATTCAGTCAGAAACACAGTCTTGACATCGTTCTAGGTAGTAAGAGATCCTGGTGGCAGGCGTTTCAGCCAATCAACTGCATTCCCAGAAAGAGAATAATTGAATATCTTGCAAAGGATGTAGTCTTTGGTTGCTTCATGCTCCTGGATGCCAGACACAAAATCTTCTAGTGTTTCAATATGGTCCATGGGATCTTCATGTGGAAGGCCATGAAAAGGGTGCTGACTCACATGCGAGAAGTATGGAGGCCTTATTTGGCTGTCAACCCCCTCGATTTCAAGAGGTCGAATCGCAGACCTGTTAACATTGACCTGACTAGGCATGATCCATTCTACTAACATTCTCTGTCGAAGGACTTTATCATTCTCAGTAGCAACAAATGGCTCAGGGATTACAGCCCCATGTGCATCTATCTTCTGACTTGCGAGATTGAGAAAGAGTGTCGATCGACACATATCTCTCGGTGTCAATCTAAAGTGATGCCAGAAAACAGGCCCGGCTAATTCAAGACCGACTTAAGCCCAGAAGATCCACATATTACCAAAATACCCCTGGCGACTTTTAACCCTATTTATATGTTTTCTGAGCCATTGTTGGCGGCTACGCTTTCTATACTTTATTATATTCATTATGTTAGAGTTAGACAGAAGATCAGTTCTCCTTCAGAGATTGATTGGAACTCATTTGGTTTTATTTTTGATTTCTTTATCTATTATTTATTCACACTATGATTTGTGTTATTGCTTACATGTCTGAGAAATTCATCATGTTAGGTTTAGGGATTTCATGAGCTTAATGTCAAACATATAATCAATTAGGATTACTAAGGTTTCTTACTGATTTCTACCAAAGGTAACTTGTAATACTAGGATCTACAATAGTTGGAAAATCACGAGAGTGTGACTGATTATTTGAACCTACAATTATAGGACGATTGAGAGGCACGAGAATGCAATTAATTAATGGAACCCAAACTCTGTTGGATTAGATACGTAGGCGCATATGAGAGTTGGTCTAGGGTTTAGTTGGAGCTAGCTGAGCGACACCCTCAAAGCAGAATCGATCACACCTTTACTCTAGTGTCGAACAATGAATCTCATATAACATTGATCGACACCACATGCAGCGAGACAAAGATGTATGTAGGACCTGTTTTGATTCAGGATGATAATGGAGACCTGCATGACCCCGAGGATCATCTGTATAATGCAGTGAGCAACAACCAAATTCCAAGTTATACCTAGTATCATGAGAGAACCGTTGGACACAGTTGAGAGGAGACGAGATTCGAAAAACTTCTTTTTTTTACGACTTCTTTTCAAAATGCGTGAGCGGTTTAAATTTGGGATTTCTTCGCGGTTTTCTTAGATAACTGGGATACATGAGGTAGACAAGATGTACCATCGATTTACGGCTAAGGCCTAGTGTCGATCGACGCTAATCGGACAGGAAGTTTGTTCACTACGTTAATTGGACCAGATCTCGCATGTATCTAACAACCTACCTCAATGGAATCAATTCTGGCACATAACCTACTCTCGTAGTTGTCCATGTCCTAATTTTGGTTTCTAGTTAGCTACTCTAGAACACAAGGATTAAACACAATTCCAAAGCTTGATATTACTTCATCCTAGCAATCTTATTTTGGGGCTAATTCATATGTACCATTAATAACCCTAAATCTAACAAGTGAATTACTCAGACATGATCAAAGAAAACATGATGACCTGAATAATAAAATGTAAAAAATAAATTAGGGGGTTCCAATACAAATAACTGAATGAGTTCAGATCTTCTCCCCTAAACTACTAATGAAAGAAAACTAAAAGCTGCAAAAGTAAACCATGTCTTCTGTCTCTCTGTTTTAGAACCATATAAACTAGGTCAAAACTCGTCCAGGGTCATTCTCGTAATTTTTCTTGACTTGGGCTTAAAGTCAGCCAATACTCTCCGAGTTGGCCGTCGACCGACAGCAAGGATTCTCCATCGATCGACAGCAAGGATGCTCCATCGGTCGATTGTCATGCTTGAATTTGACTCGTACTTAGCTGAATGTGAACAACTACTGGATATCTCTTCTGAATGTTCTAGCATGCTCCATAATCTCCATAATGCTCCAGAACGTGCATGGACATGAAAGTACTCTAAACAGACTCCAAACATATATAATAAACTATAAATAGAGCTGATATCTTAGCCTAAAAGTGGTAAATATCAGGCCCTATCAACCATATAAAGACAACTTCAACCAAAGAAGAGAGAATTCATCAAGAGGTCATGGAAGAGGAAATCCAAAATCAAGGTACGATAAATCAAGCATTAAATGCTATAGTTGCCGAAAGTTTGGAAATTTTTCTTCTCAATTCAAAACTCCACACAAAAATAAAGTTGAATAGAAGTCCAAGTATATTGAAGAAATGAGTAAAGAAAAAGACATGCTATTGATGGCTTACAAGAAGGATGAACAAAATGAGATTCACAAGTGGTACCTTGATAGTGGTGCAAGCAACCACATGTGTGGGAATAAAAACATGTTTGTGGAGCTTGATGAATCGGTGCAAACAATGTGTCTTTGGGAGATGAATCGAAGATGGAGGTGAAAGGTAAAGGAAATATTCTTATCCGCTTGAAGAATTGAGATCATCAATTCATTTCCAACGTTTACTACATTCCAAGCATGAAGATCAACATCTTGTGCCTAGGAAAACTCTTAGAGAAAGGTTATAACATTCAACTAAAAGATAATAACCTTTCTTAAAGATATAATGCAAATTATCTCATCACAAAGGTACCAATGTTAAGAAATAGAATGTTTGTCCTAAACATTCAAAATGACATTGCACAATGTCTCAATATGTGCTACAAGGAGGAGTCTTGGCTTTGGCATCTTCGATTTGGACATCTCAAGTTTTCAGGATTAGAGCTAATTTCCAAGAAAGAGATGGTGAAATGATTACCTTGCATCAACCATCCAAATCAAGTGTTTGAAGGGTATTTAATTGGAAAGAAATTCAAGATGAGTTTTCCAAAGGAGTCGGAGACAAGAGCAAGAAAGCCACTAGAACTCATACATATGGATATATGTGGCCCGATCAAACCAAGTTCACTTAGTAAGAGTAATTACTTCCTTTTCTTTATTGATGAAATTTCAAGAAAAAAAAACATGGGTTTTCTACTTTTTGAAAGAAAAATCAGAAGTGTTTGAAAATTTCAAAATGTTCAGAGCTCATGTTGAGAAGGAAAATGGTCTTACGATCAAGTCCATGAGATTTGATCGAGGAGGAGAATTCATGTCCAAGGAATTTTTGAAGTATTGTGAAGATAATTGCATGTGAAGACAGTTGACGGTGCCAAGAACCCCTCAACAAAATGGAGTAGCAGAAAGAAAGAATAGGATGATACTTGAGATGGCAAGAAGCATGCTCAAGAGTAAGAAGCTTCCAAAAGAGTTATGGGTAGAAGCAGTTGTGTGTGCAGTTTATATATCAAACCGATCTCCAAAGAAAAGTGTTTTGCGAAAGACACTACAAGAAGCTTCGAACGAAAGGAAGCCTGGTGTCTCACACCTAAGAGTCTTTGGAAGTCTTTCTCATGCTCATGTTCCAGACGAGAAGCGGGTCAAACTAGATGATAAAAGTGAGAAATACATCTTCATTGGGTATGATGCTAACTCCAAAGGCTACAAGCACTATAATCCTGAAACAAAGAAGACACTCATTAGTCGAAATGTCATCTTTGATGAAGAAAGAGAATGGGATTGGAGATCAAATGATGAAGAATACAACTTCTTCCCGTCTTTTGGAAGAAGAGAATTTGGAGCAACCAATAGAAGAGCAAGATACACCACTAACTTCACCAACATCAAGCTCTCAAGGAGATGAAAGCCCAAGTGAAAGGACTCTAAGTTTTAGAAGTATACAAGACATCTATGAGGTAACCTAAAATCAAGAAAACCTCACCCTATTTTTTATATTTGCGGATTGCGAGCCTATGAAGTTTAAATAAGCTCAAGAAAAGAAGTCATTGAGAAGTGCAATGGATGAAGAAATCAAGTCGATTCAAAATAATAATACATTGGAGTTAGGTACAGTTCCAAATGGACATAAAGCAATCGGTGTGAAGTTGGTGTACAAGGAAAAGAATACATCTAAGGGAGAAGTTGAAGGGTACAAGGCAAGATTGGTGGCAAGGGCTATAGTCAAAGAGTCGGGATCGAATATGATGAGGTATTTGCTCCAGTTGCTCGCTTAGAAACGGTTAGACATCATTTCATTGGCAGCCCAAAAGAGTTGGAGGATACATCAAATGGATATCAAACTAGCCTTTTTAAATGGAATTCTTGAGGAAGAAGTCTACATTGAGAAACCATAAGGCTACATAGTTAAAGGAGAATAAGACGAAGTCTTAAGGCTGAAGAAGGCACCTTATGGATTGAAGGAAGCACCAAGAGTGTGGAACACTCAGATTGATAAGTAATTCAAGGAGAAAGTCTTTATCAAGTGTCCATATGAGCATGCACTTTATATCAAAACTCCAAACAATGATATATTGATTGCATGCTTGTATGTGCATGACTTGATATTCATCAGAAACTATCCGATTATGTTTGAAGATTTCATGATGGAGATGAAAAAGGAGTTTGAGATGACTGATATTGGATTGATATCATACTACCTTGGAATTGAAGTAAAGCAAGAATAAAATGGAATCTTCATTACTTAAGAAGACTATGCTAAAGAGGTTCTTAAGAAGTTCAAGATGGATGACTCAAATCCAGTTTGCACACCAATAGAATTTGGAGTCAATTTGTCAAAAGAAGAAGAAGGAGAGAGTCTGGATCCAACACTCTTTAAGAGACTGGTTGGAAGCTTACGTTATCTTAATTGCACAAGGCCTGACATCCTACACGCAGTAGGAGTTGTGAGTCGATATATGGAGCATCCAACAACAACTCATTTGAAGGCAGCTAAGAGGATCCTATGCTATATCAAATGTACAGTCAACTTTGGCTTGTACTACTCTGCTTCTCACGATTACAAACTTGTCGGATATAGCGATAGCGATTGGGGTAGAGACGTAGATGACCGGAAAAACACAAGTGGCTTTGTGTTTTTCATTGGAGAAAGTGCTTTCACATGGATGTCAAAGAAGCAACAGTTGTCACCCTTTCTACTTGTGAAGCGGAGTATGTAGCAGCTACCTCATTTGTTTGCCATGCTATATGGTTACGAAACTTACTAAATGATTTGAGCCTACCACAAGAGGAGACAACGAAGATCTTTGTGGATAACAAGTCGGAAATAGTCTTGGAAAATAATCAAGTCTTCCATGATCGGCGTAAGCGCATTGATACTCGTTATTACTAAATTAGAGAATGTGTTACCCAGATGGATCTCCATTAGGAGTATATGAGAAGACAAATGAGCAAGTAGTTGATATCTTCACCAAGCCACTCAAGCGGGAAGACTTTGTCAAGATGAGGAGCTTACTCGTAGTAACCAAATCAAGTTTAACAGGGGGTTCTGAAAAGTAAACTTGATTTCGGTCAAGAATTATTGGGCTAACCATGTGTGATCCAAAACTTAGCTCAAGTTATAGAGAAGTCTTCCCTTAAGATAAAATCTAGATATTTTCATAGAATTATCTAGATAGTTAGGATAAAATATAGGTATATCTCTCAAATATACTTTTAAAAATTTTTATCACAAAAATAGTTCTCAAGAAAAAAATGACCAAAATAGATTTTTTTTTTGTTTTGAAAATTTAATATTTTTTTAAATTATAAATCTTACCTCCAAAAATTCACCCCATAATTGTAAACCCAATGGGTGTAATTGTATATTTACATTTTTTAATAAAATTTATTTTGGT
Source organism: Moricandia moricandioides (assembly GCA_905132885.1). Lineage (NCBI taxonomy): Eukaryota > Viridiplantae > Streptophyta > Magnoliopsida > Brassicales > Brassicaceae > Moricandia > Moricandia moricandioides. The sequence continues at coordinate 164,940 of CAJHQQ010000123.1, read as the reverse complement.
TATTTTTCTTCTTATAAACTATTTTTATAACAAAAACTTTTTAAGTCTATGATATGGTAATTTTCATAAAATAAAATAATATATATATTTATATTAGTAGAATTCTCAAAATGTAGGATTAAAAGGTGTGAGATAGTTTGTACTTTGGAGGCTATATAAATATCTACATTTTCTTTTCATTTTTTATCATCAAAGTTTGTAACAGTAATCCAAGTAATAAGAAATCTTCTTAAGTAATAAAAAGTTTTCGTTTTCACACAAAAATATTTTTTTTCCAAAACACTTTAACACTTTCTCCCGTCTCTAGAATGTTTTCATTCCAACATAGATTTCTTAATCATTTTTAAAATGAATTTGAAATGTATTTTTTTCTTAACTAATTTTTTAAGCCAATTTTTTTCTTTTTAAATATCTTACAATCAATGGGTTTTAGATTCCAACTGTCGAAAGACAACTGAATCAGTTTTCTTCTTCTTTTTAGGTGTAAAAACAGAAAAATAACAAAGGAATGCATAAAAAGAGGCTAGAAAACAGTTCAAAATGAACACACATTGTCAAAACACCTCAGGAGAAGGTCTGCCACAAATAGTTAGACATACAAGCCACCTTTGTAAGTGTATATATACCATTTCTCCGTTTCAACACAACATCACAAAACCAAAGAAAAAGAAAACCTCTTCTGTGGCTTTTACTCTTTCTTGTTCTTCTGAACATCTCGAAAGAGAAGGAGTTTTATACATATATTTGCTCTGTTGATCAAAGAAATTAAGTGTGTTTGTAAAAATACTGATTCAACATGGCTGCTGATATTTCATGGGACGAAATAAAAAAGGAGAATGTTGATCTTGTTAGTTATCGTTTTCTTTTCTCTTCACTATTCCTTTAATCTGAATATCATATAGAAATTTAGGCAGGAATTTATCTATTACAGGAGAAGATTCCGGTGGAAGAAGTTTTCCAACAGCTAAAATGTTCAAGGGAAGGACTATCATCAGAGGAAGGAAGAAACAGACTGCAGATCTTTGGGGCAAACAAACTGGAAGAGAAAGAAGAAAACAAAATTTTAAAGTTTTTAGGGTTTATGTGGAATCCTCTTTCATGGGTAATGGAAGCAGCAGCAATCATGGCGATTGTGTTGGCCAACGGTGATGGAAGACCACCGGATTGGCAAGACTTTGTTGGAATCACTTGTTTGCTTATTATAAATTCGACGATTAGTTTCATTGAAGAGAACAACGCAGGTAATGCAGCAGCTGCTCTCATGGCCAATCTTGCCCCTAAAACAAAGGTATTGAGAGATGGGAAGTGGGGGGAGCAAGAAGCTGCAATTTTGGTACCAGGTGACTTAATTAGTATAAAGTTGGGTGATATTGTTCCCGCTGATGCTCGTCTTCTAGAAGGTGATCCTCTTAAGATCGACCAATCTGCTCTTACTGGAGAATCTCTCCCAGCCACTAAACATCCCGGAGACGAGGTCTTCTCTGGTTCCACTTGTAAACAGGGTGAGCTCGAGGCTGTTGTCATCGCAACCGGTGTGCATACCTTCTTCGGTAAGGCAGCTCACCTTGTTGACAGTACTAACAACGTTGGCCATTTTCAAAAGGTAATGTTTCATTTGAACTCATTTTATTGTGTGATCTGTGAGTTTTTTCCTTGCAGTGGAAACAATCATTTAAAACTAATTACAATGTGTTTGGCTTATGAATCTTTCAGGTCTTAACAGCGATTGGTAATTTTTGTATATGCTCAATCGGAATAGGAATGTTGATTGAAATAATTGTAATGTATCCGATCCAGCACAGGAAATACAGAGACGGAATCGACAATCTTCTTGTGCTTCTCATTGGAGGAATCCCAATTGCGATGCCAACTGTGTTGTCTGTCACAATGGCTATTGGATCCCATAGGTTGTCTCAGCAAGGTGCCATCACAAAACGAATGACAGCCATTGAAGAAATGGCTGGTATGGACGTTCTTTGCAGCGACAAAACCGGAACCCTTACTCTCAACAAACTAACAGTTGACAAGAACTTGATTGAGGTTTGATGATATATCTCTTCAGCTCCATCCATATTTCTTTTGATGTACATCCAAATTTTTCTTTTTTAAAAAACAACTCTTGTGTTCATCAGGTTTTCCCTAAAAACGTAGACAAGGATACTGTGATACAACTTTCAGCTAGGGCTTCAAGAACAGAGAATCAAGATGCTATTGATGCCTGCATTGTTAATATGTTAGGTGATCCAAAAGAGGCAAGAGCTGGAATAACCGAGGTGCATTTCTTGCCATTCAATCCTGTAGAAAAACGAACCGCAATCACTTACATTGATAGCAACGGAGATTGGCATAGATGTAGCAAAGGTGCTCCTGAACAAATAATTGCTCTCTGTGAACTCAAAGGAGAGACGAAGAAACGAGCACATGATATCATTGACAACTTTGCTGAGCGTGGCCTCCGTTCTCTCGGAGTTGGACGCCAGAAGGTTCCTGAGAAGGACAAAGAAAGCATTGGAACACCATGGGAGTTTGTTGGTCTTTTACCACTCTTTGACCCTCCAAGACATGATAGTGCAGAGACCATTAGGCGAGCTCTTGATCTTGGTGTGAATGTTAAGATGATCACCGGAGACCAATTGGCCATTGGTAAAGAAACTGGTCGCAGGCTTGGAATGGGAACTAACATGTATCCTTCCTCTTCTTTACTCGAGAACAAAGATGACACTACAGGTGGAGTTCCTGTGGATGAGCTCATTGAGAAGGCGGATGGATTTGCTGGAGTCTTTCCTGGTACTAATATATTCTATGTATTTCATTTTCTTTTCTTTCTCACCACCATTAGATTTAAAGTTGTTTGATTTTTTTTTTGTAGAGCACAAGTACGAGATTGTAAGGAGACTCCAAGAAAAGAAACATATCGTTGGTATGACCGGGGATGGTGTAAACGACGCCCCAGCACTAAAAAAGGCTGACATTGGTATAGCTGTGGATGATGCAACTGATGCGGCAAGAAGCGCCTCAGATATAGTATTGACTGAGCCAGGTCTTAGTGTAATAGTCAGTGCAGTGCTCACCAGTCGAGCTATATTTCAAAGAATGAAGAATTACACAATCTATGCAGTTTCCATAACCATCCGTATAGTCCTAGGCTTCATGCTTGTTGCTCTCATTTGGGAGTTTGACTTTTCTCCCTTCATGGTCCTCATTATAGCAATCCTAAACGACGGGACCATCATGACTATTTCAAAAGACAGAGTAAAGCCTTCTCCAATACCTGATTCATGGAAGCTTAAAGAGATATTTGCTACTGGTGTTGTTCTTGGAACATACATGGCTCTCATTACCGTTGTTTTTTTCTGGCTAGCTCATGACACTACCTTCTTTCCGGTAATTATACAATAATACTACTTATGAGATATTTATCTCCCAAAATGATAGGCCATTATCATTGTGAATATCTTAAGTACTTAGTCATAAATTTTGTGTCGGCCTGTGTAGGATAAACTTGGAGTAAGATCATTACAAGGCAAACACGAGGAGTTAATAGCAGTTTTGTATTTGCAAGTCAGTATAATTAGTCAAGCTCTCATCTTTGTCACTCGATCAAGAAGCTGGTCATTTGTGGAACGCCCTGGATTTCTTCTTCTTATTGCTTTTCTTATTGCCCAAATGGTTTGTGATTTGAATCCGTATACATATTCTAATATATAACACACTCTTGTAAAATTTCTCTTTCTTGAAAGAACAGGTTGCAACTTTAATAGCTGCGTACGCACATTGGGAGTTCGCAAGAATCAAAGGGTGCGGATGGGGATGGTGTGGAGTTGTCTGGATATACAGTCTCATCACATACATTCCTCTTGACATACTCAAGTTCATCACCCGCTACGCACTTAGTGGCAAAGCTTGGAATAGCATGATTGAAAACAGGGTATACATACATTTTATCTTGATTCTCGAACTACATAATCTACACATATATTGAAATTCTTGCTTGCCCTTTTATAATCCAAGACCGCATTCACAACCAAGAAAGACTACGGAAGGGGAGAAAGAGAAGCCCAATGGGCTCTAGCTCAACGTACACTCCATGGACTTAAACCCCCCGAGTCAATGTTTGAAGACACGGCAACCTATACTGAGCTTTCTGAGATCGCTGAACAAGCTAAAAAACGTGCAGAAGTTGCGAGGTATGCCAATGATTACTCGGAAGAGTCCATTAGAGCTTGAGATTTACGTTGTGTTGTGGTGCATGCAGATTAAGAGAAGTGCACACTCTCAAAGGGCACGTTGAGTCAGTAGTAAAGCTTAAAGGCCTTGACATTGACAATCTTAACCAACACTACACTGTCTAAGCAAAACTACATATAATATTGGTAGCACATATATATGGCAGACGACTCGAGCAATAAAGTTGGAGAAATTGGCTTCAGAAAGACTAAAAGAAAAGAAGACAGATTCGCTTTTTCTCAAGAAAAAAAAAAGACCCCGAGAGATTCGATTTGGACTATTATTCGGTTTCGAATTCAGTTTTCTTTGTTAAGATATGATATGTGGAAAGTTTCATAGATTGGATAAACGAAACAAAAGCATAAAGAACGCGTGATGGATGGACGCGTGAGATGGAATAAAGAACAAAAACAGAGAACATCATCAATCATATGTGACAAAGTCACTACTGATCCTATATTTATTTTTCTTCTTATTTTAGTTCTTTTTAATGTTCTTATTCAGGAATAAAATTTCGAGGATGGTAATGATAGAAGTTATTTGAAACGAAAAACTTTTTATAAATAATATTTAAACTATTTTAAGTACAACAAATTGTTTATCCAAATAAGTTACAAAGGAAACAAAAACATTTGTGTAAAAAAAAAAACATTTGTGTTTTTTTAAAAGGAAATTTGCACCTAATAACCATAAAAAAAAATTAATTCACCAAATAACCATTAGAAAATTATGGTTAGAATATGATCCATGCATTATATATTAATTGCCATTGTATCGCATCTACGATTATTTGAATTTATTTTATTTTTAGTTTTTTTTTGTTACAATCATGTTTCCCCTACTATTTTTAGTAGCTTTTAGTTTTGTCTAATACAATTATTTAGTTTTATATTTTATATAATAAAAAACATAGATTTTTTTCTACATATAATATATTTTGAATTTTTCTAAAAAGATATATATTTCTATAAATTTATTTTATCTTACATAAAATAAGTTTTAGATCTATACTATGTTACACATTTATATAGTATAGTTCTATTTCTTATTCATATAAGTTGTAATTTTGTTGTTTTCTATGCTATTCAAGAAATATAGAATATAATATTGTTCTCTCTCTCTCTCTCTCTCTCTCTCTCTCTCTCTCTCTCTCTCTCTCTCTCTCTCTCTCTCTCTCTCTCTCTCTCTCTCCCCGTAAATTCACGAATATTAGTGATGTATAACCGTGTAAATTTTGAATATAAATTAAAATATTTAAAATCTAATTTTGAAGTCAAGATAGTTTGAATATCAAAATTTTCAGTATTCTATTTTTAGAAGCGTGAGATTAACTAATAATTCGAAAATAATAATTTAAGTACCTAAAAATACTGATTTTACATAATTTTGATCAAATGATTAATAAATTCATGATCATTGAACCAAAAATATATTATTTAAAGAAATTTATAATAATCACTAGTTGCGCAGAATAAAATATCTAAATAACGTATCATACAAATTTATAGAATTTGGATAATTATATAAAAGATGTGAAATTTAACGGAAGAACTTATTCCCATCTAAAATATGATATGCAAATTAATATAAACTGTATCATCATTTTGAATTTTTTTCTAAGTGTTATGGTTATTTCTCCGAGACTGATCTCTATAGATTGGATCTACAGACAGTCAACTTAATCAGTACTTTTCCAATTGATCTAGATGATCCCAGAAAACTCGTAAGCATCATTAGAAAGATCCCGCTGTCATCTTTCTAAATCATCTCCCCGATCATCAAACTAATGTAAGATTAGAAAGTTATGGCCGTTTTAGTATATGGTATCAAATCTGGCCAAATATGAAAATCCTAATTTTAGTTCTTCTAATAAGGAACCCCTACTTCTAATTTAGCATAATTCTTTGTTTGGAAAGTATCCACTCTAAAAAGTTTCCACTTTATGAGTATCCCATTTATGAAAATTTACATTTTAGGAAAGTATATTTTTTTTAAAGTTCCGTTTAAGAAGAATTTCTATTGAGGAGTTGATGTGATCAGGTTTTAAGCACTAAATTTAGACTGCAAATGCATAGAAGTGTGCAATAGCACATTTAGATCAAATCCACTGAGACCAAATTACACAATGTCTCTTCGAGAATATAGTTAAGCTAAGATGAAATGAGTTTTTTGTTTGTAGTTTCCAGTTACAATAATATAAAATTAGAAAGCAAAAAATGATATAAAATTATGAATAAAAATCGTTAGGTCTCGAGAGTCTTAGGAAACACATATTAGAGATGATGTGATTGTTTAACAAGGAATGTATTAAGAATCGTTCTAAAACTCAATTCACTTAGTTAGACAAGACTACTTACGCAGTATTAAACCCTATGTATTAGAATCCTAGAAACTAACTTCTGTTGAATTTCAGATTCTAAATATGCAATAAAAACAAGTTGATAGGTTCACGGAACTCCCTAACATCAACTTCCATTGGTTAAGAATAATCGCTCATCTAATTTCATGCATGCATTTAATCAAACACTTTCGGTGCATTAAACAACCTACGAATCATGAATAAGGCGTAAATTCAAGTTTAAGCTTTATGATCATATTAGATGAAGAAACCGATGGATTGTTACCTATTCTAACAGATCACCATCATCAACCATGATTCTCTTGAAAGCATATACTTAACTAAAGAGCTACTCAGACATGGCAAAAGAAACACAAAGAATCACTAAATAAATCACAGTAATGGAAATCAATATTAATGGGATTTGGAAATCTTCTCTCGAAAAGTGTATGGAATCATCTTCCTGATGGAAAAAATTCCAGAGTGATGTAAAAACCAATGTAAAAGAAAGATTAAGCCTAACCATGGTGAGATACATCAAATATAAGTTAAAACTCGTTGGATTCGAGTTCCTAGGCAAAAACCAGACCAAAAATAAAAGAAGATTAAAATTACATTTTTTTCGCATAGACCAGACATTGGATCGACAAGACAGAAAACAGATTAATCGATGTCCTGGGATCGAGCAGTAGATTGACCAATGTAACAAGGGATTGACCGATCTCGCTCCAAAACGTCCAAATTTTTTATTTTTCTCAGATCCTTGCTCCTTATGCCTAAAACTCTATTCCAACGTGTTTAACCTGAAAATACTCGATAGACACCAAAAAGACTCGAAAAACATCTGAAAACTACTGTCATAAATGGGTTAAAACACTGTTTATCAACTTCCCTAGACTTAGATTTATGTTTGTCCTCAAACAAAATATAAATCAAGTATAAGGAAGAGGTTTGAAAACTTGGGAACTCACAAATCATTTTGAACATTTTTTTACCATTGCCAATTGCAAGCCACATCACAAAGCACCGACCTTAAGAAGGTACTTGTTGGGGAAAAATAATCCAGGAGCAATAACCTTCGGGTTAGATCAGGATGCTGATCTATTGGTTCCAGCTTCTGGCTTCCTGCCTCTGCCCTCCGGGTTCCGGCTTCTAGGCCAAGAGATTTCTCCTGCCTAAGGATAAACCAGCTTAAAACAAGAACATCGTAAATCTGAGAGAAAGAGGAAGTATTCTAATATATATGGCCATCCTTAAGAAAATTATAAATATTTAATTATCTAAGGATATAATGAATATTCAAAATTCCAAGAGAGCAGCACGACTTCGACTATAAATATAAGGTTCCTAAACCTAAAAAGAGGAGGTCAACACGTCCATCTATAGAAGACATTAATTTCACAACCGCTAAGGCAGAAATTGACTTAGAAGATCATCTTGATCAACATGCCTATGACAGGCTGATCTCCGTGATTACTCTAAACCATACCAAGATATATGTTCACTGCAGCACGTCTACAACTCTACGTATTGTCTCAGGCCACAATCTTCTTCCCATGAAGCATACCGATATTTCATTCTCAAAGAAGCATATCGAGACACCATGTTCATTGAAGCATTATCGACTAGTCTACCATCTGGTTCGGCTATGAGCCCTCTAGACAAGATGAATCCTATCAACTTCAGAGCTACGTTCTCACAAGGTTACATGCCAACAAGGCTATGCACCCACTTAGGCTATGCACCCACTTAGGCTATGCACTTACCTAGGCTACATGCCTCCAAATACATGAATTACAAATGGCTTGATCCCCCCACCCATTGAAGGGTACGTAGGTAATCCCTGCTGAAGGAAGCAACTATAAATTTAAACACTTTCCGTGGTTACACGGCTCAGAGCCTAGAAGACAGATTTGGAAGCTAGAATCATCAACCGTAGCAGGAAGACCATGCGGTCATCATTACTGAAAGGTAGTTCTTGCCTTACAATCCATATACCCTGCTGATATCAAGATATTAACGACCAATACTGGCCCACACTCCTAAGCAAATAATCTAAAGGCAGGATCTCTTGGTTCATCAACAACTAAATAAAGAGAAATCATCACGATGACTTTTTGCTTTTTTCCTATCATTCCGTTGAGCACGAATCACTTGTACAAAAAAATATCCTAACAGTTTGGCGCTAGGAGGGGCAATTTTATATTACGTGATGATGTGTGATTTGTTCAAATTACCCTAGAGAAACTCTCTTAAATGAGAGATCGATTGCAATACTTAGGGATCATATCTACAGAGAATCGATATTTCACAAAGTAGACTTTAGCTTTGGATTAAGCTAGGTTAAATAATAGAAAAGAAGTAAATCAAGTAATAAGTTCAAACAGTAAATAAAAGGAGTTGCTTCCTGAGAAACTTCTGAACACTGTCCAACTTTGCTTTGACATCATCTATCTGCTCCTTGCTCAAAGCTGGAGCTGATTTTTTCCTCTCATAATCAGTATTGTTTATGCTATTGCTAGATGCCAAGTTCTCAATAAGCCTTGTTGCTTCTTCTAGACTCCTAGTGCTGAAATTCACTTCACTAGTAGTGTCTAAAGCCATCTGGTACTGCAGATCAATACCTCTAAATAAGGTGCAAAGTAGTTGCACCTTGTTGAAACCGTGGTGTGGAAAGTCTCTCTGGTAGGACTTGAATCTGAACCAAGAGCTTCTGAATGATTCTCCAGGTTCTTGTGTGAATGTGGTTATTATGCTTCTCAAGTCCTCTGCTCACGCATCATCAAAGAAATTGTGCATAAACGCATTCTTGATGTTTGACCAGGATGTCAGAGATCCTGGTGGTAGCTTCTTAAGCCAATGTGTAGCTGATTGAGCAGATGTGAAGCTTCTCCAGCAAGTGAGTACTTGAAGATATTACAAAACAGATAGTCCTCAGGGACTCCATTGGCTTTAATAGCAGATACAAGATCCTCAAACCGCTCCAAATGATCCATTCGATGCTCATGTCGCGATCCATGGTAGCGTGTCTGCGCAACAAGCGTGAAGAATGACGGTTTTATCTCAAAGTCGTTCCTCTAGAAAGCTGGAGGATGAATGGCGGATCTGTTAGCATAGAACTGGTCTGAACGATTGTAGTCTGCCAGTGTCTATTGAGAAGCTTAAGCATTAGCTTAAGGTCGAGCTACTGCAGCATCCGCTTTTACTTCTAGTTCAGGGATTGCAGCCCCCTGATCATCAATTATCTGACCTGTTGCCTTAGGAAGATAACCTTAAAGGTCATACAGGTCTCCTCTCTCATCTTGAACCAAAACTAAAGTCACAACCATCTGAACTCATGAACTACTGTCGATCGATGCCGTGTTGGTGCTATTAATCGATGTTGGTCGTGAAGAAGGATCGATCGGCGGTTGAACGCTACTGTCGATCGATGCTTAACGTATCTTTTTGCGGATCGAGTATTCAATTACAACTGGATCTAGGAAGAGTAATTCCTGGTTCTTGTTGCTTCTGGTACTGCTGGGCATGCACTTGAAAGACAAGAAAGATAAATTATTAGTAAATTGCAGTAATGAAAAAGCCTAGACTAAACCTAGAAAAAAATCTAAGGGCGATCCTTGCACCCCGGAAATGGCACCAAATTTGACAGCGTGCCGGTTACGGTGTATGTTCTTAATAATGCAATCTATCAAATTAACCCTACAAACTACTCTTACCAAGAGAGGTCAAATTGCAGTACTTAGGGATCAAATCCACAGAGAGCGAGGGCACACAATAGATTTATTAAACTATAATGGTTAAGATAGGCAAACTATAAATAGTGGTTTTAATTGTAATTCTATCAGGATTAGGAAATTATCTAAAATACTAAATCGAATGCAAATATGGAAAAGCGTTAGATCTAGGGTTTGAGGCAAGTGAATTATAATGGATAGGATGCATGGAATTATTAATATGCGAGAACAATAAATGTTAACTAGTCCGACCCCATCGTGTCCCAACTATCGTATGTGGACAGAGAAGTGAACCGTTGATCGATGGCTTAGGCCTGAGACGCTAATCAGACAGGAAGTTCGTCCACTGGGACTAAGGCGTTGCAAATCTACACTGGGACGTCTCTGGCTATCCCTCCTGAATTCACCTTGGAGCAGTCCACAAAAGTGAATGAAACACTGGAAGGCTCCACTTTCAGGCTCAGCTTCTCTGCCATAGCTCTAGGCATGATGCTGACTGCTGATCTAGTATCACAGAAGGCATTGGGATACTCGTGGCATTTGACAAATCATGGAACCAGGAACTCCCTAGGGTCACTTTTCTTCTTGAGCATGATCCTCTGCTTCATCTTCTCTCTGAGGTCATTGAACATGCGCTTCATGTCCTCATATGTCTCCTTGTATTCTCTGAAAAACATCCACAATATATGAAGCTCAAAACGGTTGAATTTGGGTCTGAAAAATGGCAAGTCCTTATCACTGCCTTTGATGGTTTTGTGGCCTTTCAGAAAAGGTGCTCTAGGCGACGTAGTTCCTCACGTTTCCAAAGTAATGGGGTTTCAAAGTTGGACGCATTTTGGATTGAAGAAAAAAATAAATAAAAGGGGTGCAACACGAGGACTACTCGGGGGGTCACCCAACCTAGTACTACTCTCGCCCAAACATTCTTAACAACGAATTTCTGATGGGATCCAGTGCATTAGTTCTAGTATGATCTCACCCGTTTGTACATGTCTCGCGATTCCTTATAGCCTTCACTTCAGAAAATTCGGGCGAATTTGCCTGGGACCCGCATGATTTGTTGGCATTTTTTACTTTATAAAAGTGCATGAAAATTGATCGAAAATAGGCGGACAAAACAAAAAAAGACCAGTTCACAACTTTTTAAGGCCTGAAACATTCCACAAAAAGTTTGAGGCTCAAAATGAGTAAATTTGGGTCCACAACATTGCCAGGCCTTATCACTGCCGTTGATGGTTTTATTGCCTTTCCGAAAAGGTGTTGTAGGCAACGTTGTTCTTCATGGTTCAAAAGTTATGGGGTTTCGAATTTCATACCCGTTTTGGATTGAAGAAAAATATAAAAAGGGGTGCAACACGAGGACTTCCCGGGAGATCACCCATCCTAGTACTACTCTCGCCAAGCATGCCTAACTGCGGTGTTATGATGGGATCCGGTGCATTAGTGCTGGTATGATCGCAGCCGTTATTACATGTCTCGCGATTCCTTATATCCATAAATTCATAAAATTTAGGTGATTTTGCGTGGAACCCGCATGATTCGTTGGCATTTTTTACTTTATAAAAGTGTGTTGGCATTGATCGAAAACACGTCGACAAAACAAATAAAGACCGGTTCGCAACTTTTTTAAGCCCCGAAATGTTCCACAACCAGTTTGAGGTTCAAAACGATTGAATTTCGGTCCAAAAATGACCAGTCCTTACCATTCCCTTTGATAGTTGTGTGGCCTTTCCGAAAGGTGCTGTAGCAAACGTTATTTTTCACAGTTCAAAAGTATGGGGTTTCGAAGTTGAGGCACAGTTTTAATTGAAGAAAAAAATAAAAAGGGGGTGCAACACGATGACTTCCCAGAAAGTCACCCATTCCAGTACTACTCTCGCCAAAGCACGCTTAACTATGGAGTTCTGATGGGATCCGGTGCATTAGTGTTGGTATGATCGCAACCATTAGTACATGTCTCACGATTCATTATATCCTTCAATTCAGAAATGTCCGGCAAATTTGCCTGGGACCCACATGATTCGTTAGCATTTTTTACTTTATAAAAGTCCAGAGAAATTGAACGAGAACATGATGACAAAACACATATAAACTGGTTCGCAACTTTTCTAAGTCCAAAAACGTTCCACAGCCAGTTTGACGCTCAAAATAATTAAATTTGGATCCAAAATGGCCAGGCCTTATCACTGCAATTGATGGTTTTGTGGCCTTTATGAAAAGGTGTTGTAGGAAACATTGTTTTTCACAGTTCAAAAGTTATGGGGTTTCGAAGTTGAGACGCGTTTTGGATTGAAGAAAAAAATAAAAAAGGATGCAACACGAGGACTTTCTGGGAGGTCACCCAACCTAGTACTACTCTCGCCCAAGCACGTTTAACGACGGAGTTCTGATGATATCTGGTGCATTAGTTCTGCTATGATGGCACCCATATGTACATGTTTATTGCTTCCTTAAATCCTTCAACTCAGAAAACTATGGCAAATTTTCGTGGGACTCGTATGGTTAGTTGGCCTTTTTTACTTTATAAAAGTGCATGGAAATTGATCGAAAACAGGATGACAAAACACATAAAGACCGGTTCGCAAGGCCCGATACATTGCACAACCAGTTTGAGGCTCAAATTGAATAAATTTGGGTCCACAATATTGCCAGGCCTTATAACTGCCATTGATGGTATTGTGGCCTTTCCGAAAAGGAGTTGTAGCCAACATTATTTTTCACAGTTCAAAAGTATGGGGTTTCGAAGTTGAGGCGCGTTTTGGATTGAAGAAAAAAATAAAAAGGGGGTTGAACACGAGGACTTCCCGGCATGTCACTCATTTTAGTAGTACTCTCCTCCAAGCACGTTTAACTGCGGAGTCTAATGGGATTCGGTGCATTAGTGCTGGTACGAACACAACCGTTATTACATGTCTCGCAATTCCTTACATCCTTAAATTCAGATAATTTGAGTGAAATTGCGTTGGACCCTCATGATTCATTGGCATTTTTTACTTTATTGAAGTTCATGGACATTGATCGAAAACATGATGACAAAACGCATAAAGACCGGTTCTCAACTTTTTAAGCCCCTAAAACGTTCCACAACCAGTATGAGGATCAAAACGGTTTAATTTGGGTCTGAAAAAATGGACAGTCCTTATCATTGGCATTAAAGAAATAGGTGCTGTTGGCCTTTCTGAATAGGTGCTGTTGGCGACATAGTTCCTCAAGTTTCAAAAGTTATGGGGTTTCGAAGTTGAGACGCGTTTTGGATTGAAGAAAAAAATAAATAAAAAGGGGTGCAACACGAGGACTTCCCGGGAGGTCACCTAAACTAGTACTACTCTCGCCCAAGCACACTTAGTGAACGAGTTCAGATGGGATCCGGTGCATTAGTTCTGGTGTGATCGCACCCGTTTGTACATGTCTCGCGCTTCTTTATATCCTTCACTTCAGAAAATTCCAGCGAATTTGCATGGGACCCGCATGATTTGTTGGCATTTTTTACTTTATAAAAAATGAATTGAAATTGATTGAAAATCCGACGACAAAACGCATAAATACTGGTTCGCAACTTTTTTAAACCCCAAAATGTTCCACAACCAGTTTGAGGTTCAAAATGGTTGAATTTAGGTCCGAAAATGGCTAGTGCATACCATTTCCATTGATCGTTTTGTGGCCTTTCTGAAAAGGTGGTATAGGCGACATAGTTCCTCACGTTTCAAAAGTTATGGGGTTTTAAAATTGAGACTCTTTTTCGATTGAAAATAAATAAACAAAAAAGGGTGCAACACGAGGACTTCCCGAACGGACACCCATCCTAGTACTACTCTCGCCCAAGCATGCTTAACTAAAGAGTTCACATGGGATCTGGTGCATTAGTGTTGGTATCCTTTATTTCAAAAAATTCCGGCGTATTTGCGTGGGACCCGCATGATTCGTTGGCATTTTTTACTTTATAAAAGTGCATAGAAATTGATCGAAAACACGATGACAAAATGCATAAAGACCGGTTCCCAACTTTTTAAGGACCAAAACAATCTACAGCCAGTTTGACGCTCAAATGATTAAATTTGGTTCCGGGAAATGGCCAGGCTTTGTCACTGCCATTGATTGTTTTGTGGCCTTTCCGAAAAGGTGCTGTAGGCAACATAGTTTTTCATGGTTCAAAAGATATGGGGTTTCGAAGTTGAAACACGTTTTGGATTGAAGAAAAAGAAATAAAAAGGTGTGCAACACGAGGATTTCCCGGGAGACTTCCCGGGAGGTCACCCATCTTGGTACTACTCTCGTCCAAGCACGCTGAACTGCGGAGTTCTAATGAGATTTGGTGCATTAGTGCTTGTATGATCGATCCCGTTAGTACATGTCTCGCGATTCCTTATATCATAAAATTCAGGTGATTTTGCGTGGGACCCGCATGATTATTTGACATTTTGTACTTAATAAAAGTGTTTTAGGCCCGGTTCACAAATTATTTTCAGGCCCGAAACGTTCCACAGCTAGTCTGAGGCTCAAACCAAATAAATTAGGTTCCAAAACATGGCCAGGCCAAATCACAGCCATTGATGTTTTGTGGCCTCTTCGAAAAGGTGCTATATGTGACGTAGTTCCTCACGGTTCAAAAGTTTTTTGGTTTTTGAAGTGGAGACGCGTTTTGGATTGAAGAAGAAAAAACGAAAAAGTTGTGCAACCCGAGGACTTCCTGGGAGGTCACCCATCCTAATACTAGTCTTGCCCAAGCACACTTAACTGCAGATTTTGATGGAATCTGGTGCATTAGTGCTAGTATGAGCACAACAGTAGTACGTGTCTCCTGAGTCCTTATATCCTTCAGTTCATAAAATTTGAGTGAATTTACGTGGGACCCGCAGGATTTGTTGGCATTTTTTACTTTATTGAAGCTCATGGACATTGATCGAAAACATTATGACCAAACGCAAAAATACTGGTTCACAACTTTTTATGGCCCGAAATGTTCGACAGCCTGTTTGAGGCTCAAAATGAATGAATTTGGGTCTGAAAAAGGGCCAGGACTTGTCACTGCGATTGATGGTTTTGTTGCCTTTCCGAAAAGGTGTTGTACGCGACGTAGTTCCTCAGGGTTCAAAAGTTATTGGGTTTTGAAGTGGAGGCGCATTTTGGATGGAAGAAAAAAGAAAAAAAAAGGAGCAACACGAGACATCACTGGAGGTCACCAATCCTACTACTACTCTCGCCCAAGCACGCTTAACTGTGGAGTTCTAATGGGATCCGGTGCATTAGTGATGGTATGATCACACCAGTTAGTATATGTCTTGCGATTTCGTATATCCTTAAATTCAAAAAATTTGGGTGAATTTGCGTGTGACCCGCATTATTCGTTGACATTTTTTACTTTACAAAAGTGAATGAACATTTATCGAAAACATGACAACAAAACGCAGATAATCGGTACACAGTTATTGGAAGCCCCAAAATGTTCAACAGCCAGTTTGAGGCTCGACACGGTTGAATTTGGGTCTGAAATGGCCAGTCCTTATCACTACCATTGATGGTTTTGTGGCCTTTACGAAAAGGTTTTGTAGGCGATGTAGTTCCTCACGATTAAAAAGTTATGTGGTTTCGAGGATGAAACGCGTTTTAGATTGAAAAAAAAAGAAAAAAAAAAGCGGTGCAACACGAGGACTTCCCGTGAGGTCACCAATCCTAGTACTAGTCTCGCCCAAGAACGCTTAACTACGATGTTATGATGGGATCCGGTGCATTAGTGCTAGTGTGATCGCACCAGTAGTACGTGTCTCGCGATTCCACATATCCTTCAATTCAGACCCGCATGATTCATTGGTATTTTTTCCTTTATTGAAGTGCATGGACATAGATTGAAAACATGATGACCAAACGAAGAAAGACTGGTTCACAACTTTTTGATGGCTAGAAACGTTCGACAGCCTGTTTGAGGCTTAAAATGAATGAATTTGGGTCCGAAAATGGCCAGGTCTTATCACTGCAATTGATGGTTTTGTGGCCTTTCCGAAAAGGTGTTGTAGGCGACGTAGTTCCTCACGGTTCAAAATTTATTGGGTTTCGAAGTAGGGACGCATTTTGGATTGAAGAAAAAAGAAAGAAAAAGGAGTGCAACACGAGTACTTCACTGGAGGTCACCCATCCTAGTACTACTCTCGCCCAAGCGCGCGTAACTGCGGAGTTTTGATGGGATCCGGTATATTAGTGCTGGTATGATCACACCCGTTAGTACTTGTCTTGCAATTTCTTATATCCTTAATTTCAGAAAATTTGGGTGAATTTGCGTGCGACCTGCATTATTCGTTGGCATTTTTTACTTTATTAAAGTGCATGGACATTTATCGAAAACATGACAACAAGACGCAGATAACCGGTTCACAACTATTTTAAGCCCTGAAATGTTCAACAGCCAGTTTTACGCTCGAAACGGTTGAATTTGGGTCTGAAATGGCCAGTCCTTATCACTGCCATTGATGGTTTTGTAGGCGACGTATTTCCTCACGATTAAAAAGTTTTGTGGTTTCAAGGTAGAAACGTGTTTTGGATTGAAAAGAAAAAAGAAAAAGGGGCACAACACGAGGACTTCCTGTGAGGTCACCAATCATAGTACTAGTCTCGCCCTAGCACGCTTAACTGCGGAGTTATGATGGGATCCGGTGCATTACTGCTAGTATGATCGCACCAGTAGTACGTCTCTCGCGATTCCTCATATCCTTCATTTCAAAAAAATTGAGTGAATTTGCGTGGGACCCGCAGGATTCATTGGTATTTTCTTACTTTATTGAAGTGCTTGGACAATAATTGAAAACATGATGACCAAACACAGAAAGACTGGTTCACAAATTTTTATGGCCCGAAATGTTCGACAGCCTGTTTGAGGTTGGGTCCGAAAATGGCCAGGGCTTGTCACTGCCATTGATGGTTTTGTGGCCTTTCCGAAAAGGTGCTGTAGGCGACATAGTAACTCACGGTTCAAAAGTTATTGGGTTTCGAAGTAGAGACGCATTTTGGATTGAAGAAAAAAGAAAGAAAAAGGGGTGCAACACGAGTACTTCACTGGAGGTCACCCATCCTAGTACTACTCTTGCCAAAGCACGCGTAACTGCGGAGTTTTGATGGGATCCGGTGCATCAGTGCTGGTATGATCACACCCGTTAGTACATGTCTCGTGATTCCTTATATCCTTCAATTCAGAAATCTTGAGTGAATTTGGGCGGGACCTGCATGATTCGTTCGCATTATTTAATTTATTGAAGTGCATGGACATTGATCGAAAACACGACGACAAAACGCAGAATTTCGCAACTTTTTTAAGACCCAAAACATTCCACAGCCAGTTTGAGTTTCAAAATAAATGAATATTAGCTGATAAATGGCCAGGTTATATCGCAGCCATTGATAGTTTTGTGGCCTTTCCGAAAAGGTGATGTAGGCGACGTAGTTACTCATGGTTCAAAAATTATTGGGTTTCGAAGTGGAGACGAGTTTTGGATTGAAGAAAAAAAAGAAAAAAGGGGTGCAACACGAGTACTTCACTGGAGGTCACCCATCCTAGTACTACTCTTTCCCAAGCACGCTTAACTGCGGAGTTCTGATGGGATTGTTTTGCATTAGTGCTGCTATGATCACACCCCTTAGTACATGTC
The DNA here is from genome assembly GCA_905132885.1 of Moricandia moricandioides. Taxonomy (NCBI): domain Eukaryota; kingdom Viridiplantae; phylum Streptophyta; class Magnoliopsida; order Brassicales; family Brassicaceae; genus Moricandia; species Moricandia moricandioides. The sequence goes on along the minus strand of CAJHQQ010000123.1, from coordinate 147,007 downwards.
TTGCCATTCCTTATATCCAACAATTCAGAATCATTGAGTGATTTTACGTAGGACCTACATGATTCGTCTGCATTTTTTACTTTATTGAAGTTCATGGACTTTAACACAAACGACAATTTCACAACTATTTAAGGCCCGCAATATTCCACGGCCAGTTTGAGGCTCAAAACTAATGAATATTGGTACGAAAAAAGTCCATGCTTTATCACTACCATTGATGGTTTTGTGATATTTCCGAAAAGGTGTTGTAGGCGACGTACATCCTCATGGTTCAAAAGTTATTGGGTTTCTAAGTGGAGACGCGTTTTGGATTGAAGAAAACAAAAAGAAAAAATGGGTTCTACGCGAGGACTACCCGGCAGGTCACCCATCCTAGTACTACTCTCGTCCAAGCACGCTGAAGTGCAGATTTCTATTGAGATTTGGTGCATTAGTGCTTGTATGATCGAACCCGTTAGCACGTGTCTCGCGATTCCTTATATCATAAAATTCAGGTGATTTTGCGTGGAATCCGCATGATTATTTGACATTTTGTACTTAATAAAAGTGTTTTAGATTCAAATTTTTTTTTCAGGCCCGAAACGTTCCACAGCTAGTTTGAGGCTCAAAAAAAATAAATTATGTTCCAATAAATGGCCAGGCCAAATCACAGCCATTGATGTTTTTGTGGCCTCTCCGAAAAGGTGCTATATGTGACGTAGTTCCTCACGGTTCAAAAGTTATTGGTTTTTGAAGTGGAGACGCGTTTTGGATTGAAGAAGAAAAAACGAAAAAGTTGTGCAACCCGAGGACTTCCTGGGAGGTCACCCATCCTAATACTAGTCTTGCCCAAGCACACTTTACTGCAGATTTTGATGGAATCTGGTGCATTAGTGCTAGTATGAGCACAACAGTAGTACGTGTCTCCTGAGTCCTTATATCCTTCAGTTCATAAAATTTGAGTGAATTTACGTGGGACCCGCAGGATTTGTTGGCATTTTTTACTTTATTGAAGCTCATGGACATTGATCGAAAACATTATGACCAAACGCAAAAATACTGGTTCACAACTTTTTATGGCCCGAAATGTTCGACAGCCTGTTTGAGGCTCAAAATGAATGAATTTGGGTCTGAAAAAGGGCCAGGACTTGTCACTGCGATTGATGGTTTTGTTGCCTTTCCGAAAAGGTGTTGTACGCGATGTATTTCCTCACCAATCCTAGTAGTACTCTCGCCCTAGCACGCTTAACTGCGGAGTTCTGATGGGATCCGGTGCATTAGTGCTTGTATGAGCGCACCAGTAGTACGTGTCTCCTGAATCCTTATATCCTTCAATTCAGAAACTTTGTGTGAATTTGCGTGGGACCTGCAATTCGTTCGCATTTTTTTATTTCATTGAAGCCCATGGACATTGATCGAAAACATGAGGACATTAACGCAGACAGATCATTTATCATCTTTTATTAAGGCCCGACACATTCCCCATACAATTTTGAGGCTCAAAACTAATGAATACTAGTCCGCAAAAAGGCCAGGCTTTATCACTACGATTTGTTTTGTGGCCTTTCCGAAAAGGTTCTATAGTGGAAATAGTTCCTCACTGTTCAAAAGTTATTGGGTTTCGAAGTGCAGATGCATTTTGGATTGAAGAAAAAAAAAGAAAAAGGGGGTGCAACACGAGGACTTCACGTGACAATCCTAGTAATAGTCACGCCCAAGCACGCTTAACTACGGAGTTTTGATGGGATCTGGTGCATTAGTGCTAGTATGATCGCACGGTTAGTACATGTCTCGGGGTTCCTTATATCCTTCAATTCAGAAAGTTTGAGTGAATTTGCGTGGGACCCACATGATTCGTTGGTTTTTGTACTTTATTGAAGCACGTGGACATTGATTGAAAAAGACGACAAAATGCACAGAAAACAGTTCGCAACTTTCTTAAGGTCCGAAACGTTCCACAACCAGTTTGAGGCTCAAAAATGAATATTGGTCTGAAAAATGGCCAGGCTTTATCAGTGCCATTGGTTTTGTGGCCTTTCCGAAAGGTTATGTAGGCGACGTAGTTCCTCACGATTCAAAAGTTATTGGGTTTCGAAGTGGAGACCCGTTTTGGATTGAAGAACAAAAAAGAAGAAAAAATGGGTGCAACGCGAGGACTTCCTGTGAGGTCACCAATCCTAGTAATACTCTTGCCCAAGCACGCTTAACTGTGTTGTTCTGATGGGATTCGGTGCATTAGTGCTAGTATGATCGCACCGTTAGTACATGTCTCGCGATTCCTAATATCCTTCAATTCAGAAAGTTTGAGTGAATTTACATGGGACCTCAGGATTCGTTGGCCATTGATGGATTTTTGGCCTTTTCAAAAACATGTTGTAGGCAACGTAGTTCCACACGGTTCAAAAGTAATTGGGTTTCGAAGTGGAGAGCATTTTGGATTGAAGAAAAAAAGGGGTGCAATGCGGAGGACTTCCTGGGAGGTCACCATCCTAGTACTACTCTCTGCCAAGCATGCATAACTGCGGAGTTCTGACGGGATCCAATGCACTAGTGCTGGTATTATCGCACCCGTTAGTACATGTCTCGCGATTCGTTATATCCTTAAATTCATAAAATTCGAGTGAATTTGCGTGGGAACCTCATGATTCGTTGGCATTTTTACTTTAATTAAGTGCATGGACATTGATCGAAAACACGACGACAAAACGCAGAAGGACCGGTTCATAAGTTTTTAAGGCCCAAAACATTCCACAGCCAGTTTCAGGCTAAAAAAAAATAATTTGCTTCCAAAAAATGGCCAGGCCTTATCACTGCCATTCATGGTTTCATGGCCTTTCCGAAAAGGTGCAGTAGGAGACATAGTTCCTCATGGTTCAAAAGTTATTGGGTTTCGAAGTGGAGATGCATTTTGGATTGAAGAAAAACAAGAAAATGGGGTGCAACAAGAGGACTTCCCATGAGGTCACCAATCCTAGTACTACCCTCGCCCAAACACTCTTAAGTGCGGAGTTCTAATGGGATCCGGTGCATTAATGCTAGTATGATCGCACCGTTAGTACATGTCTCGCGATTCCTTATATCCTTTAGTTCATAAAGTTTGAGTGAATTTGTGTGGTACCCGCAGATTCGTTGGCATTTTTTTACTTTATTGAAGTGCATGGATATTTATCGAAAACACGATAACAAAATGCAAAAAGAACGGTTAACAATTTTTTAAAGGCCCGAAACAATCCACAGCCAGTGTGAGGCTCAAAACAAATGAATGTAGGTCCGAGAATTGGCCATTCTTTTTCACTGCCATTGGATTTGTGGCCTTTACGAAAGGTTATGTAGGCGACGTAGTACCTCACGGTTAAGAGTTATTGGGTTTCGAAGTGGAGACGCATTTTGGATTAAATTAAGAAAAAGAAAAAAAGGTGCAGTGTGAGGACTTCCCGGGAGGTCACCCATCCTAGTACTACTCTCGCCCAAGCACGCTTCAGTGCAGAGTTCTTATGGGATCCGGTGAATTAGTACTGGTATGATCACACCTGTTAACTTTATTGAAGTGCGTGGACATTGATCGAAAACAAGACGACAAAACGTAAAAAAGACTGGTTCGTAACTTTTTTAAGGCCCGTAACGTTCCACATCCAGTTTGAGGCTTAAGACAAATCAATTTGGGTGCAACACGAGGACTTCCCGGGAGTTCACTCATCCAAGTACTAGTCTTGCCCAAGCAAGCATAACCGCGGAGTTTGTTAGCATTTTTTAGTTTATTGAAGTGCATGGAAATTGATTGAAAACACGTCGAACAAAACGTAGAAAGACCGGTTCGCAAAGTTTTTAAGGCCCAAAATGTTCCACAGCCAGTTTGAAGCTCAAAAATTTAAAATGGGTCAAAAATGGCCAAGTGTTATCACTGCCGTTGATAGTTTTGTGGCCTTTCCGAAAAGGTGCAGTAGATGACATAGTTCCTCATGGTTAAAAAGTTATTGGGTTTCGAAGTGGAGATGAATTTTAGATTGAAGAAAAAAAAAAGAAAAATGGGTGCAACTCGAGGACTTCCCGTGAGGTCACCAATTCTAGTACTACTCTCGCTCAAGCACGCTTAACTACGGAGTTATGATGGGATCCGGTGCATTAGTGCCAGTGTGATCACACCGTTAGTACATGTCTCGGAATTCCTTATATCCTTCAATTTAGAAAATGTGAGTGAATTTCCGTGGGGCCTGCAGGACTCGTTGACATTTTTTAATTTATTGAAGTGCATGGACATTGATTGAAAAAATGACGACAAAATGCATAACGACCAATTCGTAACCTTTTTAAGGCACAAAAAGTTCCACAGCCAGTTTGAGGATCAAAACGGTAGAATTTGGGTCCGAAAAATGATCAGGCCTCGTCATGTCTATTGATGGTTTTTGTGGCCTTTCCGAAATTGTTCTATAGGCGACGTAGTTCATCACGGTTCAAAAGTTTTTGGGTTTCGATGTGGAGACACGTTTTGTATTGAAGAAAAAAAAAGAAAAAAGTGGTGCAACACGTATACTTTACTGGAGGTCACCCATCCTAGTACTACTCTCACCCAAGCACACTTAACTGCGTAGTTCTGATGGGATCCGGTGCATTAGTGCATGTATGATCACACCCGGTAAGACATGTCTCGCGATACCTTATATCCTTCAATTAATAAACTTTGAGCGAATTTGCGTGGACCCGCATGATTTGTTCGCATTTTTTACTTTATTGAAGTGCATGGACATTGATCGAAAACATGACGATAAAAACGAATACCATTTCGCAATTTTTAAGGACCAAAACGTTCCACAACCAGTTTGAGGCTCAAAACAAATGAACATTGCTCCGAAATATGGTAAGGCTTTACCGCAGCCATTGATGGTTTTGAGGCCTTTCCGAAAAGGTGTTGTAGGCGACGTAGTTCCTCACGGTTCAAAAGTTATTGGGTTTCGAAGTTGAGACGCATTTAAGATTGAAGAAAAAAAGAAAAGAAAAAGGGGTGCAACGCGAGGACTCCCCGGAGGGTCACCCATCCTAGCACTACTCTCTCCCAAGCACACATATTTGCGAAGTTCTGATGTGATCTAGTGCAGTAGGTGACATAGTTCAGTTGATAGTTTTGTGGCCTTTCCGAAAGGGTGCAGTAGGTGACGTAGTTCCTCACGGTTCAATGTTATTGTGTTTTGAAGTCGAGATGCATTTTGGGTTGAAAAAAAGAGAAAAAAAGGGTGCAACACGAGGACTTCCAAGGAGGTTACCCATCCTAGTACTACTCTTGCCCAAGCATGGTTAACTGTGGAGTTCTGATGGAATCTTGTGCAATAGTGCTGGTATGAACGCACCCGTTAGTACATGTCTCATTATTTCTTATATCTTCAATTCAGAAACTTCGAGTGAATTTGCTTGAGACCTGCATAATTCGTTGGCATTTTTATTTTGTAAGTGTATTGATATTGATCGAAAACAAGACGACAAAACGTATAAAGACCAGTTCACAACTTTTTTCAAAGCCCAAAACCTTCCCAGCCAGTTTAAGGTTCATGATGGTTTAATTTGGGTCCAAAAAATGGCCTTATCACAGCCGTTGATGGTTTTGTGCCCTTTCCGAAAAGGTGTTGTAGGAAACGGAGTTCCTCACGGTTCAAAAGTTATTGGGTTTCAATAGAAAAAAGAGTGCGACACGGGGACTTCCTGGGAGGTCACCCATTCTAGTACTACCCTCGCCCAAGTACACTTAACTGCAGAGTTCTGATGGGATCCGGTGCATTAGTTCTGGTACAATCGCAGCCTTTAGTACATGTCTCGCGATTCCATATATCCTTAATTTCAGAAAATTTGGGTGATTTTGGGTGGCACCCACAGGATTTGTTGGCATTTTTTACTTTATAAAAGTGCATGGACATTAATCGAAAACACGACGAGAAAATGGTGAAACACTGGTTCGCAACTTTTTTAAGGCCCAAAATGTTCCACAGCCAAATTGAGGCTCAAAATGAATGAATTTGGGTCCGAAAATGGCCAGGCCTTACCACTGCCATTATTGGTTTGGTGGCCTTTCCGAAAACGTGTTGTCGGCAACGTAGTTCCTCACGGTTCAAAAGCTATTGGGTTTTGAAGTGGAGAAGTGTTTTGGATTGAAGAAAATAAAAATAAAAAGGGTGCCCCATGAGGACTTCCCAAGAGGTCACCCATCCTAATACTACTCTTGCCCAAACACGCTTAATGGCGGAGTTCTAATGGGATCCATGGCATTAGTTCTGGTATGACCGTACCCGTTAGTACATGTCTCGCGATTCCGTATATCTTTCAATTCAAAAAATTCGAGAGAATTTGGGTGGGACCCGCATGATTTGTTGGCATTTTTTACTTTATTGAAGTGCATGGACATTGATCAAAAACGCGACGAAAAAAATGCCGAAAGACCGGTTTGCAACATTTTTAAGGCCCAAAACGTTCCACAGCCAGTTTGAGGATAAAAAATGAATTTGAGTCTGAAAAATGGCCAGGCCTTATCACTGCCATTGAAGATTTTGAGGCCTCTTCGAAAAGGTGCTGTAAGCGACATAGTTCCACATGGTTCAAAAGTTATTGGGTTTTGAATTGGACACGCGTTTTGGATTGAAAAAAAAAAACAAAAAAACGTGTGCAACACGAGGACTTCTTGGGCGGTCACGCAATCTTGTACTACTCTCGCCCAAGCACGCTTAACTGCAAAGTTCTAATGGGATCCGGTGCATTAGTACTGGTATGATCGCACCCGTTAGTAAATGTCGTTGAAACACAGAAAGACCAGTTCATAACTTTTTATGCCCTGAAACGTTCCCCAGCTAGTTTGAGGCTCAAAAACGGTTAAATTTTTGCCGGAACAATGTCCAGCCCTTATCACTGCCATTTATGGTTTTGTGGCCTTTCCGAAAAGGTGTTGTAGGCGACGTAATTCCTTATGGTTAAAAATTTATTGGGTTTCGAAGTGGAGATGCATTTTGGATTGAAGAAAAAAAGGAAAATAGGGTGCAACACGAGGACTTCCCCGGAGGTCACCCATCCTAGTACTACTCTCGCCCAAGCATTCTTAATTGCAGAGTTCTAATTGGATCCGGTGCATTAGTGCTGCTATGATCGCACCCATTACTACATGTCTCGCGATTCCTTATATCCTTCAATACAGAAACTTTGAATGAATTTGCGTGGGACTCGCATGATTTGTTGGTACATTTTACTTTATAAAAGTGCATAGACATTGATCGAGAACACGACGACAAAACTCATAAAGACAGGTTCACAACTTTTCTAAGGCCCTAAATGTTCCGCAGCCAGTTTTTGGCTCAAAATGAATGAATATGGGTCCAAAAGTGGGCAGGCCTTACCACTGCTATTGATGGTTTTGTCGCCTTTCCGAAAAGGTTATGTAGGCGACGTATTTTCTCACTGTTCAAAAGTTATTTGATTTCAAAATGGAAAAGCGGTTGAATTGAAGAAAAAAAAATAAAATTTCGTGGTTTAATAGATTCTCTAAACTTCTAGTTCAACTCTCGTTTCTTACTAGTTATTTAAATTGTTTAAGATAGATTCCAGGTTATAATCAAGCTCTCGCTTGCGCTATATAACCCTAATTTCTAAGGTTGAAGTGATCAAATTCAACTTAGCATTAAGAGCAACTTAATTAAAGAACCAAGAAGATTACCCTAACAATTCTATAAAATCACCAATACATTACTACCATAGAATAACCCTAAATATATAGAGAACTGCTCAGACATAGCAATAAAGAACATCATTAAATTATGAATAAATTGCATAGAATAGACTGAGTAAAAAGATAAGGAGTTCAAGATCTTCTCTGTAATGATGATAAGATCTTTCTCTCCAATAGAAGTAGCAATGTGTTCCAACTCTAACACTCTGATGTAACTTAGCTGCTGCCTAGTTTCTGAATAATACAGCTTAGGGCTTAACAAAGATAGAAAGCCCTAATAAATAGTCTAGATTTTGGTCAGGGACATGTCTTGCAATTAAAAGAGACTTCTGGGTAAAACTTGTAGTTTCTCGATCCTTCTGCCGACTTCATCGTCGATCGACGCACAGTGTGTGACATCGATCGATGGTTCATTCATAAATCTGGATCCGACTCTGGGTTTTTGCTGGGCAATCCAAATTGCTCCAAAATAGTCCAATAACTCCAATTGCTTCCAATAAGTACCTAGACCTGTAAATGCTCTACAACAATACCAAATGCATATAAAAGACTCTAAATATAGTATATATATATCATAAGTAAAATAGTTAAGATCCATAGTATATCTACTCCCCCGAACTTAACCTGTTGCTTGTCTTCAAGCAAACAAAGCATGTATGAGAAGTTTTGAAAAACGAAGACTCACATATTGTCTAAGTATAACTGTCATCTTACTTTCTTGCAGCCACATTCTATCAAGTTAATCACAGAGAAACTTTATTAATCCTATCCTAGTATAACAACCAAATTCATTCTACCAACAACTTAGCAAATACTAGTCTCACTCGCCCTCTTCTGATTTCAATTCGTTGCATAAAATAAATCTGCAGGCTTTACCTTGGGAGTATCGATCAAAGGATACATGGACTCTTATCTCTGCAAGTATCTGAACACACATGTAGTCTTCTCTGATTCCTTTCCTCTCTCTCTTCTCACTTCTTCTCAGTCAATGTCTCCCTTCTTTTGAGGGTATCATTTTATTTTTTTAATTTACTGAGATATTTGGATAGGCTTCCATGAATCAAGCCCTAATGGTTTTTGCCACCAGATCATGTTCACTTCTTTTTGCCTTTTTTATCTCTTTCTAGGATCATATGAATCAAGCTTTAATGGTTGTAGCCACCAAATCGTGTTCGACTCTTTTTTTTTAATCTGAAGGGGAGAGAGTGGGGAATTAGAAGCACACATTCTTTTACCTTCCAGACTTGCAGAAGGAATTCGATCCAGTGTATACCAAATCCTAAAGCAAGCAAATAATGTCAGGATTAGTGTTGGAAATCAGCTTATGTTTCTTCAAACTTTCTAAGCAAGTGTGATATAGTGGTAGGATGATCCACTTTGGTATCTCTAGTAATCTCTGCAACAACCTTCTAAGAATGGTGCTAAAGTGTGGTTAGTCAATAGAAATTTTTTTATCATAGTCCTCTTCTTGACTCGATAATTTTTTTTGAAAAACTTATATAGATATAGTAAATAAAACTCAAAACAAATCAAATAGCATCAACGAACCTCCCCCAGACTTAAATTACACTGTCTCCAGTGTAATCCGCCTCAAATTGGTTATGAGAAAATAAATCATAAGTAAACAGTGTTAGAGATAGTCGAATATACCAACACTGTTAGGTGTATCGATCGATGGCTGTAGGTGAGCGTCGACCGATGGTAAACTATCATCGACGATCGATGGTGAACATATGGTGTCGATCGATGAATTATTCGAACTATCGGGAAACCTTCATATATAGAATATATATTGAATTAGGTAAAAATATAAGTAAAGTTAAAAGCTCGTTACGCTTATGTTAGAGTGCCATCGATCGATAGCAACAAGGAGGCCTCGATCGATGGTAGGTCGTCAGACCGAATCGTGTGTGTCTACTTTCCATTTTCATCATCTCTCTCTAGGTTAGCTCTGTTAGACACTCAAACACATGGTGAAAATAAGATCAAACAGTACTAAAGAAATAAGTAGTAGAAAATAGAAATGCAACAAAAATAAATAATAATAAGTATAAGTCTAAAAGGGAGATGAAGTAAAGGAGAAAGGAGTATCGAAAAGACTACTCCTCGTTGGATGTATCCTGGTCCTGCTGCTGCTGCTGCTGTGGTGCTGGAGGTGATCTGGCTCGTGTCCTGGAACGGATGAAGCACTGGCATCGTGACATGGTCTCTACCCTGGCCTATATTTCGACGCGCATCCACCATGACTCGCTGGAAAGAACCATGGTCGTGTATGGGCATCTTTGGAATCACAGGGAAGGCTGGAAGAGGTGGAGGCGGCTGTGCTGGCTCGTCTGCTCCTGCTGCTGAGACCGGGTGTTCTGGGCAGAGACCTCATCTGCATCTGACTCTAAGGGGTGCGGTGTGGATGTGGCGCTCAGCTGGGTGGAATGCGAGGTGCTATATATCGTCAGAGAAGTCTATCACCTCTTGCAGTGGTAGTGCTATCATCCTCGGTCCCTCGTCATCCACAAATGACCAAAAGCATCCCTCCTTCAACCACTGGGCCCTCGTCAGGTGACCCTCATACATTATGCGCAGTCCTCTCTCCACCGAAGCTCCTTCGAGGCTGATGCCAAGAAAGCTGAAATGGGTGTCAGGAGGCTCCCAATTATCTCCCTTTTCGCGCCAGAACCGTGGAATGGCTTGTCCTTCAGGGTCGCTAGATGCTCCGCAAATATAGCTCCCATGTTCTTTTTGTTTTATGTTTTTATTGTTAATTATTATTAATATTAATTATATATATATATAATTTAGATTAGTGGACTGCCTCCCACTCAGCGCTTGTTTAAAGTCGTTAGCTTGACGAAAAATGGGCTCATCATTTGGGATTAGGCATCTCTAGACGTGTGATCTGAATATGCGGAATTTCAGCTCTAGCCCAATAGTGTTTCACTCGCTGCCCATTCACCATGAAATCTTCTCCTTTAGGATTGAACAAGATGACTGTCCCGTGAGGCTTTCTTTGATGGTGAACGGTCCAGACCAATGAGAATGTAATTTTCCAGGAAATAGGGTTAGCCGAGACTTGTACATGAGTACTTGATCGTTTGGTTCGAAATGACATGAAATAATTTTCTTGTCGTGTTAGGATTTCGTTCTCTCCTTGTACAATTTCGAGTTCTCGTAAGCGTGGTATCAGATTTCGTCGAGCTCATTTAGCTGAACTAATCTATTTTCTGCGGCATATTTAGCATCAAAGTTTATCTTTTTATGGCCCATTCGGCTTTATGCGCTAGTTCCTAATGGAGTTTTAAACGTTGTTCGGTATGCCATAGTGCATCATCTAACTTCAAAGACCAATCTTTACGGGTTGATCCTATCATATTTTCTAGTATTTCTTTGATATGACGGTTGGATACTTCTACTTGTCCGCTGGTCTGAGGATGATAGGGTTGAGCTACTCGATGGTGAACTCCATGTTTCTTGAGCAGTTTTTCGAACACTTTGTTAACGAAGTGGGTACCTCCATCGCTTATTACGATTCGCGGAACTCAAAATCTGGGAAGATAATACTCTTAAAGAGTTTAACGACTACGGCGGCATTGTTTTTCGGAGTTGTTATCACTTCCACCCATTTAGATACATAGTCTACAGCGACCAGTATGTATTTGTTTCCGTGCAAAGAAGGAAAAGGGCCCATGAAATCGATGCCCTAGCAATCAAACACTTCAACTTCAAGTATGAAATTTGTTCCATCTTGTTTCTCTTGCTGATTTTTCCTCTTCTTTGGCAGGGGTCGCATTTCGCTACATAGGCTTGAGCATCTCGAAACATAGTGCGCCAACAAAATCCTGCTTGTAGGATGTTTGACACTGTCTTAAAACTAGCAAAATGTCCGGCGTAACCGGATCCGTGACAATGATATAGAATTTCTGGATTTTCGCTTTCGGCAACACATCGTCTGTATATGCCGTCAGAGGAGTGTTTGTAAAGATAAGGTTCATCCTAGTGATATCTCCGGATTTTCTCTCAAAAATTTCCTTTTATGATATCCTTTGAAGAGTTCGGGTTCTACTTCGGCCGCAAGATAGTTTACTATATCTGCGTACCAAGGTCTATTGGTGGTGTTCAGTGCACACACCCCCCGACTTAAACTTCTGCCTCCGGGAGAATCGACATTTGGAGTTGAAAGGTTACAACTGACGTTGATATCGATTGGGATGATTATTTCATTGTCCTTCTCGAAGGGATCGTCGGTCGACGGTATATGTGTAACATCGATCGATGTTCTACGGATGTAGTTGTTCGATGGGCTTAGCATAGTGTCGATCGATTCCATTTCATGTGACGAACTAACTTTGCCGACGAAAGTTGATTTTGCTAAGTAGACATTTTTTGTGGGTAAGAAATCATCTATAGGGATGTCGTCATCTACTCTTATTCGTGACAAGTAATCTGCAACTCCTTTTTCTATCCTTTTCTTGTCTTCTACTTCTATATCAAATTCTTGGAGAAGTAGAATCCACCGTAAAAGCCTCGTCTTAGCATCCTTTTTGTTCATTAAATATTTTATCGCTGAGTGGTCGGTGTGAACAACCACTTTTAAACCGACTAGATAGGAACAAAAATTTTCGAAGGCGAATACTACAGCTAATAACTCTTTTTCCGTCGTAGAATAGTTGCGTTGCGCATCATCGAGGATCCTACTAGCATAGTATATATTGTGAAAATTGTTGTCCTTTTTCTGCCCAAGCACATCGCCTACAGGGAAATCGCTGGAGTCGCACATAATCTCAAAAGGTAAATTCCAATCCAGTGCTTGGACAATAGGGGCGGACACGAGTGCTGACTTGATTTCTTTAAAGGCTTCGAGACATTCAGGTGTATAATCGAATTTCACTTCTTTGCACATAAGTGCAGTAAGGGGTCTAGTAACTTTGCTAAAATCTTTTATGAATCGCCTACTGAACCCATAATATCCTACAAAACTTCTAACATCTTTGACATTAGTGGGTGGCGGCAGTCCAGTCATTACGTCAATCTTTTCTCTGTCGACCTCAATTCCGGCTGCTCAGACCTGGTGTCCCAAGAAAATTTCGCTGTTAACCATAAAATGGCATTTTTCCCAGTTCAAAACAAGATTTTTTTCTTCGCATCGAGCTAATACCTAACACAGGTTATTGAGACATGTCTTGAAATTTGGACCATGTACAGAGAAATTATCCATGAAAACCTCCATGAAGTCTTTGATCAAATCAGTAAATATCGACATCATGCATCTTTGGAAGGTCGCAGGGGTGTTACAAAGTCCAAATGGCATCCTGCGATATGCGAACGTTCCATAGGGACATGTAAAGGTGGTTTTTTCTTGGTCGTCCAGATGTATGGGGATCTGGAAGAATCCGGAATACCCATCAAGTAAACAATAGTATTCGTGGCTCGCGAGCCTTCCTAACATTTGATCGATAAAGGGTAAGGGGAAATGATCTTTTCGTGTGGCAGTATTTAGTTTCCGATAATCGAGACACATTCTGTGTCCGGTGACAGTTCTAGTAGGGATAAATTCATCTTTATCATTCCATACCACTGTAATTCCTCCTTTCTTTTGGACAACATGAACTGGGCTTACCCAGTTGCTGTCTGAGATCAGATAAATGACGCCTGCTTCTAGGAGTTTCATGATTTCCTTTTTAACTACTTCCTTCAGGTTAGGGTTCAATCTCCTCTGATGCTCGATGGATGATTTTGATTCATCATCAAGGTGTCTCCTATGCATACATAAATCGGGAGAACTTCCCGTTATGACATCTAGCAAATATCCGAGAGCTTTGCAGTGCTTTCACAGTTTCTTCAGCAATAGCGCTTGCTCTCCGCTACTCAAATCGGCATTTATGATGACAGGATAGGAGTTGTCGTAAAGAAAAGCATATTTAAGGCCAGTTAGAAGCGGAGGAAAGGGAGAGTTAGCATGGCAGATTTTTGTCTTAACCGCTGCGGTTGATTTTGGGTCAGGGCGTCGATCGATTCTACGATCCAAGGGTTGAGCGATTATAGACTCAGGGCATCGACTGATGTCCGGTAAGGGTTGTCGATCGACGTCTCCTATGTCTGTGGCTTTTCCCTTAGGTTCAACAATTAATTCCTCAAGATCGTCATTTTTGTCCTAGTAAATCGGGTTCAGGGAGGATATCGGGGTTCTTCTTGTACATTTCAAGCGAGATGGGATACGATTTATCATTTTTCGTTTTCATTCGTTGCGATTTTATCGAATTCATCGATGGTGATACTCTCTTTAACGCTAGGGGTGAGTTGTCGACCACTTCGTAAAGCTACGACATTGCATTGTTACCTGGGGTTAGCGTCCGTTTTACAAGGTAAAAATCCATCCTCTCCCCATTATGGACATAGCGTTGCTCGCCACTTGGTTGTCGATTCTCTTAATGTGTTCGCTCAAAGTTTCAAATTTTTCTCTCTGAGTATGTAAGATCTAACTTCTTATTGAGGTCGGCGACTATTTTACCGTTTTCTGTGAAGGCTTGATTCATTTTTGACTTCAAACTTCTTTCGTATCTATTCACAGTGGTGTCACAGTTGCTTGTGAAATTTCCAGCCTCTTCCCTAAATCGTTGATTGTGGGAACAAATTCGCACTGTCAATTTCTGTTGATTCAGGAACGCAGGGTAAACCCTAGTTTCCCAGAGGTTCCAGATATCTACAAAACCACACGTAAATCAGTCATAACACAAAGTAAATATTGAAGAACAAAGTAAGAATCGAAAAGAGAGCAAATAGATGTCTTATTCCGAATTTGCGTATGAACGTTTTCAACAAGATAGAAGCCTCGGCTATCAGAGCTATCGGCGAGATCCCTAGTTCTAATAACCAAAGACTGCAAAACCCTAGTTGAGTCGCAGCTCGGATAACAAAAAGGGAAAGTTGCCTAAATGTTCTAAGTGCTAAGCTATGTTTGCTTTGAGTGGAGATTTTCATATGTCCTCTGCATCATCACCCTTGAAGTCCTCATATAATCCTCTAGAGGTGGTTTACTCTTTCCTCTTCTGCCCTTGGTCGAATTTATCGCTTCGCGGAAATATTCTTTTTTTCCCCGATCTTCATGATTATCTTCGGAAACTTAATACTTATCCTTCGATCTTGACATTGATTTTTTGAACTTAAAATTTATCCCGTCCTGCAAAATAAAAGATAAACCGTCACAAAGTTTGAGCTTGATTTCATATAAAATCGTGAGCGGGACTTTAGCCGAGCTTTAGACCTCGTCGGGCCGTATTCTAACTTATGCGTTTCTATGATTTTATCAACAAAGAATTGCTAAGACGACGGCGTCCGAAAGTTAGAATCCTTCGTATGGGGAATGTGAGTCTAGATGTTTAGTTAACCGTTATCATCTCGTACGATCGACCTGATCCTTTCTCGAGAAAACGAGTTCTTTCGGTAAAGTTCCAATGTTAATCCCGATCAAGACGGAAAAAAAGATAAGTTCGATCAAGTATCAAAAGAGGGAGTTTAACGAGGACAAGGTGAAAATGGATTGATTTAATCCAACTTTCCGAACAAGCGAGTCGATTTTCTCGTGCCATCTAACTCGCCCGTTCGGTGAGTCAGGCTCGTCTAACTCGCCAAACGGGCGAGTTGGTCGTTTCTTGCCGTCCAACTCGTCGTATGGGCGAGTTGGTTGGTACTTGCTGTTCAACTCACCCGTATGGCGAGTTGGCCTTGTCAAACTCATCGTACGGGTGAGTTGGTCGTGTCGTGCCAACCAACTCGCCGTAGTGAGTTGGTTGGTTCGTGCCGTCCAACTTGCCGTAGCGAGTTGTATGTCCGTGCCGTCCAACTCGTCGTACAGATGAGTTGGTCGACCCATGTGGATTGATTTGCCCATTCAACAAGATGGACATCTTGCTCGGCCATCTTCTCCGTTTGGGGAGTTTGATGATCGAGTCTTCTAGTCGTTTCATCATATTGCCGTTGGGGATACATTTACCCGAGGTCTTTGGACAAACTCTTCCAAATGGCTCATTTGCGCAGACCGCTCCTTTGTGGTCAGTCAAGAGTTGACCTCAATTTTTGCCGTTTCCCTTTTTCCGAGTCAGTTTCAGCAAGAACGCATTTTCCCGGTAGGTTTTGACGTTGATTCCGTCGTAAATGATTTTGACTCCAACAGTTAGCCCCCCAGCTTGTTAGGATTGCAAGGTTCTAGCGAGCGGGTTTGACAGGTATGGTAAGTTAGGCAAAATCAATGTTTGAAAAGGTCCGTTGAAACTGGTCTACTTATTCCTCTATGAGCGGAATGCAGTAGGATTGGGGCTGCGCCTTGTGAAGGCTGCCTACGTACCCTTGTAAAAGGGATCAAGTGTTTCGTAGTTCATTCCGGAGTTAAGGTTCTTACTTCCTGTTTTCCAGTGAGACCCTTATGGTTTAGCTTTGTGTAGTGTAGACATTATCAGGCATGTTGCTGCCAACGGCATTGTATATTGGACCTTTGTCGGCCTCGAGACCAGCCTTGTAGGCTGTTTATTTTGGCCGAGTGTGGCCGTACTTAAGTTTTTGGGACTGACAGCGTGTGGCTTTGGATCCCGACCGGTTTGCGATTTTTTTTTAATGAATAAACTAGGATTTTTTCTTGAAAATGAGTTTAAGTTGATTCGGATTTTTGTTTAAGTATAGAGGGAAGGATACAAGTTGTCATCTCGTTCCAAACTCTTTTGCGGATCGTCCTATTTGTTGCTCGTTCAAGATGTTTGAGAAGTTTTTCAAAGTTACGTGAGCGCTTAGATACTGACGAAGAGACATGTTTTCAGTATCTCGTATCTTTTCAATATCATGGCTTGAGACGTTAGAGACCAGTGTGCTGGGTTTAGGGTAAGACCTAGGTCTAATCACGGTTTTAGGGGGTGCTATGACTACTTCGCCTTACGTTTCCTGTATCGCTTTCGACCTGATTCCATCCCACTTTAAAGTCCGCGATGTGTTCTTGGCTTATGTGACTTGTATGTTAGGAATCGAACATATCTTCGAGGAAAATTTTTAAGTCTCTGAAAAGTTCTGACCAAAATTTCAGATTTCTTTTTAGCGCTATTACCCTTGTGTCAGGTGTTCGAGAGTTATCTCTACGAGATGGCTTAGTCTGTTTAGGACGTTAAGAGTTTGTTGTGATCAGGAACAGACTTATTTGTAGATATAATAGTTTTTGAACCTTCGCGAAGGATATGCGTTTAATAAGGTGTGTATGTTTTATAGTCGCAGACGGACTGTTTTTAAGGTTCGCATTCCGTTTCGGAATGTTTTGACGAAAAAAAGTTTTCCGAGCGTTAGTGACTTCTCGCTGTGTCGAAGGTTGAGTTTTTCTTTCGTATGCTGCATTTGGTGCTTGAAATGTTTGCGGGCTTGAAAATTTATGGTATCGCAGGGTTTTTGTTTTAACCTTACGAAAGAGAAACGTTTTGGTTTGTTTCCGAGGAATAAGGACCAATGGGTCGCGTAATTTTGTCCATGAGAATGTGCGACTTCCTTCACTGTGCTTTGTGAAGTGTCGGCCTCCCGAGATTTATTTCGTGTACAGTTGAGGATGCTTTGTATAGCTCTAGGAGCTTTGTTATGAGTTTTTCCTTATGTGCCGCTTTTCACTTGTAAAACGCTGTGGGTTTAGAGTAAACTGCAGAACATATTGAACTTAGTTCGTTGTCGACAAGTTTATGTTTTTCGTTAACCGTACTGTGGTTACGACTAAGTTTTGATATTAAGAATTTGTCGTATGATTTCGGATTCTGGGTTATATGATAGTTATTTGGACTTGGCGTTTTTAAACTAACCGTGGATTGTCGTTTTGCCGCTAAGTGATTGGGTGAGCAGTGGTTGCTCAAACATTATGGCTTGGTCTGAAAGATGTGTTCAGCCGAGGACGTTGCTGGTCACGGATAAACTACGGCACGTTCGTGACAACATTAAGGTCATGCTAGTTTAGAACTTTCCTAAAGAGGATACCGAATTCCAGTTCGGATTATTATCAGAAGGAGTAATTTCCTGAGGGCCAAAGAGCATTTGTCGATATCGACGAGCCAAGTCGGAGTTTACCGTGCTATAGTCGTATGGAAATTGTTTTGTTTTTCTATGATGAAGAAAAAACATAAAAGGCTCGATAAAGAACCTGTACGAGATGATTGCCTGCTCGGAATCAACCAAGGGAGTGGGAGGCAGAATCCAGTGAGCCGCATAGCTAAGGAGTGAGATCTGTAAGATCGTAGTGAGAAGAGATAAAGTTTAGTTTTTTCATTGAGAGATGAGTCATATGAATTTGTTTTTAGCTATACGCAAATTTTCCAAAACACTCCTCCGTAAAACTTCCTTCGTTCGTTTCCGAAAGTTTCTTCGCATAACTTGGTGTGGCTATATGGAGGATGTTTCGTGTAAGTTTTACCAGAAGTGAATGGCATAGAAGTAACTTGAGGATGTCTCTCGCATTACTCGTGATATTTGCGAACAAGGAATGTGTTTTCCACATTCTCTTTTCCGCATTGCGAAGTCATTTTTCATGACACCGATCTTGTTTTCTCGTAGGTTCTTTCCGTATAAAATGTCATAGTTTTACGAAACTAATAGATGATCAGTTTTATGAGTAATCGCATGGCCTAAATGATTTTCTGTCTACTACTGCAAGAATTTACTTTGTCGAAAGCGTTTTCTTGATGTCGAGACAAATTTTTTTTTTAAGTATGGGAGTATACGAGTATAGTATACATACCTACTACCTCCTTTTTTTAAAGAAAGAAAACAGCTGAACCTATATTTTGAAAGATTGTGTATGTTTTTGAAGATTGGGATGATCGACAATCAAGGTCGGTTTAAAGACGACGCTAGGATTGTGACTTGGGGACTTTCAGGTTGATGACTAGGAATATGTCCGCTTTAAGAAATATGCTAGGAACGAGACGGTTTTAAGATGACGTTCGTGTTTCTAGTTCCTTCTTTCCTTAGGAAGTGAGCTAAGTGTGCGTGGCGATCATTTAGATCGGTTTGCAAAATTTGAGTAAGCAGTCGCAGAACAATAGATCGAGACAGGAATTTTCCTAAGATTTAGATCGCTAGACTATTCTCCGAGATCCTAAGTTCCCTAAAGTTTCATGGGGATCTCCGAACCGTTTTTATTTCTTAGTACCTTCCTACAAAAATTCCAAGTCTGATTTCAAAAAGTTCCAAGCCAGCCATACGTTAGTTTTCTCGAAGGTTTGGGTTCACCTCCTCTCCGTTTTTCTTGCTCATCTCCCCTTCCTCTTCTCGTGTCTGTACGCCCCTTAAGAATGGTAACAATATTAGTTCTTCCAGGACTTTTTTAGGATCGAGCCTCTCTTCCGGTTTTTATCGTAAAGTTCCAACGGTAACTCCAATCGAGACGAAACAAGAGATGTTTCGATCGGGGTTCAAAGGAGAAGGCGAAGATGGAGGTAAGGGCGAGTAGCATGCCCAATAGGGCGAGGAGAATGCCCAAGAGGGCGAGTAGGACGCCCAAGAGGTCGAGTAGGAGCAAGCAAAGGAGTTTAGGCGAGTCTCACTTGTTTTTCTCGTAATATCTCAATGGAAAATCCGATTGAGATGAAATGAAAAGTGTTTCGATCAAGATTTTAAAGAGAACGCAAAGGAGAAGCTCATCAGGGCTTGCCAACCTCGCCATGAGGCGAGTTAGAGGGATTAAATCAAACTCGCCATCGGGGCGAGTTGGACAGTGTGCGTACAACTTGTTATGATGTAAAATGTCAATGGGAACTCTAATTGAGACAAAACAAAAAGCGTTTTGATCGGCACCCAAAGGAGAACGCAAAGGTGAGCCAAAAGAGTGCTCATCCAGTCCAAATCCGCCAATGGGCGAGTTAGATGGCTCGTTTTGTCCAACTCGTCCAATGGGAGAGTTACACGGCTGGTTTTGTCCAACTTTCCCGTTCGGCGAGTTGGACTGGTCAAACTCGCCGAATGGGCGTGATAGACGGCTCGTTTTGTACAACTCGCCCATTCAGCGAGTTGGACTGGTCCGACCTGTGCGTCCAACTTGTTTTGATCGTAAAATTTCATTGAAAACTCTGATTGAGACCAAACAAAAAGTGTTTGGATCGGGATTCAAAGAAGAACGCAAAGGAGAGCCAAATTAATTCTTGTGTTGTCAAACTCGCCTCGTGGGCCAGTTGGACTTGTCAAACTCGCCCAATGGTCAAGTTGCACGGCTTGCAATGTCCAACTAGCCCGTTGGGGAAGTTGGACTGGTCAAACTCGCCAAATGGGCGAGTTGCACGGCTTGTAATTTCCAACTCGCCCGTTCGGCGAGTTGAAATACTCGAGTTTGGATGGTATGCTGGTGCGGTCGTTTTGTAAACATCTTCAAATTTTTTCTACGAAAGTTGTATCATAAAATGCTAAGTCGTTTCACTTTCTGAACGATGTTCCATAAAACATTGTCGAGTTTGATTTTACGAAATATCTTTCGGAAAATGTTGTTGAGCTTTAGTTTTATGAAAGTTATTCTGAAAAATGTCATGAGTTTAGTTTTACAAAAGTCGTTATTGTAAGCGTGTTTTCGTGTTTGGCTGTACAAGAGCCGTTTTCTGGAAAACTTACAGTTTAGCCTCTAAATCTTTGGTTGTGATGAGCTTAATTATCGGGAGTTGACTTAATCGGAGATTTTCTCGTTTCCGCAGGATTGATCCGAGGGGATTTCGAGTAGTTTTTCCGAAATAAGTTTAAATGACACTCATCAAGAAACAACTGAATATGTTGCGTATAATCGAAGCTTGACTCTTTACGAAATCTTAGGTTTCAGAGAACGTTTTAGCAGTGAGGGATACGATCTCTCATTTTTCTTTGTTTAGTTTTCGTCAGCCGTTTTAGGGTTCGAGTGATTCAATAGAGATCAACTTCGTTTCTTCAAAAATTGTTTAGAAGAAGTACAACAGTGGGGGTTGTGCGCCCAATTTGCTGTGTTTCCTATCTCTGTGAGAAATCTAGGGTTCTCCGCAATTTCTAGGAAAACAAGTTTTATTTTTTCGAAAGGTTTTCGAAAAATTTCTTTTGGTCAAACCCTTATGCGCTGAGATTGTCCCAACTCGGTATTGAGATGAACTTTATGGGGTTTGATAGATTTTATCGTTACCCTTTCTGTTTAGTGAGAGAAATCACGAGCTTATTTCGGTGCCCCGCCTGTGGCGAAGAGTCGCAACTTGGTTTTTGATATTCTCAAGTACTGCTGGGTTTTCAAAGGAAATCAAAAGTCAAGAATATCTTCTTCACCTCCTCGAACGCTGCGGTGTTTGCATCAGTGTTGACTGCAGTGACGTTCATCGCTGAAGTGTTCTCAACGTTTTCGTCGATGACGTTATCATCACGAGGCTATTGGTTATTGAGATCTGACATGTTTTGATTGAGCATTGATTGCGGAGAGTTAGATTGATCCGTACCCCCCTCCTTCTAGCACCAATCTGTGGGAACTAAAATTCGCACTATTGATTTCCGTTGAATTAGGAATGATTATAGGCTCAGTGCGTTGATGGATGTCTGCGAAAGGTTGTCGATTGATGTATCCTATGTTTATCCCGTTTCCCTTAGGTTCAACAATTAACTCCTCAACATCATCATTTTTTTCTAGTAAATCGGGTTCAGGGAGGATATCGGGGTTCTTCGTACATTTCGAGCGGGATGAGATGCAATTTTGCATTTTCCTTTTTGTTTTCTGTGATTTTCTCGAATCATCGATGGTGATACTCTCTTTAACTCCAGGGGAGATTTGTCGACCGCTTCGTAAAGCTACGACATTGCATTGTTTCCTAGGGTTAGCGTCTGTTTTACCATGTAAAAATCCATCCTCTCTCCTGATGGACATAGCGTTGCTTGCTACTTGGTTGTCGATTCTCTTAATGTGTTCGCTCAGAGTTTCAATTTTTTCTGTCATTTCTGAGTATATAAGATCAACTTCTTATTTAGGTCGGCGGTTATTTTACGGTTTCCTGTGATGACTTGGTTTATTTTTGACTTCGAACATTTTTCGTATCTGTTCACAGTGGTGTCGCAGTTGCTTGTGGAATTGCCCGCATCTTCCCTAAGTCGTTGATCGTGCCTGTTCATCACATCAGAGAATTCAACTCGTTTTTCGAAGTTGGAAGGGGCTGCGTTGCTCTCACCATAATGTCGAGATAAGTTATTTCCATCTAGAAGGGCTGCAACTGATGCCAGAGTTTCTCTAACTCGGATCGAGTGGTCCTCCTTTGTGAATAACGGTGCTTCCTTCCTTTCAGTGTCTCTTTTTTCGAAAGCTCGACCTAAAGTTATGTTTTCTATTAGCCTTTTAGCGCTTGTAAGGCTTCGGGTGCCAAAGTTCCCGTTGCTGGCTGTATCAAAGATGGTTTGATAGTTTAGGTTTAGTCCTCTATAGAAAGTGTTGATGAGTTGGGGTTCTAAAAATCCATTGTGCGGACACGAAAGTTGGTAGCTCTTAAACCTAGTCCAGGAGTTTCTAAAAGATTTGCGACTACCTTGAACGAAAGTGGATATTTCTCTTCTTGTTTCACAGTATCTCTCCTTGTCAAATAAGTGATTATGAAAGTGCTTCGAATGTCTGACCAACAAGTCAGGGATCCTGGTGTAGCTGGTTCAGCCACCTCCTGGCGTCACCTTCTAAGGAAAAAGGAAAAAGTTTGCAGAGATGGATATCGTCGTTCACCATGTTTTCTAAGATCTCGATGTGATCGTTCGGGTGTTCAGTAGGAGAACCACTGAACTGATTTTTTCGCGCCATAATTAGGATATTGATATCAAGTTCAGAGCTTCCAGCATGGTTATCAGATAATTGAATCGCATACCTATTTGAATACATTCTGCTGGGATTTTGGTATTCGAGCATTGACAATTCAAGCTTTATCTCATTCTTTGGAGATTTAGTGATTTGATTAGGAATTGCAGCTTCCTGATAATAAATTAGTTGGCTTGCTTCGTTGCTTCTATTATTTATTGGTTCTATCAAGACTACTTTCTTATTATCAGATTCAGTAAAGGCGTACTTACCTGCTTCCGGCTAATTGGTATCGATCGATGGTAATGGAAGGGTGTCACCCGACAGCAGTGGACAAACGTCGATCAATTCCAGATGAGCTCTATCGATCGATGGGTGTTTTCAAGAATCCATATTCTCTTCTTTAAGTACCTGTGTCATAAGGTTTCGGGAAAGAATAATTTAGCAAACAGTAAAATAAAAATCTAGACAATATTCTAAACAAAATCTAATGGCAATACGAAAGAGTCCCCGGCAACGGCGCCAAATTTGATGTTGGGTTTTATTTTACTTTCAAATGACCCCTATATTCCCTCTTTACTCTCTCAAATAAGAGGTTCAGTGTAGAACTTAGGGATCGAATCCACAGAGACTCCAAGATTACACAATAGACTTATTGTTTTCGAATTAAAACTAGATGAATTATAATAATAACAATAAAAGCGATCTTTCAGATTGATTTGGTTTGTGAAGATCAATTTAAGACATTAGACTTTGGAGAAATTCTCAAGTAGATATTAGTAATGCAGATTAACAGATTGCTAGGGTTTTATTAAGTATCGTTTTGAATTTAAACCTTAGGGTTTAGGAGATCACTCTCTCGCATCTCGGCTAAGCGTCGATCGATAGAAATACGATGGCGTCGATCGATGCTCATTCTAAAAAGTACTAATTTTTTGGTTTAATAGATTCTATAAACTTCTAATTCAACTCTCGTTTGTTACTAGTAATTTAGATTGTTTAAGATAGATTCGAGGTTATTACCAAGCTCTCGCTTGCGCTATAGAACCCTAATTTCTAAGGTTGAAGTGATCAAATTCAACTTAGCATTAAGAGGAACTTAAACAAAGAACCAAAAAGATTACCCTAACAATACTATAAATTCACCAATACATTACTACCATTGAATAACCCTAAATCTAATAGAGAACTACTGAGACATAGAAATAAAGAATATCATTAAATTATGAATAAATTTCATAGAATAGACTGAGTAAAAAGATAAGGAGTTCAAGATCTTCTATGTAATGATGATAAGATCTTTCTCTTCAATAGAAGTAGCAATGTTTTCCAACTTTAAAACTCTGGTGTAACTTAGCTGCTGCCTAGTTTCTGAATAATACAGCTTAGGGCTTAACAAATATAGAAAATCCTAATAAATAGTCTAAATTTTGGGTAGGGGCTTGTCTTGCAATTAATGAGACTTCTGGGTAAAACTTGTAGTTTCTCGATCTTTCTGTCGACTTCATCGTCGATCAAGCACAGTGTGTGACGTCGATCGACGGTTCATTCATGAATATGGATCCGACTCTGGGTTTTTTCTGGGTAATCCAAGTTTCTCCAAAATAGTCCAAAAGCTCCAATTGGTTCCAATAAGTACCTAGAACTGTAAATACTCGAAAACAGTACAAAATGCATATAAAAAGACTTTAAATATAGTATATATATATCATAGGTAAACTACGTAAATTCCATAGTATATCAGACCCGCATGATTCATGGGCATTTTTACTTTGTTGAAGTGCATGGACATTAATCAAAAACAAGACGAAAAACGCAAAAAGAATCCGTTTCACAACTTTTTATGGCTGGAAACGCTCCACAGTTAGTTTATTGCTAAAAACGGTTGAATTTGGGTCCAAAAAATTGTCAGGCCTTACCACTTCCATTGATGTTTTTTGGCCTTTCCGAAAAGGTGTTGTAAGCAACGTATTTCCTCAAGGTTCAAATGTTATTAGATTTCGAAGTGAATACGTGTCTTGGTTGAAGAAAACAAATAAAAAGGATGCAACACGAGGACTTCCCATGTGGTCACAAATCCTAGTACTACTTTCGCCCAAGCACGCTAAACTGCGGAATTCTGATGGGATCAAGTGCATAAGTGCTGGTATGATCGCTCCCATTGGTACATGTCTCACGATTCCTTATATCCTTCAATTTAAAAAATTCTGGCAAATTCGCGTGAGACCCGCATGATTCGTTGGCATATTTTACTTTATTGAAGTGCATTGAAATTGATCGAAAACATGAAGAAAAAATGCATAAATACCAGTACTTAAATTTTTAAGTTCGAAACGTTCCATAGCCAGTATGAGGCTCAAAACGGTTGAATTTATGTTTGAAAATTGGCCAGGCCTTATCACTGACACTGATGGTTTCGTTTTTCCGAAAAGGTACTGTACGCGGCGTAGTTCCTAACGGTTTCAAAGTTATGGGGTTTCGAACTGCATTTTGGATTGAAGAAAAAATAAATAAAAAAGGGGTGCAACAGGAGGACTTCCCGGAAGGTCGTCCATCCTAGTACGACCCTCGAACAAGCATGCTTATCTGCGGAGATCTAATGGGATCCGGTAAATTAGTGATGCTATGATTGCACCCGTTAGTACATGTCTCGCGATTCCTTATATCCATAAATTCAGAAAAATTGTGTGAATTTGGGTGTGACCCGCATGATTCGTTGGCATCCGAAAAGTTTCTGTAGGCGGTGTAGTTCCTCATGGTTAAAAAGTTATGGGGTTTCTTAGAGTGTATGGTATTGAAGAAAAAATATAAAAAAGGGGAGCACCACGAGGACTTCCCAGTAGGTCACCCATCCTAGTACTACTCTTGAACAAGAACGCTTAATGGTGAAGTTCTTATGGGATCCGGTAAATTAGTGCTGGTATGATCGTACCCGTTAGTACATGTCTCGCGATTCCTTATATTTTTCAATTCAAAAAATTTGAGAGAACTTGCGTGGGACCCGCATGATTTGTTGGCATTTTTACTTTAATGAAGTGCAAGAACATTGATCGAAAATTGAAAACATGACGACAAAATGCAGAAAGACCGGTTTGCAACTTTTTAAGGCCAAAAACGTTCAAGCCGAGTTTGAGGCTAAAAAATGAATTTGGGTCCGAAAAATGGCCAGGACTTATCACTCCCATAGAAGATTTTGAGGCCTCTTCAAAAAGGTGCTGTAAGCGACGTAGTTCCACATGGTTCAAATGTTATTGGGTTTGGAACTGGACACGCGTTTAGGATTGAAGAAAAAAAAAACAAAAAATGGGTGCAACAAGAGGACTTGCCGGGAGGTCACCCATTCTTTCCCAAGCATGCTTATCTGCAAAGCTCTGATGGGATCCGGTACATTAGTACTAGCATGATCACACCCGTTATGTACATTTCGACAAAACACAGAAAGACCCGTTCATAACTTTTTTATACCCCGAAACGTTCCCCAGCCAGTGTGAGGCTAAAAACGGTTAATTTTTTGTCGAAACAATGTCCAGCCCTTATCACTGCCATTTATGGTTTTGTGGCCTTTCCGAAAAGGTGCTGTAGGCGATGTAGTTCCTCACTATTCAAAAGTTCTTGGGTTTCGAGTGGAGACGGATTTTGGATTGAAGAAAAAAAAGGCAAAAAGGGAGCAACACGAGGACTTCCCGGGAGGTCACCCATCCTAGTACTACTCTCGCCCAAGCACGCTTAATTGCATAGTTTTGATGGGATCCGGTGCATTAGTGCTACTATGATCGCACCCGTTAGTACATGTCTCACGATTCCTTATATCTTTCTATTCAAAAAATTCGAGAGGATTTGCGTGGGATCCGCATGATTTGTTGGCATTTTTACTTTATTGAAGTGCATGGACATTGATCGAAAACACGACGACAAAATGAAGAAAGACCGGTTTGGAACTTTTTAATGCCCAAAACGTTTCACAGCCAGTTTGAGGCTAAGAAATGAATTTGGGTCCTAAAAATGGCAAGGCCTTGTCACTACCATTGAATATTTTGAGGCCTCTTCAAAAAGTTGCTGTAAGCGACGTAGTTCCACATGGTTCAAAAGTTACTGGGTTTTGAACTGGACACGCGTTTTGGATTGAAGAAAAAAAAATGGGTGCAACACGAGGACTTCCCGAAAGGTCACCCATTCTTGTACTACTCTCGCCCTAGCAAGCATAACTGCAAAGTTTTAATGGGATCCGGTGCATTAGTAATTGTACGATCGCACCCGTTAGTATATGGTGACAAAACACAGACAGACCGGTTCATAAATTTTTTATGCCCCGAAATGTTCCCCAGCTAGTTTGAGGCTCGAAACGTTTAAATTTTTGTTGGAACAATGTCCAGCCCTTATCATTGCCATTTATGGTTTTGTGGTCTCTATGGAAAGGTACTGTAGGCGATGTAGTTCCTCACGGTTCGAAAGTTATTTGGTTTCAAAGTGGAGACACATTCTGGATTGAAGAAAAAAAGGAAAAAAAAGGTGCAATACGAGGACTTCCCAGGAGGTCACCCATCCTAGTACTACTCTCGCCCAAGCACGCTTAATTGCAGAGTTCTGATAGGATCCGGTGCATTAGTGCTGGTATGATTGTACGTGTTAGTACATGTCTCGCGATTCCTTATATCTTTCAATTCAAAAAATTTGAGAGATTTTGCATAGCACCCGCATGGTTCGTTGGCATTTTTTACTTTATAAAAGTGCATGGAAATTGATCGAAAACACGACGAAAAAAGTCATAAAGACTGGTTCGCAATTTTTCTAATGCCCAAAATGTTCCACAGCCAGTTTTAGGCTCAAAATGGATGAATATGGGTCCAAAAGTGGCCAGGCCTTACCACTGCTATTGATGGTTTTGTCGCCTTTCCGAAAAGGTTATGTAGGCGACGGAGTTCCTCACTGTTCAAAAGTTGTTGGGTTTCCAAGTGGAAAAGCGGTTGAATTGAAGAAAAAAAATAAAAAGGGGTGCAACACGGGGATTTCGTGGGAGGTCCCCCATACTAGTATACTCTCGTTTAACTGTAGATATCTGATGGGATCCGGTGCATTAGTGCTGCTATGATCGCACCCGTTAGTACATGTCTCGCGATTCCTTATATCCTTAAACTCAGAAAATTTGAGTGACTTTTGGTGCGACCCGCATGATTCGTGGGCATTTTTACTTTATTGAAGTGCATGGACATTGATTGAAAACAAGACAACCAAATGCAAAAAAAAATCTGTTTTGCCACTTTTGTAAGGCTCGAAACGCTCCACAACTAGTTTGAGGCTCTAAACGGTTGAATTTGGGTATAAAAATGGCCAGGCCTAACCACCTCCATTGATGGTTTTTTGGCCTTTCCGAAAAGGTGTTGTAGGCAAAGTACTTCCTCAAGGTTCAGAAGTTGCTGTAAGCGACGTAGTTCCACATGGTTCAAAAGGTATTTGGTTTTGAACTGGAAACGCGTTTTGGATTGAAGAAAAAAAACACCAAAAATGGGTAAAACACGAGGACTTCCCGGGAGCTCACCCATTCTTGTACTACTTTCGCCCAAGCACGCTTAACTGCAAAGTTCTGATGGGATCCGGTGCATTAGTAATTTTACGATCGCACCCGTTAGTACATGTCGACAAAACACAGACAGACCGGTTCATAAATTTTTTTATGCCCCGAAACGTTCCCCAGCTAGTTTGAGGCTCGAAACGTTTAAATTTTGGTCGGAACAATGTCCAGCCCTTATCACTGCCATTTATGGTTTTATGGCCTTTTCGAAAAGGTACTGTAGGCGATGTAGTTTCTCACGGTTCAAAACTTATTTGGTTTCGAAGTGGAGACGCATTTTGGATTGAAGAAAAAAAAGGTGCAACACGAGGACTTCTCGGGAGGTCACCCATCCTAGTACTATTCTCGCCCAAGAACGCTTAATTGCAGAGTTCTGATGGGATCCGCTGCATTAGTGCTTCTATGATCGCACCCGTTCCTCCATGTTTCACGATTCCTTATATTCTTCAGTTCAGAAACTTTGAGTGAATTTGCATGGGACCCGCATGATTCGTTGGCAGTTTTTACTTTATAAAAGTGCATGGACATTGATCAAAACACGATGGCAAAACTCATAAAGACTAGTTCGCAACTTTTCTAAAGCCCAAAATGTTCCACAACCAGTTTTAGACTCAAAATGAATGAATATGGGTCCAAAAGTGGCCGGGCCTTACCACTGTTACTGATGGTTTTGTCGCCTTTCCAAAAGGTTCTGTAGACGACGTAGTTCCTCACTGTTCAAAAGTTATTGGGTTTCGAAGTGGAAACCCGGTTTGGATTAAAGAAAATAGGTGCAACACGGGGACTTCCTGGGAGCTCACCCATCCTAGTACACTCTCGCTTAACTGCAGAGATCTGATGGGATCCGGTGCATTTGTGCTGCAATGATCACACCCGTTAGTACATGTCTTGCGGTTCCTTATATCCTTTAGCTCGGAAAATTTGGGTAAATTTTGTTGCGACCCGCATGATTCGTTGGAAGTTTTACTTTATTGAAGTGCATGGACATTTATCAAAAACAAGACGACAAAACACAATAAAATCTGTTTCGTCACTTTTTTATGGCTCGAAGCGCTCCACAGTTAGTTTGAGGCTCAAAATGGTTTCATTTGGGTCCAAAAAATGGCCAGGCCTTACCACTTCCATTGATAGTTTTTTGGCCATTTTTAAAAGGTGTTGTAGGCGACATAGTTCCTCAAGGTTCAAAAGTTATTGGGTTTCGAAGTGGAAACGTGTCTTGGTTGATGAAAAAAAATAAAAAGTAGTGCAACAAGAGGACTTCCCATATGGTCACCTATCCTAGTACTACTCTCGCCCAAGCACGCTAAACTGCGGAGTTCTGATGGGATCAAGTGCATATGTGCTGGTACGATCGCACCCGTTAGTACAAGTCTCGTGATTCCTTTTATCCTTCAATTAAGAAAATTCCGGCAAATTTGCGTGAGACCCGCATGATTCATTGTCATTTTTTTACTTTATTGAAGTGCTTGTAAATTGATCGAAAACACGACGACAAAACACATAAAGACCGGTACTCAACTTCTTAAGCCCCAAAACGTTCAACAGCCAGTATGAGGCTCAAAACGGTTGAATTTATGTCCGAAAAATGGCCAAGCCTTATCACTGGCACTGATGGTTTTGTGGCCTTTCCAAAAAGGTGCTGTTGGTGGCGTAGTTGCTAACGGTTCCAAAATTATGGTGTTTCGAAGAGCGTTTTGGATTGAAGAAAAAAAATAAAAAGGGGTGCAACACGAGGACTTCCCGGGAGGTCACCCATCCTAGTAAGACCCTCGCCCAAGCACACTTAACTGCGGAGATCTGATGGGATCCGTTGCATTATTGCTGCTATGATCGCACCCGTTAGTACATGTCTCGCGATTCCTTATAACCTTCAATTCAGAAACTTTGAGTGAATTTGTGTTGGACCCGCATGATCCGTTGGCACTTTTTACTTTATAAAAGTGCATGGACATTGATCGAAAACACGACGACAAAACTCATATAGACTGGTTCGCAACTTTGCTAAGGCCCAAAATATTCCACAGCCAGTGTTAGGCTCAAAATGAATGAATATGGGTCCAAAAGTGGCCAGGCCTTACCACTGCTATATATGATTTTGTCGCCTCTCCGAAAAGGTACTTTAGGCGACGTAGTTCCCCACTGTTCAAAAGTTATTGGGTATCGAAGTAGAAACGCGGTTTGGATTGAAGAAAATAAATATAAAAAAGGGATGCAACACGGGGACTTCCTGAGAAGTCACCCATCCTAGTATACTCTCGCTTAACGGCAGAGATCTTATGGGATCCGGTGCATTAGTGCTGCTTTGATCGCACCCGTTAGTACATGTCTCGCGATTCCTTATATCCTTAAACTTAGAGAATTTGGGTGAATTTTGGTGCGACCCGCATGATTCGTAGGCATTTTTACTTTAATGAAGTGCATGGAAATTAATCGAAAACAGGAAGACAAAATGCAGAAAAAAATCCGTTTCACAACTTTTTTAAGTCTCGAAATGCTCCACAGTTAGCTTGAGGCTTAAAACGGTTGAATTTGGGTCCAAAAAATGGCCAGGCCTTACCACTTCAACTAATGGTTTTTTGGCATTTCCGAAAAATGTTGTAGGCGACGTAGTTCCTCAAGGTTCAAAAGTTATTGCATTTCGAAGTGGAGACGTGTCTTGGTTGAACAAAACAAATAAAAACGAGTGCAACACGAGGACTTCCCATGTGGTCACCCATCCTAATACTACTCTCGCCCAAGCACGCTAAACTGCGGAGTTCTGATGGGATCCAGTGCGTATGTGCTGGTACGATCGCACACATTAGTATATGTCTCGCGATTCCTTTAATCCTTCAATTCATAAAATCCTGCCAAATTTGCGTGAGACCCGCATGATTCATTGTCATTTGTTACTTTATTGAAGTGCATGGAAATTGGTCAAAAACACGACAACAAAACGCATAAAGACCGGTACTCAACTTTTTAAGCCCCGAAACGTTCCACAGCCAGTTTGAGGCTCAAAACAGTTGAATTTATGTCCGAAAAATGGCCAAGCCTTATCACTGGCACTGATGGTTTCGTTGTCATTCCGAAAAGGTTCTGTAGGCGGCGTAGTTTCTAACGGTTCCAAATTTATGCGGTTTTCAAGGGCGTTTTGGATTGAAGAAAAAAAAATAAAAAGGGGTGCAACACGAGGACTTCCCGGGAGGTCGCTCATCCTAGTACGACCCTCGCCCAAGCACGCTTAACTGCGGAGATCTAAAGGGATCCGGTGCATTAGTGCTGCTATGATTGCACCCGTTAGTACATTTCTCGCCATTCCTTATATCCATAAAGGTTATGTAGGAGGTGTAGTTCCTCATGGTTAAACATTTATGGGGTTTCGAAGCGTGTTTGGTATTGAATAAAAAAATAAAAAAAGGGGTGCACCACGAGGACCTCCTAGGAGGTCACCCATCCTAGCACTACTCTTGGCCAGGCACGCTTAATGGCGTAGTTCTGATGGGATCCAGTGAATTAGTGCTGGTATGATCGTACCTGTTAGTACATGTCTCGTGATTCCTTATATCTTTCAATTCAATAAATTCGAGAAAATTTGCGTTGGACCCGCTTGATCCATTGGCATTTTTATTTATTGAAGTGCGTGGACATTGATCGAAATCACGACGAAAAAATGCAGAAAGATAGGTTTGCGACTTTTTAAGGCCCAAAACGTTCCACAGCCAGTTTGAGGCTAAAAAAATGAATTTGTGTCCGAAAAATGGCCAGGCCTTATCACTGTCATTGAAGATTTTGAGGCCTCTTCGAAAAGGTGTTGTAAGCAACGTAGTTCCACATGGTTCAAAATTTATTGGGTTTTGAACAAGACACGCATTTTGGATTGAAGAAAAAAAAACAAAAATTGGGTGCAACACGAGGACTTCCCGGGAGGTCACCCATTCTTGTACTACTCTCGGCCAAGCACGCTTAACTGTGAATTTATGATAGGATCCGGTGCATTAGTATTGGTATGATCGCACCCGTTAGTATATGTCGACAAATCATAGAAAGACCGGTCATGAATTATTTATGCCTCTGAACGTTCCTCAGCCAGTTTGAGGCTCAAAACAGTTAAATTTTGGTCGGAACAATGTCCAGCCCTTGTCATTGCAATTTATTGTTTTGTGGCCTTTCCGAAAAAGGTGTTGTAGGCGATGTAGTTTCTCACGGTTCAAAAGTTATTGGTTTTCGAAGTGGAGACGCATTTTGGATCAAAGGAAAAAAGGACAAAGGGTGCAACACAAGAACTTCCCGGTAGGTCAGCCATCTTCGTACTACTCTCGCCCAACCACGCTTAATTGCAGAGTTCTGATGGGATTCGGTGCATTAGTGCTGCTATGATCCCCCCCGTTTCTACATATTTCGCGATTTCTTATAACCTTCAATTCAGACACTTTGAGTGAATTTGCGTTGGACCCGCATGATTCGTTGGCATTTTTTACTTTATAAAAGTGCATGGACAGTGATCGAAAACACGACGACAAAACTCATATAGACTGGATCGCAACTTTTCTAAGGCCCAAAATGTTCCACAGCCAGTGATAGGCTCAAAATGAACGAATATGGGTCCAAAAGTGGCCAGGCCTTACCACTGCTATATATGATTTTGTCTCCTCTCCGAAAAGGTTCTGTAGGCGACGTAGTTCCCCACTGTTCAAAAGTTATTGGGTATCAAAGTGGAAACGCGGAATGGATTGAAGAAAATAAAAATAAAAAATGTGTGCAACACGGGGACTTCCTGGGAAGTCACCCATCCAAGTATACTCTCGCTTAACTGCGGAGATCTGATGGGATCCGGTGCATTAACGCTGCTATGATCGCACCGTTAGTACATGTCTCGCGATTCCTTATATCCTTAGACTTAGAAAATTTGGGTGAATTTTGGTGCGACCCCCATGATTTGTAGGCAATTTTACTTTATTGAAGTGCATGGACATTGATTGAAAACAAGACGACAAAACGCATAAAAAATCCCTTTCGCAACTTTTTAAGTCTCGAAATGCTCCACAGTTAGCTTGAGGCTGAAAATGGTTGAATTTGGTTCCAAAAAATGGCCAGGCCTTACCAGTTCAATTAATGTTTTTTGGCATTTCCGAAAAATGTTGTAGGCGACGTAGTTCCTCAAGGTTCAAAAGATATTGCGTTTCGAAGTGGAGACGTGTCTCGGTTGAAGAAAAAAATAAAAACGAGTGCAACACGAGGACTTCCCATGTGGTCACCCATCCTAGTACTACTCTCTCCCAAGCACGCTAAACTGCGGAGTTCTCATGGGATCAAGTGCATATGTGCTGGTACGATAGCACCCGTTAGTATATGTCTCGCGATTCCTTTAATCCTTTAATTCAGAAAATTCCGGCAAATTTGCGTGAGACCGCATGATTCATTGTCATTTTTTACTTTATTGAAGTGCATGGAAATTGATCGAAAACACGATGACAAAACGCATAAAGCCCGGTACTCAACTGTTTAAGCCCCGAAACGTTCCACAACCAGTATGAGGCTCAAAACAGTTGAATTTATGTCCGAAAAATGGCCAAGCCTTATCACTGGCACAAATAGTTTCTTTGTCATTCTGAAAAGGTTCTATAGGCGGCGTAGTTTCTAACGGTTCCAAAGTTATGGGGTTTTGAAGCGTGTTTTGGATTGAAGAGAAAAAATAAAAAAGGGGTGCAACACGAGGACTTCCCGAGAGGTCACTCATCCTAGCACGACCCTCGCCCAAGCACGCTTAACTGCGGAGATCTAATGGGATCCGATGCATTAGTTCTGCTATGATTGCACCCGTTAGTACATGTCTCGCGACTCCTTATATCCATAAATTCAGAAAATACGTGTGAATTTGGGTGCACCCCGCATGATTCGTTGGCATTCGTAAAGGTTTTGTAGGCGGTGTAGTTCCTTATGGTTAAAAAGTTATGGGGTTTCGAAGCGTGTTTGGTATTGAAGATAAAAATTAAAATCGTGGTGCAGCACGAGGACTTCCCAAAAGGTCACCCATCCTAGTACTACTCTTGCCCAAGCACGCTTAATGGTGGAGTTGTGATGGGATCCAGTGCATTAGTGCTGGTATGATCTTACCCCTTAGTACATGTCTCGCGATTCCGTATATCTTTCAATTCAAAAAAAAATTGAGAGAATTTGTGTGGAACCCGCATGATTCATTGCATTTTTACTTTATGGAAGTGCATAGACATTGATCAAAAACACGACGAAAAAATACAGAAAGACAGGTTACAACTTTTAAAGGTCCAAAACGTTCCAAAGCCAGTTTGAGGCTAAAAAATGAATTTGGGTATGAAAAATGGCCAGGAATTATCACTGTCATTGAAGAATTTGTGGCTTCTTCGAAAAGGTGCTATAAGAGACGTAGTTCCACAAGGTTCAAAATTTATTGTTTTGAACTGGACACGCGTTTTGGATTGAAGAAAAAAAATTGGGTGCAACACGAGGACTTCTCGGGAGGTCACCCATTCTTGTACTACTCTCACCCAAGCACACTTAACTGCGAAGATCTGAAGGGATCTGGTGCAATAGTACCGGTATGATCGCACCCGTTAGTACATGTCGACAAAACATAGAAAGAAAGGTTCATAATTTTTTTATGCCTCAGAACATTCTCTAGCCAGTTTGAGGCTCAAAACGGTTAAATTTTGGTTGGAACAATGTGCAGCCCATGTCAGTGTCATTTATGGTTTTGTGGCCTTTCCGAAAAGGTGTTGTAGGCGATGTAGTTCCTCGCGGTTCAAAATTTATTGGTTTTCGAAGTGGAGATGCATTTTGGATTAAAGAAAAAAAGGAAAAAGTGGTGCAACATGAGGACTTCCCGGCAGGTCACCCACCCATCCTAGTACTACTCTCGCCCAAGCACACTTAATTGCAGAGTTCCGATGGGATTCAGTGCATTAGTTCTGCTCTGATCGCACCCATTACTACATGTTTTGCGATTCCTTATAACCTTCAATTCAGAAAACTTGAGTGAATTTCCGTGGGGCGCGCATGATTCGTTGGCATTTCAAACTTTATATAAGAGCATGAACATTGATCGAAAACACGACGACAAAACTCATATTGACTTGTTCGCAACTTTTCTAAGGCCGAAAATGTTCCACAGCTAGTGTTAGGCTCAAAATGAATGAATATGGGTCCAAAAATGGCGAGGCCTTACCACTGCTATTGATGATGTTGTCGCCTTTCCGAAAAGGTTCTGTAGGTGACGTAGTTCCTCACTGTTCACAAGTTATTGGGTTTCGAAGTGGAAACGCGGTTTGGATTGAAGAAAATAAAAATAAAAGGGTGTAACACGGGGACGTCCTGGGAGGTCACCCATCGTAGTATATTCTCGATTAACTGCGGAGATATGATGGGATACGGTGCATTAATGCTGCTATGATCGGACCCGTTAGTACATGTCTCACGATTCCTTATATCCTTAAACTTAGAAAATTTGGGTGAACTTTGGTGCGACCCGCATGATTCGTAGGCATTTTTACTTTATTGAATTGCATGGACATTGATCGAAAAGAAGACGACAAAACGCAAAAAAAAAAATCTGGTTCGCAACTTTTTTAAGGCTCAAAACGCTCCAAAGTTAGTTTGAGGGTCAAAACGGTTGAATTTGGGTCCAAAAATGGCCAGGCCTTACCACTTCAATTAATGTTTTTTGGCATTTCCGAAAAATGTTGTAGGCGACGTAGTTCCTCAAGGTTCAAAAGATATTGCATTTCGAAGTGGAGACGTGTCTTGGTTGAAGAAAACAAATGAAAACGAGTGCAACACGAGGACTTCCCATGTGGTCACCCATCCTAGTACAACTCTCTCCCAAGCATGCTAAACTGCGGAGTTCTCATGGGATCAAGTGCATATGTGCTGGTACGATCGCACCCGTTAGTATATGTCTCACGATTCCTTTAATCCTTTAATTCAGAAAATTCCGGCAAATTTGCGTGAGAACCGCATGATTCATTGTCATTTTTTACTTTATTGACGTGCATCGAAATTGATCGAAAACACGATGACAAAACGCATAAAGCCCGATACTCAACTGTTTAAGCCCCGAAACGTTCCACAGCCAGTATGACGCTCAAAACAGTTGAATTTATGTCCGAAAAATGGCCAAGCCTTATCACTTGCACTGATGGTTTCGTTGTCATTCTGAAAAGGTTCTGTAGGCGGCGTAGTTTCTAACGGTTCCAAAGTTATGGGATTTTGAAGCGCGTTTTGGATTGAAGAAAAAAAATAAAAAGGGGTGCAACACGAGGACTTCCGGGAGGTCGCTCATCCTAGCACGACCCTCGCCCAAGCACGCTTAACTGCAGATATCTAATGGGATCCGGTGCATTAGTGCTGCTATGATTGCACCCATTTGTACATGTCTCGCCATTCCTTATATCCATAAATTCAGAAAATTCGTGTGAATTTCAGTGCAAGCCGCATTATTTTTTGACATCCGAAAAGGTTATGTAGGTGGTGTAGTTCCTCATGGTTAAAATGTTATGTGGTTTCAAAGCGTGTTTGGTATTGAAGAAAAAATTTAAAAATGGGGTGCACCACGAGGACTTCCCAAGAGGTTACCCATCCTAGTACTACTCTTGCCCAGGCACGCTTAATGGCAGGGTTCTGATGGGATCAAGTGAATTAGTGCTGGTATGATCGTACCTTTTAGTACATTTCTCGCGATTACTTATATCTTTCAATTCAAAAAATTCGAGAGAATTTGCATGGGACCCGCATGATTCATTGGCATGTTTACTTTACTTATGTTCATGGACATTAATCGAAAACACAAAGAAAAATGCAGAAAGACAGGTTGCAACTTTTTAAAGCTCAAAACGTTCCACTGCCAATTTGAGGCTAAAAAAATGAATTTGGGTCTGAAAAATGGCAAGGCCTTATCACTGCCATTGAAGATTTTGTGGCTTCTTCGAAAAGGTGTTGTAAGCGACGTAGTTCCACATGGTTTAAAATTTATTGTTTTAAATTGGACACGAGTTTTGGATTGAAGAAAAAAAAACAAAAATTGGGGTGCAACACGAGGACTTCGCGGTAGGTCACCCATTCTTGTACTACTCTCGCCCAAGCACGCTTAACTGCGAAGTTCTAAAGGGATCTGGTGCAATAGTACTGGTATGATCGCACCCGTTAGTACATGTCGACAAAACAAAGAAAGAAAGTTTCATAAAATTTTTATGCCTCAGAACGTTCTCCAGCCAGTTTGAGGCTCAAAACGGTTTAAATTTTGGTTGGAACAATGTGCAGCCCATGTTAGTGTCATTTATGGTTTTGTGGCCTTTCCGAAAAGGTGTTTTAGGCGATGTAGTTTCTCGCGGTTCAAAATTTATTGGGTTTCGAAGTGGAGACGCATTTTGGATTAAAGAAAAAAGGAAAAAAGGGTGCAATATGAGGACTTCCAAGAGGTCACCCATCGTAGTACTACTCTCGCCCAAGCACGCTTAATTTCAGAGTTCCGATGGGATTCAGTGCATTAGTTCTGCTCTGATCGCACCCGTTACTACATGTTTTGCGATTCCTTATAACCTTCAATTCAGAACTTTGAGTGAATTTCCGTGGGGCCCGCATGATTCATTGGCATTTTAAACTTTGTAAAAAGTGCATGAACATTGATCGAAAACACGACGACAAAACTCATATTGACTGGTTCGCAACTTTTCTAAGGCCGAAAATGTTTCCACAGCCAGTGTTAGGCTCAAAATGAATGAAGATGGGTCCAAAAGTGGTGAGGCCCTTACCACTGCCTATGATGATTTTGTCGCCTTTCCAAAAAGGTTCTGTAGGGCGACGTAGTTCCTCACTGTTCACAAGTTATTGGGCTTTCGAAGTGGAAATGCGGTTTGGGATTGAAGAAAATAAAAATAAAAGGGGTGTAACACGTGGGACTTCCTTGGGAGGTCACCCATCCTAGTAAATTCTTCGCGTAACTACGGAGATCTGATGGGATACAGTGCATTAGTGCTGCTATGATCAGACCCGTTAGTACATGTCTCGCGATTCCTTATATCCTTAAACTTAGAAAAATTTGGGCATGAACTTTGGTGCGACCCGCATGATTCGTAGGAATTTTTACTTTATTGAATTGCAATGGACATTGATCGAAAACGAGATGACAAAACGCAAAAAAAAAATCTGTTTCGGCAACTATTTTAAGGCTCGAAACGCTCCAAAGTTAGTTTGAGGGTCAAACGGTTGAATTTGGATCCAAAAAATGTCAGGCCTTACCCTTCAATTAATGGTTTTTTGGCCTTTCTGAATAGGTGTTGTAGGCCGACATAGTTCGTCAAGGTTCAAAAGTTATTGGGGTTTCGAAGTGAGACGTGCTTGGTTGAAAAATAACAAATAAAAAGTAGTGCAACAAGAGGACTTCCCATGTGGGTCACCCATCCTAGTACTACTCTCACACAAGCACGCTAAACTGCAGAGTTCTGATGGGATCAAGTTCATAAGTGCTGGTAATGATTCGCACCCGTTAGTACAATGTCTCGCGATTCCTTATATCCTTCAATTTAGAAAATTCTGGAAAATTTGTGTGAGACCCGCAATGATCGTTGGCATTTTTACTTTATTGAATTGCGGTGGAAATTTCTCGAAAAGACGATGACAAAATGCATAAAGACCGGCACTCAGCATTTTAGCCCCGAAATGCCTCCACATCCAGTTTAAGGCTTAAAAACGGTTCTATTTATGTCCAAAAAATGGCCAGGCCTTATTAATGGGCACTGATGGTTTCGGTGGTCGTGCCGAAAAGGTGTGTAGGCGGCCTAGTTGCTAATGGTTCCAAAGTTATGGGGGTTTTTGAAGCGCGGTTTTGGATTGAAGAAAAAAAAGGGGTTGCAATACGAGGACTTCCCGGGAGGTCGCTCCATCCTAGTACGACCCTCGCCCAAGCACGCTTAGCTGCTGAGATCTAATGGGATCCGATGCATTATTTCTGCTATGGATCGCACCCTTAGTACATGTCTCCCGCATTCCCTTATATCTATAAATTAAGAAAATACGTATGAATTTGGGTGCACCCCGCATGATAATCAGTTGGCATAACCCAAAAGGTTTTGTAGGCGGTAAGTAGTTCCATTATGGTTAAAAAGTTTATGGGGTTTTCCAAAGGCGTGTTGGTAATTGAAGAAAAAATTAAAATCCAGTGGTGCAGCAGCGAGGACTTCCCAAAAGGAATCACCATACCTAGGAATATTCTTGGCCAAGCCCACGCGGTCATGGTGGGGAGTTATGATGGGAATCCAGTGCATTAGTGCTGGTATGATTCTTACAACCTTAGTACATGAATCTCCGCAAGATTCCGTATATCGTTTCAATTCAAAAAAATTGAGAGAATTTTTGTGGAACCCGCATGATTCAATGCATTATTACTTTAAGGAAATGCATAGACATTGATCAAAAACACGACGAAAAAAATACAAAAAGACAGGTTACAACTTTTAAAGGTCCAAAACCGTTCCAAAGCCAGTTTGAGGTAAAAAATAAATTTGGGTATGAAAAATGGCCAGGAATTATCACTGTCATTGAAGAATTTGTGGCTTCTTCGAAAAAGGTGCGATAAGCGACGTAGTTCCACCAGGTTCAAAAAATTTATTGTTTTGAACCTGGACACCGGCGTTTTGGATTGAAGAAAAAAACCAAAATATTGGGTTGCAACACGAGGACTTTCGCGGGAGGGTCACCCATTCTGTACTACTCTCGGGCCCAAGCACCACTTAACTGGGCGAAGATCTGAAGGGGATCCGTGGGTGGCAAATAGTTACTGGTATGGATCGCAACCCGCTTAGTACATGTCAAAAACATAGAAAGAAAGGGTTCAATAAATTTTTTATGGCCTCAGAACGTTCTCCAGCCACGTTTGAGGCTCACAAACGGTTAAATTTTGGTTGGCAACAATGTGCAGGCCCATGTTAGTGTCCATTTATGGTTTTGTGGCCTTTTCCGAAAAGGTGTTTTAGGCGATGTAGTTCTCTCGGCGTTCAAAATTTATTGGGTTTCGAAGTGGAAGATGCATTTTGGATTAAAGAAAAAAAGGAAAAAGGGTGCAACATGAAGGACTTCCCGGGAGGTCACCCACCCATCCTAGTACTACTCTCCGCCCAAGCACACTTAATTGCAGAGTTCCGATGGGATTCAGTGCATTAGTTCTGCTCTGATCGCACCCATTACTACATGTTTTGCGATTCCTTATAACCTTCCATTCAGAAACTTTGAGTGAATTTCCGTGGGGCGCGCATGATTCGTTGGCATTTTAAAACTTTGTAAAAGAGCATGAACATTGATGAAAACACGACGCAAAACTCATATTGACTGGTTCCGCAACTTTTCTAAGGCCGAAAATGTTCCACAGCTAGTGTTAGGCTCAAAATGAATGAATATGGGTCCAAAAGTGGCGATGCCTTACCACTGCTATTGATGATTTTGTCGCCTTTCCGAAAAGGTTCTGTAGGTGACGTAGTTCCTCACTGTTCACAAGTTATTGGGTTTCGAAGTGGAAACGCGGTTTGGATTGAAGAAAATAAAAATAAAAGGGTGTAACACGGGGACGTCCTGGGAGGTCACCCATCGTAGTATATTCTCGATTAACTGCGGAGATATGATGGGATACGGTGCATTAATGCTGCTATGATCGGACCCGTTAGTACATGTCTCACGATTCCTTATATCCTTAAACTTAGAAAATTTGGGTGAACTTTGGTGCGACCCGCATGATTCGTAGGCATTTTACTTTATTGAATTGCATGGACATTGATCGAAAAGAAGACGACAAAACGCAAAAAAAAAAATCTGGTTCGCAACTTTTTTAAGGCTCAAAACGCTCCAAAGTTAGTTTGAGGGTCAAAACGGTTGAATTTGGGTCCAAAAAATGGCCAGGCCTTACCACTTCAATTAATGTTTTTTGGCATTTCCGAAAAATGTTGTAGGCGACGTAGTTCCTCAAGGTTCAAAAGATATTGCATTTCGAAGTGGAGACGTGTCTTGGTTGAAGAAAACAAATGAAAACGAGTGCAACACGAGGACTTCCCATGTGGTCACCCATCCTAGTACAACTCTCTCCCAAGCATGCTAAACTGCGGAGTTCTCATGGGATCAAGTGCATATGTGCTGGTACGATCGCACCCGTTAGTATATGTCTCACGATTCCTTTAATCCTTTAATTCAGAAAATTCCGGCAAATTTGCGTGAGAACCGCATGATTCATTGTCATTTTTTACTTTATTGACGTGCATCGAAATTGATCGAAAACACGATGACAAAACGCATAAAGCCCGATACTCAACTGTTTAAGCCCCGAAACGTTCCACAGCCAGTATGACGCTCTAAACAGTTGAATTTATGTCCGAAAAATGGCCAAGCCTTATCACTTGCACTGATGGTTTCGTTGTCATTCTGAAAAGGTTCTGTAGGCGGCGTAGTTTCTAACGGTTCCAAAGTTATGGGATTTTGAAGCGCGTTTTGGATTGAAGAAAAAAAATAAAAAGGGGTGCAACACGAGGACTTCCGGGAGGTCGCTCATCCTAGCACGACCCTCGCCCAAGCACGCTTAACTGCAGATATCTAATGGGATCCGGTGCATTAGTGCTGCTATGATTGCACCCATTTGTACATGTCTCGCCATTCCTTATATCCATAAATTCAGAAAATTCGTGTGAATTTCAGTGCAAGCCGCATTATTTTTTGACATCCGAAAAGGTTATGTAGGTGGTGTAGTTCCTCATGTTTAAAATGGTATGTGGTTTCAAAGCGTGTTTGGTATTGAAGAAAAAATTTAAAAATGGGGTGCACCACGAGGACTTCCCAAGAGGATACCCATCCTAGTACTACTCTTGCCCAGGCACGCTTAATGGCAGGGTTCTGATGGGATCAAGTGAATTAGTGCTGGTATGATCGTACCTTTTAGTACATTTCTCGCGATTACTTATATCTTTCAATTCAAAAAATTCGAGAGAATTTGCATGGGACCCGCATGATTCATTGGCATGTTTACTTTACTTATGTTCATGGACATTAATCGAAAACACAAAGAAAAATGCAGAAAGACAGGTTGCAACTTTTTAAAGCTCAAAACGTTCCACTGCCAATATGAGGCTAAAAAAATGAATTTGGGTCTGAAAAATGGCAAGGCCTTATCACTGCCATTGAAGATTTTGTGGCTTCTTCGAAAAGGTGTTGTAAGCGACGTAGTTCCACATGGTTTAAAATTTATTGTTTTAAATTGGACACGGGTTTTGGATTGAAGAAAAAAAAACAAAAATTGGGTGCAACACGAGGACTTCGCGGTAGGTCACCCATTCTTGTACTACTCTCGCCCAAGCACGCTTAACTGCGAAGTTCTAAAGGGATCTGGTGCAATAGTACTGGTATGATCGCACCCGTTAGTACATGTCGACAAAACAAAGAAAGAAAGTTTCATAAAATTTTTATGCCTCAGAACGTTCTCCAGCCAGTTTGAGGCTCAAAACGGTTAAATTTTGGTTG
This sequence comes from Moricandia moricandioides, assembly GCA_905132885.1. NCBI lineage: Eukaryota > Viridiplantae > Streptophyta > Magnoliopsida > Brassicales > Brassicaceae > Moricandia > Moricandia moricandioides. The sequence goes on along the minus strand of CAJHQQ010000123.1, from coordinate 104,491 downwards.
GAACAATGTGCAGCCCATGTTAGTGTCATTTATGGTTTTGTGGCCTTTCCGAAAAGGTGTTTTAGGCGATGTAGTTTCTCGCGGTTCAAAATTTATTGGGTTTCGAAGTGGAGACGCATTTTGGATTAAAGAAAAAAAGGAAAAAAGGGTGCAATATGAGGACTTCCCAAGAGGTCACCCATCGTAGTACTACTCTCGCCCAAGCACGCTTAATTTCAGAGTTCCGATGGGATTCAGTGCATTAGTTCTGCTCTGATCGCACCCGTTACTACATGTTTTGCGATTCCTTATAACCTTCAATTCAGAAACTTTGAGTGAATTTCCGTGGGGCCCGCATGATTCGTTGGCATTTTAAACTTTGTAAAAGTGCATGAACATTGATCGAAAACACGACGACAAAACTCATATTGACTGGTTCGCAACTTTTCTAAGGCCGAAAATGTTCCACAGCCAGTGTTAGGCTCAAAATGAATGAAGATGGGTCCAAAAGTGGTGAGGCCTTACCACTGCTATTGATGATTTTGTCGCCTTTCCGAAAAGGTTCTGTAGGCGACGTAGTTCCTCACTGTTCACAAGTTATTGGGCTTCGAAGTGGAAATGCGGTTTGGATTGAAGAAATAAAAATAAAAGGGGTGTAACACGGGGACTTCCTGGGAGGTCACCCATCCTAGTAAATTCTGCGCTTAACTACGGAGATCTGATGGGATACAGTGCATTAGTGCTGCTATGATCAGACCCGTTAGTACATGTCTCGCGATTCCTTATATCCTTAAACTTAGAAAATTTGGGTGAACTTTGGTGCGACCCGCATGATTCGTAGGAATTTTTTACTTTATTGAATTGCATGGACATTGATCGAAAACGAGATGACAAAACGCAAAAAAAAAATCTGTTTCGCAACTATTTTAAGGCTCGAACGCTCCAAAGTTAGTTTGAGGGTCAAAACGGTTGAATTTGGATCCAAAAAATGTCCAGGCCTTACCCCTTCAATTAATGGTTTTTTGGCCTTTCTGAATAGGTGTTGTAGGCGACATAGTTCGTCAAGGTTCAAAGTTATTGGGTTTCGAAGTGGAGACGTGCTTGGTTGAAAATAACAAATAAAAAGTAGTGCAACAAGAGGACTTCCCATGTGGTCACCCATCCTAGTACTACTCTCACACAAGCACGCTAAACTGCAGAGTTCTGATGGGATCAAGTTCATAAGTGCTGGTATGATCGCACCCGTTAGTACATGTCTCGCGATTCCTTATATCCTTCAATTTAGAAAATTCTGGAAAATTTGTGTGAGACCCGCATGATTCGTTGGCATTTTTTACTTTATTGAATTGCGTGGAAATTTCTCGAAAAGACGATGACAAAATGCATAAAGACCGGCACTCAGCATTTTAGCCCCGAAATGCTCCACATCCAGTTTAAGGCTTAAAACGGTTCTATTTATGTCCAAAAAATGGCCAGGCCTTATTAATGGCACTGATGGTTTCGTGGTCGTTCCGAAAAGGTGTTGTAGGCGGCCTAGTTTCTAATGGTTCCAAAGTTATGGGGTTTTGAAGCGCGTTTTGGATTGAAGAAAAAAATTAAAAAGGGGTGCAATACGAGGACTTCCCGGGAGGTCGCTCATCCTAGTACGACCCTCGCCCAAGCACGCTTAACTGCAGAGATCTAAAGGGATCCGGTGCATTAGTGCTGCTATGATTGCACCCATTAGTACATTTCTCGCCATTCCTTATATCCATAAAGGTTATGTAGGAGGTGTAGTTCCTCATGGTTAAACATTTATGGGGTTTTGAAGCGTGTTTGGTATTGAATAAAAAAATAAAAAAAGGGGTGCACCACGAGGACCTCCTAGGAGGTCACCCACCCTAGCACTACTCTTGGCCAGGCACGCTTAATGGCGTAGTTCTGATGGGATGCAGTGAATTAGTGCTGGTATGATCGTACCTGTTAGTACATGGCTCGTGATTCCTTATATCTTTCAATTCAATAAATTAAAGAAAATTTGCGTTGGACCCGCTTGATCCATTGGCATTTTTATTTATTGAAGTGCGTGGACATTGATCGAAATCACGACGAAAAAATGCAGAAAGATTGGTTTGCGACTTTTTAAGGCCCAAAACGTTCCACAGCCAGTTTGAGGCTAAAAAAATGAATTTGTGTCCGCAAAATGGCCAGGCCTTATCACTGTCATTGAAGATTTTGAGGCCTCTTCGAAAAGGTGTTGTAAGCAACGTAGTTCCACATGGTTCAAAATTTATTGGGTTTTGAACAAGACACACATTTTGGATTGAAGAAAAAAAACAAAAATTGGGTGCAACACGAGGACTTCGCGGGAGGTCACCCATTCTTGTACTACTCTCGCCCAAGCACACTTAACTGCGAAGATCTGAAGGGATCTGGTGCAATAGTACTGGTATGATCGCACCCGTTAGTACATGTCGACAAAACATAGAAAGAAAAGTTCATAAATTTTTTATGCCTCAGAACGTTCTCCAGCCAGTTTGAGGCTCAAAACGGTTAAATTTTGGTTGGAACAATGTGCAGCCCATGTTAGTGTCATTTATGGTTTTGTGGCCTTTCCGAAAAGGTGTTTTAGGCGATGTAGTTTCTCGCGGTTCAAAATTTATTGGGTTTCGAAGTGGAGACGCATTTTGGATTAAAGAAAAAAAGGAAAAAAGGGTGCAACATGAGGACTTCCCGGGAGGTCACCCATCGTAGTACTACTCTCGCCCAAGCACGCTTAATTTCAGAGTTCCGATGGGATTCAGTGCATTAGTTCTGCTCTGATCGCACCCGTTACTACATGTTTTGCGATTCCTTATAACCTTCAATTCAGAAACTTTGAGTGAATTTCCGTGGGGCCCGCATGATTTGTTGGCATTTTAAACTTTGTAAAAGTGCATGAACATTGATCGAAAAACACGACGGCAAAACTCATATTGACTGGTTCGCAACTTTTCTAAGGCCGAAAATGTTCCACAGCCAGTGTTAGGCTCAAAATGAATGAAGATGGGTCCAAAAGTGGTGAGGCCTTACCACTGCTATTGATGATTTTGTCGCCTTTCCGAAAAGGTTCTGTAGGCGACGTAGTTCCTCACTGTTCACAAGTTATTGGGTTTCGAAGTGGAAATGCGGTTTGGATTGAAGAAAATAAAAATAAAAGGGTTGTAACACGGGGACGTCCTGGGAGGTCACCCATCGTAGTATATTCTCGATTAACTGCAGAATATGATGGGATACGGTGCATTAATGCTGCTATGATCGGACCCGTTAGTACATGTCTCGCGATTCCTTATATCCTTAAACTTAGAAAATTTGGGTGAACTTTAGTGCGACCCGCATGATTCGTAGGCATTTTTACTTTATTGAATTGCATGGACATTGATCGAAAAGAAGACGACAAAACGCAAAAAACAAAAAATCTGGTTCGCAACTTTTTTAAGGCTCAAAAACGCTCCAAAGTTAGTTTGAGGGTCAAACGGTTGAATTTGGGTCCAAAAAATGGCCAGGCCTTACCACTTCAATTAATGTTTTTTGGCATTTCCGAAAAATGTTGTAGGCGACGTAGTTCCTCAAGGTTCAAAAGATATTACATTTCGAAGTGGAGACGTGTCTTGGTTGAAGAAAAACAAATAAAAACGAGTGCAACACGTGGACTTCCCATGTGGTCACCCATACTAGTACAACTCTCTCCCAAGCACGCTAAACTGCGGAGTTCTCATGGGATCAAGTGCATATGTGCTGGTACGATCGCACCCGTTAGTATATGTCTCACGATTCCTTTAATCCTTTAATTCAGAAAATTCCAGCAAATTTGTGTGAGAACCGCATGATTCATTGTCATTTTTTACTTTATTGAAGTGCATCGAAATTGATCGAAAACACGATAACAAAACGCATAAAGCCCGATACTCAACTGTTTAAGCCCCGAAACGTTCCACAGCCAGTATGACGCTCTAAACAGTTGAATTTATGTCCGAAAAAATGGCCAAGCCTTATCACTTGCACTGATGGTTTCGTTGTCATTCTGAAAAGGTTCTGTAGGCGGCGTAGTTTCTAACGGTTCCAAAGTTATGGGATTTTGAAGCGCGTTTTGGATTGAAGAAAAAAAATAAAAAAGGGGTGCAACACGAGGACTTCCGGGAGGTCGCTCATCCTAGCACGACCCTCGCCCAAGCACGCTTAACTGCAGAGATCTAATGGGATCCGTTGCATTAGTGCTGCTATGATTGCACCCGTTTGTACATGTCTCGCCATTCCTTATATCCATAAATTCAGAAAATTCGTGTGAATTTCAGTGCAAGCCGCATTATTTTTTGACATCCGAAAAGGTTATGTAGGTGGTGTAGTTCCTCATGGTTAAAATGGTATGTGGTTTCAAAGCGTGTTTGGTATTGAAGAAAAAATTTAAAATGGGGTGCACCACGAGGACTTCCCAAGAGGTTACCCATCCTAGTACTACTCTTGCCCAGGCACGCTTAATGGCAGGGTTCTGATGGGATCAAGTGAATTAGTGCTGGTATGATCGTACCTTTTAGTACATTTCTCGCGATTACTTATATCTTTCAATTCAAAAAATTCGAGAGAATTTGCATGGGACCCGCATGATTCATTGGCATGTTTACTTTACTTATGTTCATGGACATTAATCGAAAACACAAAGAAAAATGCAGAAAGACAGGTTGCAACTTTTTAAAGCTCAAAACGTTCCACTGCCAATTTGAGGCTAAAAAAATGAATTTGGGTCTGAAAAATGGCAAGGCCTTATCACTGCCATTGAAGATTTTGTGGCTTCTTCGAAAAGGTGTTGTAAGCGACGTTAGTTCCACATGGTTTACAAATTTATTGTTTTAAATTGGACACGAGTTTTGGATTGAAGAAAAAAAAAACAAAAATTGGGTGCAACACGAGGACTTCGCGGTAGGTCACCCATTCTTGTACTACTCTCGCCCAAGCACGCTTAACTGCGAAGTTCTAAAGGGATCTGGTGCAATAGTACTGGTATGATCGCACCCGTTAGTACATGTCGACAAAACAAAGAAAGAAAGTTTTCATAAAAATTTTATGCCTCAGAACGTTCTCCAGCCAGTTTGAGGCTCAAAACGGTTAAATTTTGGTTGGAACAATGTGCAGCCCATGTTAGTGTCATTTATGGTTTTGTGGCCTTTCCGAAAAGGTGTTTTAGGCGATGTAGTTTCTCGCGGTTCAAAATTTATTGGGTTTCGAAGTGGAGACGCATTTTGGATTAAAGAAAAAAAGGAAAAAAGGGTGCAACATGAGGACTTCCCAGGAGGTCACCCATCGTAGTACTACTCTCGCCCAAGCACGCTTAATTTCAGAGTTCCGATGGGATTCAGTGCATTAGTTCTGCTCTGATCGCACCCGTTACTACGATGTTTGCGATTCCTTATAACCTTCAATTCAGAAAACTTTGAGTGAATTTCCGTGGGGCCCGCATGATTCATTGGCATTTTAAAACTTTGTAAAAGTGCATGAACATTGATCGAAAACACGACGACAAAACTCATATTGACTGGTTCGCAACTTTTCTAAGGCCGAAAATGTTCCACAGCCAGTGTTAGGCTCAAAATGAATGAAGATGGGTCCAAAAGTGGTGAGGCCTTACCCACTGCTATTGATGATTTTGTCGCCTTTCCAAAAAGGTTCTGTAGGCGACGTAGTTCCTCACTGTTCACAAGTTATTGGGCTTCGAAGTGGAAATGCGGTTTTGATTGAAAGAAAATAAAAATAAAAGGGGTGTAACACGGGGACTTCCTGGGAGGTCACCCATCCTAGTAAATTCTCGCTTAACTACGGAGATCTGATGGGATACAGTGCATTAGTGCTGCTATGATCAGACCCGTTAGTACATGTCTCGCGATTCCTTATATCCTTAAACTTAGAAAAATTTGGGTGAACTTTGGTGCGACCCGCATGATTCGTAGGAATTTTTTACTTTATTGAATTGCATGGACATTGATCGAAAACGAGATGACAAAACGCAAAAAAAAAATCTATTTCGCAACTATTTTAAGGCTCGAAACGCTCCAAAGTTAGTTTGAGGGTCAAAACGGTTGAATTTGGATCCAAAAAATGTCCAGGCCTTACCCCTTCAATTAATGGTTTTTTGGCCTTTCCGAATAGGTGTTGTAGGCGACATAGTTCGTCAAGTTCAAAAGTTATTGGGTTTCGAAGTGGAGACGTGTCTTGGTTGAAAATAACAAATAAAAAGTAGTGCAACAAAGAGGACTTCCCATGTGGTCACCCATCCTAGTACTACTCTCACACAAGCACGCTAAACTGCAGAGTTCTGATGGGATCAAGTGCATAAGTGCTGGTATGATCGCACCCGTTAGTACATGTCTCGCGATTCCTTATATCCTTCAATTTAGAAAATTCTGGAAAATTTGTGTGAGACCCGCATGATTCGTTGGCATTTTTTACTTTATTGAATTGCGTGGAAATTTCTCGAAAAGACGATGACAAATGCATAAAGACCGGCACTCAGCATTTTAGCCCCGAAATGCTCCACATCCAGTTTAAGGCTTAAACGGTTCTATTTATGTCCAAAAAATGGCCAGGCCTTATTAATGGCACTGATGGTTCGTGGGTCGTTCCGAAAAGGTGTTGTAGCGGCCTAGTTGCTAATGGTTCCAAAGTTATGGGGTTTGAAGCGCGTTTTGGATTGAAGAAAAAAAAAGGGGTGCAATACGAGGACTTCCCGGGAGGTCGCTCATCCTAGTACGACCCTCGCCCAAGCACGCTTAGCTGCTGAGATCTAATGGGATCCGATGCATATTTCTGCTATGATCCACCCGTTAGCTACATGTCTCCCGATTCCTTATATCTATAAATTAAGAAATACGTATGAATTTGGGTGCACCCCGCATGATTCTGTTGGCATCCAAAAAGGTTTGTAGGCGGTGTAGTTCCTTATGGTTAAAAAGTTTATGGGGTTTCAAAGCGTGTTTGGTATTGAAGAAAAAAATTAAAATCGTGGTGCAGCACGAGGACTTCCCAAAAGGTTACCCATCCTAGAACTATTCTTGCTCAAGCACGCGTAATGGTGGAGTTATGATGGGATCCAGTGCATTAGTGCTGGTATGATCTTACACCTTAGTACATGTCTCGCGATTCCGTATATCGTTCAATTCAAAAAAATTCGAGAGAATTTTTGTGGAACCCGCATGATTCAATGCATTTTTACTTTAAGGAAATGCATAGACATTGATCAAAAACACGACGAAAAAATACAAAAAGACAGGTTACAACTTTTAAAGGTCCAAAACGTTCCAAAGCCAGTTTGAGGCTAAAAAATAAATTTGGGTATGAAAAATGGCCAGGAATTATCACTGTCATTGAAGAATTTGTGGCTTCTTCGAAAAGGTGCGATAAGCGACGTAGTTCCACAAGGTTCAAAATTTATTGTTTTGAACTGGACACGCGTTTTGGATTGAAGAAAAAAAAACAAAAATTGGGTGCAACACGAGGACTTCGCGGGAGGTCACCCATTCTTGTACTACTCTCGCCCAAGCACACTTAACTGCGAAGATCTGAAGGGATCTGGTGCAATAGTACTGGTATGATCGCACCCGTTAGTACATGTCGACAAAACATAGAAAGAAAGGTTCATAAATTTTTTATGCCTCAGAACGTTCTCCAGCCAGTTTGAGGCTCAAACGGTTAAATTTTGGTTGGAACAATGTGCAGCCCATGTTAGTGTCATTTATGGTTTTGTGGCCTTTCCGAAAAGGTGTTTTAGGCGATGTAGTTTCTCGCGGTTCAAAATTTATTGGGTTTCGAAGTGGAGACGCATTTTGGATTAAAGAAAAAAAGGAAAAAAGGGTGCAACATGAGGACTTCCCGGGAGGTCACCCATCGTAGTACTACTCTCGCCCAAGCACGCTTAATTTCAGAGTTCCGATGGGATTCAGTGCATTAGTTCTGCTCTGATCGCACCCGTTACTACATGTTTTGCGATTCCTTATAACCTTCCATTCAGAAACTTTGAGTGAATTTCCGTGGGGCCCGCATGATTCGTTGGCATTTTAAACTTTGTAAAAGTGCATGAACATTGATCGAAAACACGACGGCAAAACTCATATTGACTGGTTCGCAACTTTTCTAAGGCCGAAAATGTTCCACAGCCAGTGTTAGGCTCAAAAATGAATGAAGATGGGTCCAAAAGTGGTGAGGCCTTACCACTGCTATTGATGATTTTGTCGCCTTTCCGAAAAGGTTCTGTAGGCGACGTAGTTCCTCACTGTTCACAAGTTATTGGGTTTCGAAGTGGAAATGCGGTTTGGATTGAAGAAAATAAAAATAAAAGGGTGTAACACGGGGACGTCCTGGGAGGTCACCCATCGTAGTATATTCTCGATTAACTGCAGACATATGATGGGATACGGTGCATTAATGCTGCTATGATCGGACCCGTTAGTACATGTCTCGCGATTCCTTATATCCTTAAACTTAGAAAATTTGGGTGAACTTTAGTGCGACCCGCATGATTCGTAGGCATTTTTACTTTATTGAATTGCATGGACATTGATCGAAAAGAAGACGACAAAACGCAAAAACAAAAAATCTGGTTCGCAACTTTTTTAAGGCTCAAAACGCTCCAAAGTTAGTTTGAGGGTCAAAACGGTTGAATTTGGGTCCAAAAATGGCCAGGCCTTACCACTTCAATTAATGTTTTTTGGCATTTCCGAAAAATGTTGTAGGCGACGTAGTTCCTCAAGGTTCAAAAGATATTACATTTCGAAGTGGAGACGTGTCTTGGTTGAAGAAAACAAATAAAAACGAGTGCAACACGTGGACTTCCCATGTGGTCACCCATACTAGTACAACTCTCTCCCAAGCACGCTAAACTGCGGAGTTCTCATGGGATCAAGTGCATATGTGCTGGTACGATCGCACCCGTTAGTATATGTCTCACGATTCCTTTAATCCTTTAATTCAGAAAATTCCAGCAAATTTGTGTGAGAACCGCATGATTCATTGTCATTTTTTACTTTATTGAAGTGCATCGAAATTGATCGAAAACACGATGACAAAACGCATAAAGCCCGATACTCAACTGTTTAAGCCCCGAAACGTTCCACAGCCAGTATGACGCTCAAAACAGTTGAATTTATGTCCGAAAAATGGCCAAGCCTTATCACTTGCACTGATGGTTTCGTTGTCATTCTGAAAAGGTTCTGTAGGCGGCGTAGTTTCTAACGGTTCCAAAGTTATGGGATTTTGAAGCGCGTTTTGGATTGAAGAAAAAAAATAAAAAGGGGTGCAACACGAGGACTTCCGGGAGGTCGCTCATCCTAGCACGACCCTCGCCCAAGCACGCTTAACTGCAGAGATCTAATGGGATCCGTTGCATTAGTGCTGCTATGATTGCACCCGTTTGTACATGTCTCGCCATTCCTTATATCCATAAATTCAGAAAATTCGTGTGAATTTCAGTGCAAGCCGCATTATTTTTTGACATCCGAAAAGGTTATGTAGGTGGTGTAGTTCCTCATGTTTAAAATGGTATGTGGTTTCAAAGCGTGTTTGGTATTGAAGAAAAAATTTAAAAAATGGGGTGCACCACGAGGACTTCCCAAGAGGTTACCCATCCTAGTACTACTCTTGCCCAGGCACGCTTAATGGCAGGGTTCTGATGGGATCAAGTGAATTAGTGCTGGTATGATCGTACCTTTTAGTACATTTCTCGCGATTACTTATATCTTTCAATTCAAAAAATTCGAGAGAATTTGCATGGGACCCGCATGATTCATTGGCATGTTTACTTTACTTATGTTCATGGACATTAATCGAAAACACAAAGAAAAAATGCAGAAAGACAGGTTGCAACTTTTTAAAGCTCAAAACGTTCCACTGCCAATTTGAGGCTAAAAAAATGAATTTGGGTCTGAAAAATGGCAAGGCCTTATCACTGCCATTGAAGATTTTGTGGCTTCTTCGAAAAGGTGTTGTAAGCGACGTAGTTCCACATGGTTTACAATTTATTGTTTTAAATTGGACACGAGTTTTGGATTGAAGAAAAAAAAACAAAAATTGGGTGCAACACGAGGACTTCGCGGTAGGTCACCCATTCTTGTACTACTCTCGCCCAAGCACGCTTAACTGCGAAGTTCTAAAGGGATCTGGTGCAATAGTACTGGTATGATCGCACCCGTTAGTACATGTCGACAAAACAAAGAAAGAAAGTTTCATAAAATTTTTATGCCTCAGAACGTTCTCCAGCCAGTTTGAGGGTCAAAACGGTTAAATTATGGTTGGAACAATGTGCAGCCCATGTTAGTGTCATTTATGGTTTTGTGGCCTTTCCGAAAAGGTGTTTTACGCGATGTAGTTTCTCGCGGTTCAAAATTTATTGGGTTTCGAAGTGGAGACGCATTTTGGATTAAAGAAAAAAAGGAAAAAAGGGTGCAACATGAGGACTTCCCAGGAGGTCACCCATCGTAGTACTACTCTCGCCCAAGCACGCTTAATTTCAGAGTTCCGATGGGATTCAGTGCATTAGTTCTGCTCTGATCGCACCCGTTACTACATGTTTTGCGATTCCTTATAACCTTGAATTCAGAAACTTTGAGTGAATTTCCGTGGGGCCCGCATGATTCGTTGGCATTTTAAACTTTGTAAAAGTGCATGAACATTGATCGAAAACACGACGACAAAACTCATATTGACTGGTTCGCAACTTTTCTAAGGCCGAAAATGTTCCACAGCCAGTGTTAGGCTCAAAATGAATGAAGATGGGTCCAAAAGTGGTGAGGCCTTACCACTGCTATTGATGATTTTGTCGCCTTTCCGAAAAGGTTCTGTAGGCGACGTAGTTCCTCACTGTTCACAAGTTATTGGGCTTCGAAGTGGAAATGCGGTTTGGATTGAAGAAAATAAAAATAAAAGGGGTGTAACACGGGGACTTCCTGGGAGGTCACCCATCCTAGTAAATTCTCGCTTAACTACGGAGATCTGATGGGATACAGTGCATTAGTGCTGCTATGATCAGACCCGTTAGTACATGTCTCGCGATTCCTTATATCCTTAAACTTAGAAAATTTTGGGTGAACTTTGGTGCGACCCGCATGATTCGTAGGAATTTTTACTTTATTGAATTGCATGGACATTGATCGAAAACGAGATGACAAAACGCAAAAAAAAAATCTATTTCGCAACTATTTTAAGGCTCGAAACGCTCCAAAGTTAGTTTGAGGGTCAAAACGGTTGAATTTGGATCCAAAAAATGTCCAGGCCTTACCCCTTCAATTAATGGTTTTTTGGCCTTTCCGAATAGGTGTTGTAGGCGACATAGTTCGTCAAGGTTCAAAAGTTATTGGGTTTCGAAGTGGAGACGTGTCTTGGTTGAAAATAACAAATAAAAAGTAGTGCAACAAGAGGACTTCCCATGTGGTCACCCATCCTAGTACTACTCTCACACAAGCACGCTAAACTGCAGAGTTCTGATGGGATCAAGTGCATAAGTGCTGGTATGATCGCACCCGTTAGTACATGTCTCGCGATTCCTTATATCCTTCAATTTAGAAAATTCTGGAAAATTTGTGTGAGACCCGCATGATTCGTTGGCATTTTTTACTTTATTGAATTGCGTGGAAATTTCTCGAAAAGACGATGACAAAATGCATAAAGACCGGCACTCAGCATTTTAGCCCCGAAATGCTCCACATCCAGTTTAAGGCTTAAAACGGTTCTATTTATGTCCAAAAAATGGCCAGGCCTTATTAATGGCACTGATGGTTTCGTGGTCGTTCCGAAAAGGTGTTGTAGGCGGCCTAGTTGCTAATGGTTCCAAAGTTATGGGGTTTTGAAGCGCGTTTTGGATTGAAGAAAAAAAAAGGGGTGCAATACGAGGACTTCCCGGGAGGTCGCTCATCCTAGTACGACCCTCGCCCAAGCACGCTTAGCTGCTGAGATCTAATGGGATCCGATGCATTATTTCTGCTATGATCGCACCCGTTAGTACATGTCTCCCGATTCCTTATATCCATAAATTCAGAAAATACGTGTGAATTTGGGTGCACCCCGCATGATTCGTTGGCATCCAAAAAGGTTTTGTAGGCGGTGTAGTTCCTTATGGTTAAAAAGTTATGGGGTTTCGAAGCGTGTTTGGTATTGAAGAAAAAAATTAAAATCGTGGTGCAGCACGAGGACTTCCCAAAAGGTCACCCATCCTAGAACTATTCTTGCTCAAGCACGCGTAATGGTGGAGTTATGATGGGATCCAGTGCATTAGTGCTGGTATGATCTTACACCTTAGTACATGTCTCGCGATTCCGTATATCGTTCAATTCAAAAAAATTAGAGAGAATTTTTGTGGAACCCGCATGATTCAATGCATTTTTACTTTAAGGAAATGCATAGACATTGATCAAAAACACGACGAAAAAATACAAAAAGACAGGTTACAACTTTTAAAGGTCCAAAACGTTCCAAAGCCAGTTTGAGGCTAAAAAATAAATTTGGGTATGAAAAATGGCCAGGAATTATCACTGTCATTGAAGAATTTGTGGCTTCTTCGAAAAGGTGCGATAAGCGACGTAGTTCCACAAGGTTCAAAATTTATTGTTTTGAACTGGACACGCGTTTTGGATTGAAGAAAAAAAAACAAAAATTGGGTGCAACACGAGGACTTCGCGGGAGGTCACCCATTCTTGTACTACTCTCGCCCAAGCACACTTAACTACGAAGATCTGAAGGGATCTGGTGCAATAGTACTGGTAGGATCGCACCCGTTAGTACATGTCGACAAAACATAGAAAGAAAGGTTCATAAATTTTTTATGCCTCAGAACGTTCTCCAGCCAGTTTGAGGCTCAAAACGGTTAAATTTTGGTTGGAACAATGTGCAGCCCATGTTAGTGTCATTTATGGTTTTGTGGCCTTTCCGAAAAGGTGTTGTAGGCGATGTAGTTCCTCGCTGTTCAAAATTTATTGGGTTTCGAAGTGGAGACGCATTTTGGATTAAAGAAAAAAAGGAAAAAAGGGTGCAACATGAGGACTTCCCGGGAGGTCACCCATCGTAGTACTACTCTCGCCCAAGCACGCTTAATTTCAGAGTTCCGATGGGATTCAGTGCATTAGTTCTGCTCTGATCGCACCCGTTACTACATGTTTTGCGATTCCTTATAACCGTCAATTCAGAAACTTTGAGTGAATTTCCATGGGCCCCGCATAATTTGTTGGCATTTTAAACTATGTAAAAGTGCATGAACATTGATCGAAAACACGACGACAAAACTCATATTGACTGGTTCGCAACTTTTCTAAGGCCGAAAATGTTCCACAGCCAGTGTTAGGCTCAAAATGAATGAAGATGGTTCCAAAAGTGGTGAGGCCTTACCACTGCTATTGATGATTTTGTCGTCTTTCCGAAACGGTTCTGTAGGCGACGTAGTTCCTCACTGTTCACAAGTTATTGGGTTTCGAAGTGGAAATGCGGTTTAGATTGAAGAAAATAAAAATAAAAGGGGTGTAACACGGGGACTTCCTGGGAGGTCACCCATCCTAGTAAATTCTCTCTTAACTACGGAGATCTGATGGGATACAGTGCATTAGTGCTGCTATGATCAGACCCGTTAGTACATGTCTCGCGATTCCTTATATCCTTAAACTTAGAAAATTTTGGGTGAACTTTGGTGCGACCCGCATGATTCGTAGGAATTTTTACTTTATTGAATTGCATGGACATTGATCGAAAACGAGATGACAAAACGCAAAAAAAAATCTGTTTCGCAACTATTTTAAGGCTCGAAACGCTCCAAAGTTAGTTTGAGGGTCAAAACGGTTGAATTTGGATCCAAAAAATGTCCAGGCCTTACCCCTTCAATTAATGGTTTTTTGGCCTTTCCGAATAGGTGTTGTAGGCGACATAGTTCGTCAAGGTTCAAAAGTTATTGGGTTTCGAGGTGGAGACGTGTCTTGGTTGAAAATAACAAATAAAAAGTAGTGCAACAAGAGGACTTCCCATGTGGTCACCCATCCTAGTACTACTCTCACACAAGCACGCTAAACTGCGGAGTTCTGATGGGATCAAGTGCATAAGTGCTGGTATGATCGCACCCGTTAGTACATGTCTCGCGATTCCTTATATCCTTCAATTTAGAAAATTCTGGAAAATTTGTGTGAGACCCGCATGATTCGTTGGCATTTTTTACTTTATTGAATTGCGTGGAAATTTCTCGAAAGGACGATGACAAAATGCATAAAGACCGGCACTCAGCATTTTAGCCCCGAAATGCTCCACATCCAGTTTAAGGCTTAAAACGGTTCTATTTATGTCCAAAAAATGGCCAGGCCTTAATGGCACTGATGGTTTCGTGGTCGTTCCGAAAAGGTGTTGTAGGCGGCCTAGTTGCTAATGGTTCCAAAGTTATGGGGTTTTGAAGCGCGTTTTGGTTTGAAGAAAAAAAAAGGGGTGCAATACGAGGACTTCCCGGGAGGTCGCTCATCCTAGTACGACCCTCGCCCAAGCACGCTTAGCTGCTGAGATCTAATGGGATCCGATGCATTATATCTGCTATGATCGCACCCGTTAGTACATGTCTCGCGATTCCTTATATCCATAAATTCAGAAAATACGTGTGAATTTGGGTGCACCCCGCATGATTCGTTGGCATCCGAAAAGGTTTTTTTGGCGGTGTAGTTCCTTATGGTTAAAAAGTTATGGGGTTTCGAAGCGTGTTTGGTATTGAAGAAAAAAATTAAAATCGTGGTGCAGCACGAGGACTTCCCAAAAGGTCACCCATCCTAGTACTACTCTTGCCCAAGCACGCGTAATGGTGGAGTTATGATGGGATCCAGTGCATTAGTGCTGGTATGATCTTACACCTTAGTACATGTCTCGCGATTCCGTATATCGTTCAATTCAAAAAAAATCGAGAGAATTTGTGTGGAACCCGCATGATTCATTGCATTTTTACTTTATGGAAATGCATAGACATTGATCAAAAACACGACGAAAAAATACAAAAAGACAGGTTACAACTTTTAAAGGTCCAAAACGTTCCAAAGCCAGTTTGAGGCTAAAAAATGAATTTGGGTATGAAAAATGGCCAGGAATTATCACTGTCATTGAAGAATTTGTGGCTTCTTCGAAAAGGTGCGATAAGCGACGTAGTTCCACAAGGTTCAAAATTTATTGTTTTGAACTGGACACGCGTTTTGGATTGAAGAAAAAAAACAAAAATTGGGTGCAACACGAGGACTTCGCGGGAGGTCACCCATTCTTGTACTTATCTCGCCCAAGCACACTTAACTGCGAAGATCTGAAGGGATCTGGTGCAACAGTACTGGTATGATCGCACCCGTTAGTACATGTCGACAAAACATAGAAAGAAAGGTTCATTAATTTTTTATGCCTCAGAACGTTCTCCAGCCAGTTTGAGGCTCAAAACTGTTAAATTTTGGTTGGAACAATGTGCAGCCCATGTCAGTGTCATTTATGGTTTTGTGGCCTTTCCGAAAAGGTGTTGTAGGCGATGTAGTTCCTCGTGGTTCAAAATTTATTGGGTTTCAATGTGGAGACGCATTTTGGATTAAAGGAAAAAAGGAAAAAAGGGTGCAACATGAGGACTTCCCGTGAGGTCACCCATCCCAGTACTACTCTCGCCCAAGCACGCTTAATTTCAGAGTTACGATGGCATTCAGTGCATTATTTCTGCTCTGATCGCACCCGTTACTACATGTTTTGCGATTCCTTATAACCGTCAATTCAGAAACTTTGAGTGAATTTCCATGGGCCCCGCATAATTTGTTGGCATTTTAAACTATGTAAAAGTGCATGAACATTGATCGAAAACACGACGACAAAACTCATATTGACTGGTTCGCAACTTTTCTAAGGCCGAAAATGTTCCACAGCCAGTGTTAGGCTCAAAATGAATGAAGATGGTTCCAAAAGTGGTGAGGCCTTACCACTGCTATTGATGATTTTGTCGTCTTTCCGAAACGGTTCTGTAGGCGACGTAGTTCCTCACTGTTCACAAGTTATTGGGTTTCGAAGTGGAAACGCGGTTTGGATTAAAGAAAATAAAAATAAAAGGGGTGTAACACGGGGAGACGTGTCTTGGTTGAAAATAACAAATAAAAAGTAGTGCAACAAGAGGACTTCCCATGTGGTCACCCATCCTAGTACTACTCTCACACAAGCACGCTAAACTGCGGAGTTCTGATGGGATCAAGTGCATAAGTGCTGGTATGATCGCACTCGTTAGCACATGTTTCGCGATTCCTTATATCCTTCAGTTCATAAAATTCTGGCAAATTTGCGTGAGACCCACATGATTCGTTGTCATTTTTTACTTCACTGAAGTTCATGGAAATTGATCGAAAACACGACGACAAAACGCATAAAGACCAGTACTCAACTTTTAAAGCCCCGAAACGTACCACAGCCAGTATGAAGCTCAAAATGGTTGAATTTATGTCCAAAAAATGGCCAGGCCTTATCACTGGCACTGATGATTTCGTGGCCTTTCCGAAAAGGTTCTGTAGGCGGCGTAGTTGCTAACGGTTCCAAAGTTATGGGGTTTTGAAGCGCGTTTTGGATTGAAGAAAAAAATTAAAAAGGGGTGCAATACGAGGACTTCCCGGGAGGTCGCTCATCCTAGTACGACCCTCGCCCAAGCACGCTTAGCTGCAGAGATCTAATGGGATCCGATGCATTATTGCTGCTATGATCGCACCCGTTAGTACATGTCTCGCGATTCCTTATATCCATAAATTCAGAAAATACGTGTGAATTTGGGTGCACCCGCATGATTCGTTGGCATCCAAAAAGGTTTTGTAGGCGGTGTAGAAAGTTATGGGGTTTCGAAGCGTGTTTGGTATTGAAGAAAAAAATTAAAATCGTAGTGCAGCACGAGGACTTCCCAAGAGGTCACCCATCCTAGTACTACTCTTGCCCAAGTACGCTTAATGGTGGAGTTGTGATGGGATCCAGTGCATTAGTGCTGGTATGATCTTACCCCTTAGTACATGTCTCGCGATTCCGTATATCTTTCAATTCAAAAAATTCAAAAGAATTTGCGTGGGACCCGTATCATTCATTGCATTTATACTTAATGGAAGTGCATAGACATTGATTGAAAACACGACGATAAAATATAGAAAGACAGGTTACATCTTTTAAAGGTCCAAAACGTTTCCAAAGCCAGTTGAGGCTAAAAATTGAATTTGGGTACGAAAAATGGCCAGGAATTATCACTGTCATTGAAGAATTTGTGGTGTCTTTGAAAAGGTGCTGTAAGCGACGTAGTTCCACAAGGTTCAAAATTAATTCGGTTTTGAACTGGACACACGTTTTGGATTGAAGAAAAAAAACAAAAATTGGGTGCAACACGGGGACTTCCTGGGAGGTCACCCATTCTTGTACTAGTCTCGCCCAAGCACGCTTAACTGTGAAGTTCTGATGGGATCCATTGCATTAGTAATTGTATGATCGCACCCGTTAGTACATGTCAACAAAACACAGATGACCGGTTCATAACTTTTTTATGCCCCAAAACGTTCCCCAGCCAGTTTGAGGCCCAAAACGGTTAATTTTTTGTCGGAACAATGTCCAGTTCTTATCACTGCCATTTATGGTTTTGTGGCCTTTCCGAAAAGGTACTGTAGGGGATGTAGTTCCTCATGGTTCAAAAGTTATTTGGTTTCGAAGTGGAGACGCATTTTGGATTGAAGAAAAAAAGGGAAAAGAAGTTGCAACACGAGGACTTCCCGGGACTTCACCCATCCTAGTAGTACTCTTGCCTAAGAACGCTTATTGCAGAGATCTGATGGGATCCGGTGCATTAGTGATGTTATGATTGCACCCGTTACTACATGTTTCGAGATTCCTTATATCCTTAATTCAGAAAATTTGAGTGAATTTGAGTGAATTTGCGTGGAACCCGCATGATTTGTTGGCATTTTTTATGTTATAAAAGTGCATGTACATTGATCGAAAACACGACGACAAAACTCATAAAGACTGGTTCGCAACTTTTCTGAGGCCCAAAATGTTCCACTACCAGTTTTAGGCTCAAAATGAATGAATATGGGTCCAAAAGTTGTCAGGCCTTACCACTCCTTTTAATGGTTTTGTCGCCTTTCCAAAAAGGTTATGTAGGCGACGTAGTTCCTCACTGTTCAAAGTTTTTGGGTTTCGAAGTGAAAACGCGATTTGGATTGAAGAAAATAAAAATAAAAAGGGGCGCAACACGGGGACTTCCTGGGAGGTCACCCATCCTAGTATACTCTCGCTTAATTGCGGAGATCTGATGGGATACAGTGCATTAGTGCTGCTATGATCACACTCGTTAGAAAATGTCTTGCAGTTCCTTATATCCTAAAACTCAGAAAATTTGGGTGAATTTTGGTGCGACCCGCATGGTTTGTGGGCATTTTTACTTTATTGAAGTGCATGGACATTGATCGAAAACAACACGACAAAACGCAAAAAAAATCCGTTTCACAACTTTTTTAAGGCTCGAAACGCTCCACAGTTAGTTTGAGGCTCAAAATGGTTGAATTTCGGTCCAAAAAATATCCAGGCCTTACCACTTCCATTGATTGTTTTTTGGCCTTTTGAAAAAGGTGTTGTAGGCGACGTAGTTCATCAAGGTTCAAAAGTTATTGGGTTTCGAAGTGGAGACGGGTCTTGGTTGAAGAAAACAAATAAAAAGCAGTGCAACACGAGGACTTCCCATATTGTCACCCATCCTAGTACTACTCTCGCCCAAGCACGCTAAACTGCAGAGTTCTGATGGGATCAAGTGCATAAGTGCTGGTATGATCGCACTCGTTAGCACATGTTTCGCGATTCCTTATATCCTTCAGTTCATAAAATTCTGGCAAATTTGCGTGAGACCCACATGATTCGTTGTCATTTTTTACTTTACTGAAGTTCATGGAAATTGATCGAAAACACGACGACAAAACGCATAAAGACCAGTACTCAACTTTTAAAGCCCCGAAACGTACCACAGCCAGTATGAAGCTCAAAATGGTTGAATTTATGTCCAAAAAATGGCCAGGCCTTATCACTGGCACTGATGATTTCGTGGCCTTTCCGAAAAGGTTCTGTAGGCGGCGTAGTTGCTAACGGTTCCAAAGTTATGGGGTTTTGAAGCGCGTTTTGGTTTGAAGAAAAGAAATAAAGATGGGTTGCAACACGAAGACTTCCTGGTAGGTCACTTATTGTGACACCCCCGATCTGGTATAAGTACAAGTTGACTCGATCAGCCGTGCAACAATCAAACAAGAACATGCACAGCTAATCACTAGTAACTTAAGCCAAACCGAGAGGCCACAATGTGTACCTCAGCGATTAACCCGAAGTTCCGAGAATAGATCCAGGTACCTTAGGCCAATCGCCTAAGTACACATATCCTATTAGGTACAACCTGAGGCTTTTCAACCCGACTGAGTAATACCCAATAGTTAGTTCGTCCGGACGGGGACTAATATCATATGGAACTCATACTTAAAGAAACATTCTTTAATACATTATATAATATTCTTTCAAAAGCATTGTACAAAATGTTAAGGGTTAACCTCGAGGTTTTTGGTCAACAAACTTTATACATAGGATATATCAAAACTACTTTGCAAGGATAATAAAACTACCAATGGCTAATGCTTTTCCTTCCCGTCCTAGAGTAATGGTCTCCCGCCTACTGGTTACCTGCATCAGAAATGAGTCATGAGTAACTAGTTTACTCAGTGAGTCTAATCCCGCACCCCAACACATATTAATAGTATCCCAAGCAGTCGACACCATTTAAATGCAGTGGAAATATATTCCATAATTATTATATATAAGGCCTATCATTCTATCGATGTGAATCATATCTTAAACATCTCCTCCGCAACACCCGCCATTCACTCATACGTATAGTATATATATATAAAAAACCCGGAAAATCACCAAGGCTAAACAAGCCTAGCGGGAAAAATAAATATAACCATCATCTCAATCAGATATTCCAAGATCGAACATCTAACGCTGCATGCAGTTACACGGTCTCCATGGTGCGACCCCATCAGCGTGTCTTCGTGACCTTGTTCCATATCGCAGGACCAATTCACGGTAATGCGGGAACTTTAGGGAGAGTGAGTATACAATAAGATTCACATGATTCATACTTATATGCTTATATATTAGTACTTGAGAACAAGTACTAAGGCTCGAGATAAACCTCAAATAATAACTCATAATATTTCTTAAGTGTTTATAATAAGTAAGCACTTCACAGTTTAATATAGTTCAAGAGACTTAGTTATCTATCAAGCATTATCATTTATTTTACTCAAGCAACACTAATTCATAACTCATCAGTCATCTATCTAGACTCACCTTTGAATCCATGAGATTGGCTAAGGAAGACCAGACTCGAGCTCAAGCTAATCACACTCCACTTCACTTCTGATTCAGAACGTCCACAAGGAAGGATCCGGTTGATCCCACCACTGACCTCGACCATCTGAATTAAAAACAGAATGGTTGGAACAAAGGTTAATCAGTCTGGTACAAGCAGAAGTCAACTCAGCTCAGTTCATCAACTCATATCAGTTCACTAACGGTTCTAGGAAAATGATCAGTCCATGATCAAATTCTTACCAAGACATAATATGACTCTTCTAGAAGAACCAGATTTATTCTTCAAGCTTCTCTCGACCATTGACCTGAAACAGAGCAGTTCGGTGTACAAGATCATCAGTCCAACAGTTTGGTTTGGAAGAAGAAACTTAATACAGATTTTATCGGCTCGGTTCAGGACAAAGCTTAGCAGTTCAGATCAACTCAGACTAGATCAGGATATGACAAGTTCAAACAATAGACAGCTCGGCTAAGATCAATTCAGGACAAGATCAAATCAGTTCGGTTTAATTTAGAGAGTTTACATAAATTCAGCTACAGTTTTTATGAGACATATTTAATCATAAACCAACCATAACTGATCCGTAAATCAACTTAGACAAATGATATGGACAGGTTAATCAACCCACAGCACTCGGTTTTAATCAAACTGAACTGCAACAAGAGACTGAAGCTTACTGAAATTAACCAACGGTGTAGATTGTTTCGGCAAATCCTTTTCTTCAATGTTAATACACCGCTGACAACAAAACAGAGAGGTAAGGTTCGGTTCAAAATCAGACAGAACATATCATGGCTTAAGGTTTACTCCAGACATGAGGCTTCCCAAAAACTGATCCCATTAAACTGATCCGAACAAACTGATTTAAGGTCTTACCGGTTCAATACTTGAGATTGATAAGCTGTGAAGTGATCTCATGAATATTTTGGACCCGATACAATTTTCCACACACCACAGTCACTGATTCAAAGCACAAGAAGGCTAGAAAGGGTCGTCCATGTCAGATCTCTCTTGTTATTTTTCCCTGAATTTTTCTCTCAAATTTTCTAACACATTTTTCTATCTTCTTTCTCTCTAAACTTTTCTGTCTGGTTTTGCTCTCTGTTTCAGTACGTGGGAAGCAGGTGACTGAGAGGATTAAGTAGCTGATATGAGCTTTGTGTGAGTGTCCAGGTTAACACAAAGCTTTTGTGTGCAAGGGACAGCTGGTGTCCTGCTTCAGCATCTCCAGCAACCAAGCAGCTCACAGTTTCCTTGCATTGAGGAAAGCTTTCCAGCCACATGATTTTTATTTTATAGATCTAAGCCAGCAAGCAAGCAGGCAGCTTGTGAAAGTCATGTGACATTTACTATAGAAGAAAACAAGCAGGAAGGTGCATCTCACATGTCCATGTCAGGAAGGAAGCAAGCAACCAGGCAGCCCATGACATGCACATGAATCACAAACAGCTGAAAGTATTTGAGACCAGTTTTCGATCAAATGTCTTCCGTCCATTGGTTTCCGTCTTGCTTTTGGATAAACTCGTCCAGCTTATATATAACTTGATCATAATAATTAACACTCGATCAAAACTATCAAAGGTAGTCCTTTCGACCGCATGATAGTCCCGTTGAGACATTAATTCATCAGGTCGATTTATTTTTAAATCTGGTTGACCAACTCCGAACTTGTCGAGCGGAATTTTTATCGACCAAATAGTCATGGCTCGTGAGGGTTATTACATTCTTCCCCCCTCAAAAGAATTCGTCACCGAATTCTTAAAACGTACAAGTGGACACTTTACTTGACATCTGGGGTATCTGAGAAGAGTTCTGGGTAATCAGCTTTGAACTTATCTTCATCCTCCCATGTGACTATAACTTTCTGTCGCTTGTCCCAAAATACCTGAACTTGAGAAATCTCTCTATTCTTCAATCTCTTTATACGACGCTCGCCTATCCGCAAAGGACCTTCAAGATAAGTGAGGTTGGGTTGAAGATTCTTTGGTCGTTGTGGCTTCACCATATTCCAATCCGAATATGCGTACACAACATCGATACATGAAATATCGGGTGAATATGCATATCGGGTTGAAGTTCAAGTCGGTAGGCTACTCCTCCAACACTAGCAATAATTCTGTACAGACCAATGTAGTGGGTTGCCAATTTTCCAACTTTCCCAGACCAATCCCTTCCTTTCTGGGCAGCTACTTTCAAGAAGACTAGATCATTCACTGCAAAGATGACTTCTCTTCTACCGCGGTCATCATACTTCTTCTGACAGTGTTGGTGTTTCTTCATATTTGCTTGAATTATCCTTACTTTCTCGGCAACCTCATCTAGTATCTTTGGACCAAAGATTCTTCCTTCACCAACTTCGTTCCAAAACACTGGTGTTCTACAAGGTTGACCATAGCGAGCTTTGTACGGTGACATACTGATACTTAAATGGCAATAATTTCTAACTCTGATAACAATTCATTACTGCAACATAACTCCCGTCAACTGCGGCTTACATACTTCTTTTGACTGCCACGAGTCTCTGAATACCATCACTTATGAAATCCTTCTATCTGCCTTCCTCCCATATAAACAACATGCAAATGTGGAACGTTAGCTGATGTGGCATACAGAAGGTAACATCTCGGGTATAGTCAATGTCACCTTGATTAACCGTGCAACAATCAAACAAGGACATGCATGATCCAAACCACGGGTGGTACTCTCAAATACACACACTCACCCATTCCCAAAATAATTTCCCTTAATCTTCTATACACCTCTAATCTATCTGAGACCCTCTTCATAATCTTCTGAACAACTCAATCTCTCTGATGTTTCCCATTGCCAAATCTGGTTCCATTGCTTTCTTATTTCTTTATTATGTCCAGCAACTAAGGATCCTTCCGTCTATCCAAGCTCTATTCACTAATTGAGTACTCTTGTATTCTGACTCCAGACTTTCTGTATTGATACATCCTCTGATATCTTAACAACCTTGGCATTTCCATCTTCCTTATGGTCATACCTTTTCTTTCATTCGTCAATCTCCCTCGGGGTTCACTTATCATCTCCTTTCTTATCATCGTGCTTAACTGCAGGTAGGAGTTAGGTTCCTTCTCCCATGTATCCTCTTACTGAATTTGTACATGGCACAATTCTCATATGATTCTTTGAAATTCTCTTCATTAAGTTCCTTTCATGTTTTCGCTAAGTTCTCATTCTTCAACTGAGTTCCTCGGAGACTACTTGCAATCTTGGAGACTCTTCACTCTCTCCTCATAACGGCAGCAAAATTCTTCTTCATGATTCTTGAGATCTTTCTCAATATCGACACAAAATTTTCTCTCTTCCAAGCATAAACAACTGCATTTGCTTTTCGTAGGCTTCTTTGATCATTGAACACTTGCATCCTTTCTCCATACTGAAATTGTTGCAAAATTTTATCTGCAACAAAACTACCGCCAATTCCAGCTCGTGCATCCGATAATTTACCTTATCCTTGTTTAGCTCCCTTGATGCATAGACGATTACCCTATCTTCCTTCATCAGCATTCACCTAAGCCAACACATAATACATCCATGCAATGATATATGGCTGGTTTGGATCATGCAAACCGAAGATATGTGTAGACGTAGAGACTTCCTCTATCTGATTGCTTAGTTCATCGATCTTTTTACTCCATTCCAAGGTAATCCCATTCTCAGTCGATCATCTCAGCAGTTGATATGGTTTCCAACTCTTGAACAAACTTCTGATGGTAACTGGCCAATCCAAACAACTTCGAATCTCAATAACAGAGATTGGACACAACGATTCTGTAATAGTAGCACTCTTTTCTAAATCTGCATCAAATCCTTGTTCCAACTTACTGACTAAGGGATCCAACTTCCCATTTCCCTACATAAGCATTTAATAGAACGTGCAGCGTCCATCAAACATCCTTGAAACAAAACTGCACCTTGCGGCCGATCTTAACTACTCTTCAATTCTAGAACTTGATACTTGACCCTAATGGTCACATTCTTGATTTAGTCAAACATAACCACAAACTCTAGTTCTTCTTCTTTACCACTGACATTGGTAAACTCCATTGGGAAACACTAAATCGAACAAAACCTTTCCTCAAACAAATCATTTATCTGCTATTTTTCTCGATTAGAACCACTTGCTGATATGTCTAGGCTATTACAGCGAATCCAAGTTCAAGATGACTAACTGAATATGTTACTTCTAGTTGTCGACAATCCTTCTGGCGCCTTAAGCATATCTTGAATTCTCTGATTATCAGACTTTCCTCTATACTCTACTCCTTTTTATCTTCTATGTTCACAATACTCAAGATTATGGAATACTCCTCTTCATCTTTTCCCAAAAGTTTTTTAACTCTCCAAGCTTGGTATGAGCGACGCTTCAACACTTGGTAGAATACCATTCTAGGCCAACGATGACTAGTATTCTCTCAAGAACTTCTTTCTTCTACAACTTCTTAATTGAGCTCGGTAACTAGATAGCCAATCTCACTCTAGATAGAAACAAACCACTCTAATAGAAGTACTAAGGAATGGGGATGGCATACGAAGGCATACCATAATTCTAAATGGCAGCCAGTACTTCCACGAATAAGAACGGTATACTTGAATTCACCAAAGTGAATCCCACTTAAAACAATTACACTACCCGGGAACTACATTTATTTTATGTTCCCGAATCAAACACAATACGGGCGGAAAATTCCGTCCATAGAAAAGGTCTCTTATGACACCTTGATCACACTGCCATTTATTTATTCAATTATTAATAATTGTTTTAAAAAAATTAACACAACACACAATGGGATAAGAAGAAAACCTGTGATTGGACCTTTCAGGTGTTTTCACGGTCTAGGCAACTAAAAAGTGTAGGCTCTACCCAAATAGCCAAACACTTGGTTATGGACTAATTGTAAGGGAGAGCAAACAAGTTCAACAAGTGGTACCCTAGGTATAGGTGAAAGGTATCGGGTAACTTCATGGACAAGGGTAGAACTAAATCCTTACTCTTCAGAGGAACGAGCAAATTGTGAATAACGTAAGCGATCCAGGATTTATCCACTTGAACAATCATGAACATCCTGTTCTCGCTAGCCACAACCATTACAACTCAGGGTCCTCGGTCTTGATCTGATGAAACGTCCAACCGAAGTAATCTCCATCGAATTCCTTTATTCCTTACCTGAAACTGACCTTCAATCTGAACCTGATAGCCTTTAGACGGTCTAAATGGCACGAAGAATCTTCCTTGGCAGTAACAGCTTTCTTAACTCACACGTCATACTATACTGTCTCCACAAAGCTTTTAAGCACTACAATCTTTAGTTACTCCAATTGTTTTGGATAAATCCCCAAAGACCGTCCTTATGATCTTTAGCTCATCGTCCAAAAGAAAATGGGTGAATCAGATTCACTCGACCTCAACCTTCTGGCAGAAACATCTCACCGTGCTCACTCCATAAGTGGAATCTCCAATCGGTCTCATGCTTTGGGTAGAAAACACTCCATCTTGAACTCTTAAGAGAAATCTGTCTAACTTGGACTAACATTCCCAAAATAATGCTTAAAACTTAACGAATAACTCACTGCATCCTTCTTGATATTGTCTCCTTCCATATCCTTCTTGCAAACCTCGAAACAATGGGCCATGTCAGTCGTCTGCTCCCAGTGTTGCATTTGGAATCTTCCTCAATCCAAAGTCCACATTGAATGGTTTAGTCCTTCCTCAGTATCTTGCGGTCCCAACTTCGTTATCCTCTTCATAAACTTCAAGATTTCTTGTTGCAGTGGAGTGGTGCTGGTGCGTCCATCATCTTGTACTATACTCAAACTATCTCCTCCACCACGCTAAGCTTGAAACAAATGATGAATCAATCATGATTGTACGGCTCTGGTTCTGGTACGTCTCAACATAAGATGGAAAAACTTGAGCAGCCGGAAGAAGTCCATCTTGGTGATCATGAGCAGTCAAATCGCCTAAACCAGATCATTCCAAACAACGCCGCGTTGACATCGATAACACATAGATCCATTTATGTGTTCGATATGTCGACTATGTCTCCTATATCTCCGAGAAAGAAGATATCAAAATCGGTAAGTGAACCCCACCCCGTCGAGCTTATCTTGGTGCATCTGCTATGAAAGTTAAAGATAAGGTGACTACCCATGACTATCTATCCTAAGATAAAGGAACCAGCCAGCATATCCTAGTTATCCTTGAGACTCATTTTGACTCGAAAAACATTTGAAACAAGTCCCACTCTAGCATCGTATAACCATGCTCTGATACCACCTTTGTGACACCCCCGATCTGGTATAAGTACAAGTTGACTCGACCAGCCGTGCAACAATCAAACAAGAACATGCACAACCAATCACTAGTAACTTAAACCAAACTGAGAGGCCACAATGTGTACCTCAGCGATTAACCTAAAGTTCCCATAATAGGCTTTTCAACCCGACTGAGTAATACCCAATAGTTAGTTCATCCGGACAGGGACTAATATCATATGGAACTCGTACTTAAAGAAACATTCTTTAATACATTACAAAATATTCTTTCAAAAGCATCGTACAAAATGTTAAGGGTTAACCTCGAGGTTTTTGGTCAACAAACTTTATACATAGGATATATCAAAACTACTTTGCAAGGATAATAAAACTACCAATGGCTAATGCTTTTCCTTCCTGTCCTAGAGTAATGGTCTCCCGCCTACTGGTTACCTGCATCAGAAATGAGTCATGAGTAACTAGTTTACTCAGTGAGTCTAATCCCGCACCCCAACACATATTAAGAGTATCCCAAGCAGTCGACACCATTTAAATGCAGTGGAAATATATTCCATAATTATTATATATAAGGCCTATCATTCTATCGATGTGAATCATATCTTAAACATCTCCTCCGCAACACCCGCCATTCACTCATACGTATAGTATATATATATATAAAAAACCCGGAAAATCACCAAGGCTAAACAAGCCTAGCGGGAAAAATAAATATAACCATCATCTCAATCAGATATTCCAAGATCGAAAATCTAACGCTTCATGCAGTTACACGGTCTCCATGGTGCGACCCCATCATCGTGTCTTCGTGACCTTGTTGCATATCGCATGACCAATTCACGGTAATGTGGGAACTTTAGGGAGAGTTAGTATACAATAAGACTTCAGATGGTTCATACTTATATGCGTATATATTAGTACTTGAGAACAAGTACTAAGACTCGGGATAAACCTCAAATAATAACTCATAATATTTCTTAAGTGTTTATAATAAGTAAGCAGTTCACAGTTTAATATAGTTCAAGAGACTTACTTATCTATCAAGCATTATCATTTATTTTACTTAAGCAACACTAATTCATAACTCATCAGTCATCTATCTAGACTCACCTTTGAATCCATGAGATTGGCTAAGGAAGACCAGACTCGAGCTCAAGCTAATCACACTCCACTTCACTTCTGATTCAGAACGTCAACAAGGAAGGATCGGTTGATCCCACCACTGACCTCGACCATCTGAATTAAAAACAGAATGGTTGGAACAAAGGTTAATCAGTCTGGTACAAGTAGAATTCAACTCAGCTCAGTTCATCAACTTATATCAGTTCACTAACGGTTCTAGGAAAATGATGAGTCCATGATCAAATTCTTACCAAGACATAATATGGCTCTTCTTGATGAACCAGATTTATTCTTCAAGCTTCTCTCGACCATTGACCTGAAACAAAGCAGTTCGGTGTACAAGATCATCAATCGAACAGTTCGGTTTGGAAGAAGAAACTTAAATCAGATTTTATCAGCTCGGTTCAGGACAAAGCTTAGCATTTCAGATCAACTCAGACTATATCAGGATATGACAAGTTTAAACCATAGACAGCTCGGCTCAGATCCATTCAGGACAAGAACAAATCAGTTCGGTTTAATTTAGAGAGTTTACATAAATTCAGCTACAGTTTTTATGAGACATATTTAATCATAAACCAACCATAACTGATCCGTAAATCAACTTAGACAACTGATATGGATAGGTTAATCAACCCACAGCACTCGATTTTAATCAAAATGAACTGCAACAAGAGACTGAAGATTACTGAAATTAACCAACGGTGTAGATTGTCTCGGCGGATCCTTTTCTTCAAGGTTAATACACCGCTGACAACAAAACAGAGAGTTAAGGTTCGGTTAAAACTCAGACTGAACATAGGATGGCTTAAGGTTTACTCCAGACATGAAGTTTCCCAAAAACTGATCCCATTAAACTGATCCGAGCAAACTGATTTAAGGTTTTACCGCTTCAATACTTGAAATTGATAAGCTGTGAAGTGATCTCATGAATCTTCTGGACCAGATACAATTTTCCACACACCACAGTCATTGTTTCAAAGCATAAGAAGGCTAGAAAGGGTCGTCCATGTCAGATCTCTCTTCTTATTTTTCCCTGATTTTTTCTCTCAAATTATGTAACAGATTTTTCTATCTTCTTTCTCTCTAAACTTTTCTGTCTGGTTTTGCTCTCTGTTTAAGAACGTGGGAAGCAGGTGACTGAGAGGATTAAGTAGCTGCTCATTGAGAGAGTCGGAGTACAAGACTGCCGTCTATCGACGGCACTACCTTGACGTCAACCGATGTTACCTGACCAAGATCGATCGATGCGGGACACCTGACATAGTTCGATGCCCAATTCGCAGACAGCCGATTTCAAGCGCAAGTTTATACAAGACACAAGATTACAAGAGTACCTCTGGACGCGTTTTGACCTAGATTTTAGGATTTAATATTTATACTTTATGTATGACACCAGTACGCCAGAGAGACATTGCGGAGTCACACGTACGGTGCAAGGTTTTAGGGTTTTTAGTATTCTATTGTAGTTTTAGGGAAGAAGATTCATAAATCCTTAGGGAGATTTGTTTTGGAACCCCGGTATTTTATCTCTGCATTAAATTCAGACTATTATTCTTCCTTTGATTATGTCTGAGTAGTTACCAACTAGATTTAGGGTTGAATGATAGCAATCATGGATTAGCCCAAAAGTAGGATTGTTAGGTTAGGTTAATATTCATCAATTGAGTTGTGCTTAATGCTTGCATTCTAGAGTAGCTTACTAGGATCTCATAAGTACGACATGGACAACTACGAGAGTTGGTTCTGTGCCAGAATAGACTCCATTGAACTAGGTTGTTAGGCGCACGCGAGAGATGGTATAATTAGCTTGGTGAACATATAAAATCTCGTTCACACTTCCTTCTGATTTCACCGTTGATCGACACTAGGAATTCGCCGTCGATCGACGGTCTATCCTTTTGCTCGCATAAGAGAGTTGGATTTAAAAGTGTCATAATAGTTAATATTTAACTTCTAGAATATTTACATATCCGTGCATCTTATTCCCTATAATTCATTGAACTTGAAACTCTAGATCTAACATATTTACATTTGCATCTATTTAGTTTATTAGCATATTTCCATATTTACATTATGGGGATATTTTCATACTTACATTATTAGCATATTTCCATATTGCATCTACACCTTCTAATAAGGAATATCTCCTTAAACTGATTACTTGTTACCAATATATACAATCACCTAGCTTAATCTTTAGAAATACAAAATCTATTGTGGGCTATTGTTCTCCGTGGATTCGATCCCTAAGTACTAAATCTGATCTCTCTTTGCAAGAATATTGTTTTGTGTGTTAGGATTAAGTGTTATTTTGATAGTTAATTGTTTAGGATATTAATACCCTGCTAGAACAATAAACACACCCATGTCACAACGGCCAAGCGGCTCAGAGAACTCTGGCTGACTACAACCGTCCAGACCAGTTCTACGCCAACAGATCCGCCATTCGTCCCCCAGCTTTTCAGAGAAACGATTTTGAAATAAAGCCCGCTTTCTTTTGACTTGTTGCTCAGACAACTTACCATTGGTTGCGACATGATCACCCTATGGATCATCTGGAGTGATTTGAAGATCTAGTGAATGATATTAAAGTCAATGGAGTCCTTGAGGACTATCTATTCTGTAAGCTCTTCAAGTACTCACTTGCTGGAGAAGCTTCATATTGGCTTAAGCAACTACCACCAGTATCCCTGACATCTTGGACTAATATCAAGAACGCTTTCTTGCGTAACTTCTTTGATGACACGAGAGAGAAGATTTGAGTTGCAAGATTGCCACTTTTTCACAAGAACCTTCAGAGTCTTTAAGAAACTCATGGATCAGATTCAAGTCATACCCGAGAGACTGTCCACATCACGGGTTCAACGAAGTGCAGCTTCTTAGCACTTTCTTCAGAGGTATTGGATTACAATATCAGATGTCTTTGGACACAGCTAGTGAAGGAAATTTCAGAACCATGAGCCCTGAAGAAGCTACAAGATTGATTGAGAATCAAGAATATAGAAGCAGTACCAAGAACACATATTTTGAGAGAAAGAAATCAGCTCCAGATGTGAGCAAGGAGCAGATTGAAGAAATCAGCTCCAGCTCCAACTCCTATGGTACTGGTCAAAGGAGTAACTTTAATCCGAGTTCACAGCGAAGGCCCTTCAACAACAACATGACTTATGGATCTTCCTACTACCAGAATCCTCCTCCAGAAAGTCTGGAAAACAAGATTGAAGCAATGGTTGATAAAGTTTTAGAGGGACAGCAGAAGATGACTTTGGATTTCAATGGAAAGATAGATGGTCTGTACCTCAACCTCAATACCAAGTTCGAAAACCTCATCACTCATGTGAAGAAATTGGAGAATCAAGTGATGCAACCAAGTGAGACCATTAAGAGGCATGAGAGCTTGATTAAGGAGAAAATCGAGGCTATACAAAAGCACCACATCAATGCATTGATTGATGATGATTTCTGGCAGGCAATCAAGATAGAAAAGCCCCAAGATAGCGATTTTCGTGAGGAAAATTCCATATCACTCGACAATCCTCATTCGCATCAATCGACACCTATCAGTGTGAATCGATCGATGGTGAAGCCTACAAAATCAATGGCTTCGTGTGAATCAACTAACATCGATCGACACCGTACTCGTGACATCGATCGATAGGGTGATAGACGAATCTGTCGACAGTACACATTCAGCATTGATCGACATGAGAGAAACCCAGGTTGACTACTGAACCTCAATGTAAGTTTTATTGTACATCCGACTGTGACAGTTTCAGAACAGAATACATACACATCTGAAGCTATGGATCTTGATACGAAGATGAGGGGCACTCAAAGAGGACGCAAAATATCCCAGAATACCAACGCAGAGAAGCCAATGAAATGGAGATAGATAGCTTTGCTAAAAGAGTTTTATAAATTCCTCTAGATATTTCTTTTGATGAAGCTTATTATACTCACAGATTGTGGATGTTTTTCAGGGAAACAAGGGAGACAGATGATGATATAGAAATAATGTTCAATCACCTTAGAGAGAAGATGAATCAGAGGACCTGTCTGAAGAAGAAAAGTGATCCTGGAAAATTTGTGGTTCCATGCTTCATCAAAGGAAACAAATATCCCGAGCATTATGCCAAAGTCTATGGTAGAGGAGCTGAACCTGAAAGTGGAACCCTCCAATGATTCTTTCACATTCGTAGACTACTCCAGAGTGAACTCAGGAGGGATGGTAAAAGATGTTCCCATGCAGATCAATAATACCTTAGTCCCAACAGACTTTCATGTGATGGACATCAGGATAGATATGAACTCTTCGCTAGTACTTGGGAGTGCATTCATGGCTACTGTGGGAGCAATATGCGATATGAAGTTAAGCAGGTTGTATCTATCTCTAATTGATCAAAATATTTTTTACGAACCTGTTGACAACAAGAACAAGCCTACTCTGGTTTTGTCCAACTCGCCCAATGGGCGAGTTACACAGCTGGTTTTGTCCAACTCTCCCGTTCGGCGAGTTGGACTGGTCAAACTCGCCGAATGGGCGAGATAGACGGCTCGTTTCGTACAACTCGCCCATTCAGCGAGTTGGACTGGTCTTACCTGTGCGTCCAACTTGTTTTGATCGTAAAATTTCAATGAAAACTCTGATTGAGACGAAACAAAAAGCGTTTGGATCGGGATTCGAAGAAGAACACAAAGGAGAGCCAAATTAATTCTTGTTTTGTCAAACTCGCCCAGTGGGCCAGTTGGACTTGTCAAACTCGCCCAGTCGGCCAGTTGGACTTGTCAAACTCGCCCAATGGGCTAGTTGCACGGCTTGCAATGTCCAACTCGCCCGTTGGGGAAGTTGGACTGGTCAAACTCGCCAAATGGGCGAGTTGCACGGCTTGTACTGTCCAACTCGCCCGTTCGGCGAGTTGAAATACTCGAGTTTGGATGGTATGCTGGTGCGGTCGTTTCGTAAACGTCTTCAATTTTTTTCTATGAAAGTTGTATCATAAAATGCTAACTCGTTTCACTTTCTGAACGATGTTCCATAAAACATTGTCGAGTTTGATTTTACGAAATATCTTTCGGAAAATGTTGTTGAGCTTTAGTTTTATGAAAGTCGTTATGTAAGCGTGTTTTCTTGTTTGGCTGTACAAGAGCCGTTTTTCTGGAATACTTACATTTTAGCCTCTAAATCTTTGGTTGTGATGAGCTTAATTATCGGGAGTTGACTTAATCGGAGATTTTCTCGTTTCCGCAGGATTGATCCGAGGGGATTTCAAGTAGTTTTTCCGAAGTAAGTTTAAGTGACACTCATCAAGAAACAACTGAATATGTTGCGTAGAATCGAAGCTTGACTTTTTACGAAATCTTAGGTTTTAGAGAACTTTTTAGCAGTGAGGGATACGATCTCTCATTTTGCTTTGTTTAGTTTTCGTCAGCCGTTTTAGGTTTCAAGTGATTCAATAGAGATCAACTTCGTTTCTTCAAAAATTGTTTAGAAGAAGTACAACAGTGGGGGTTGTGCGCCCAATTTACTGTGTTTCCTATCGCTGTGAGAAATCTATCTCCGCAATTTCTGGGAAAGCAAGTTTTATTTTTCCGAAAGGTTTTCGAAAAATTTCTTTTGGTGAAACCCTTATGCGCTGAGATTTTCCCAACTCGGTATTGAGATGAACTTTATGGGGTTTGATAGATTTTATTGTTACCCTTTCTGTTTAGTGAGAGAAATCGCGAGCTTATTTCGGTGCCCCGCCTGTGGCGAAGAGTCGCAACTTGGTTTTTGATATTCTCAAGCACTGCTGCGTTTTCAAAGGAAATCAAAAGTCAAGAATATCTTCTTCACCTCCTCGAACGCTGCGGTGTTTGCATCAGTGTTGACCGCAGTGACGTTCATCGCTGAAGTGTTCTCAACGTTTTCGTCGACGACGTTATCATCACGAGGCTATTGGTTGTTGAGATCTGACATGTTTTGATTGAGCGTTGATGGCGGAGAGTTAGATTGATCTGTACCCCCCTCCTTCTAGCACCAATCTGTAGGAACCGAAATTCGCACTATTGATTTCCGTTGAATTAGGAACGATTATAGGCTCAGTGCGTTGATCGATGTCTGGTAAAGGTTGTCGATTGATGTATCCTATGTTTATGCCGTTTCCCTTAGGTTCAACAATTAACAACTCAAGATCGTCATTTTTTTCTAGTAAATCGGGTTCAGGGAGGATATCAGGGTTCTTCGTACATTTCGAGTGGGATGGGATGCAATTTTGCATTTTCCTTTTTGTTTGCTGTGATTTTCTCGAATTCATCAATGGTGATACTCTCTTTAACTACAGGGGAGATTTGTCGACCGCTTCGTAAAGCTACGACATTGCATTGTTTCCTAGGGTTAGCGTCTGTTTTACCATGTAAAAATCCGTCCTCTCTCCTGATGAACATAGCGTTGCTCGCTACTTGGTTGTCGATTCTCTTAATGTGTTCGCTCAGAGTTTCAATTTTTTCTGTCATTTCTGAGTATATAAGATCAACTTCTTATTTAGGTCGGCGGCTATTTTACGGTTTCCTGTGATGACTTCGTTCATTTTTGACTTCAAACTTTTTTCGTATCTGTTCACAGTGGTGTCACAGTTGCTTGTTGAATTGCCCGCGTCTTCCCTAAGTCGTTGATCGTGCCTGTTCATCACATCAGAGAATTCAACTCGTTTTTCGAAGTTGGAAGGGGCTGCGTTGCTCTCACCATAATGTCGAGATAAGTCATTTCCGTCTAGAAGGGCTGCAACTGATGCCAGAGTTTCTCTAACTCGGATCGAGTGGTCCTCCTCTGTGAATAACGGTTTTTCCTTCTTTTCGGTGTCTCTTTTTTCGAAAGCTCGACCTAAAGTTATGTTTTCTATTAGCCTTTTAGCGCTTGTAAGGCTTCGGGTGCCAAAGTTCCCGTCGCTGGCTGTATCAAAGATGGTTTGATAGTTTAGGTTTAGTCCTCTATAGAAAGTGTTGATGAGTTGGGGTTCTAAAAATCCATTGTGCGGACACGAAAGTTGGTAGCTCTTAAACCTAGTCCAGGAGTTTCTAAGAGATTCGCGACTACCTTGAACGAAAGTTGATATTTCTCTTCTTGTTTCCCAGTATCTCTCCTCGTCAAATAAGTGATTTATGAAAGCGCTTCGAATGTCTGACCAACAAGTCAGGGATCCTGGTGTAGCTGGTTCAGCCACCTCCTGGCGTCACCTTCTAAGGAAAAAGGAAAAAGTTTGCAGAGATGGATATCGTCGTTCACCATGTTTTCTAAGATCTCGATGTGATCGTTCGGGTGTTCAGTAGGAGAACCACTGAACTGATTTTTTCGCGCCATAATTAGGAAATTGATATCAAGTTCATAGCTTCCAGCCTGGTTATTGGATAATCGAATCGCATACCTAGTTGAATACATTCTGCTGGGATTTTGGTATTCGAGCATTGACAATTCAAGCTTTATCTCATTCTTTGGAGATTTAGTGATTTGATTAGGAATTGCAGTTTCCTGATAATAAATTAGTTAGCTTGCTTCGTTGCTTTTATTATTTATTGGGTATATCAAGACTACTTTCTTATTATCAGATTCAGTAAAGACGTACTTACCTGCTTCCAGCTGATCGGTATCGATCGATGGTAATGGAAGGGTGTCGCCCGACAACAGTGGACAAACGTCGATCAATTCCAGACGAGCTCCGTCGATCGATGGGTGTTTTCAAGAATCCATATTCTCTCCTTTAAGTACATGTGTCATAAGGTTGCGGGAAAGAATAATTTAGCAAACAGTAAAATAAAAATCTAGACAATATTCTAAACAAAATCTAATGGCAATAAGAAAGAGTCCCCGGCAACGGCGCCAAATTGATGTTGGGTTTTTTTCACTTTCAAATGAACCCTATATCCTATATTCCCTCTTTACTCTCTCAAATAAGAGGTTCAGTGTAGAAATTAGGGATCGAATCCACAGAGACTCCAAGATTACACAATAGACTTATTGTTTTCGAATTAAAGCTAGATGTATTATAATAATAACAATAAAAGCGATCTTTAAGATTGATTTGGTTTGTGAAGATCAATTTAAGACATTAGACTTTGGAGAAATTCTCAAGTAGATTTTAATAATGCAGATTAATATATTGCTAGGGTTTTATTAAGTATAATTTTGAATTTAAACCTTAGGGTTTAGGAGATCACTCTCGCGCATCTCGGCTGAGCGTCGATCGATAGAAATACGATGGCGTCGATCGATGCTCATTCTAAAAAGTACTAATTTCGTGGTTTAATAGATTCTCTAAACTTCTAATTAAACTCTCGTTTGTTACTAGTTATTTAGATTGTTTAAGATAGATTCCAGGTTATAACCAAGCTCTCGCTTGCGCTTTAGAACCCTAATTTCTAAGGTTGAAGTGATCAAATTCAACTTAGCATTAAGAGCAACTTAAACAAAGAACCAAAAAGATTACCCTAACAATACTCTAAATTCACCAATACATTACTACCATTAAATAACCCTAAATCTAATAGAGAACTACTGAGACATAGAAATAAAGAACATCATTAAATTCTGAATAAATTGCATAGAATAGACTGAGTAAAAAGATAAGGAGTTCAAGATCTGCTATGTAATGATGATAAGATCTTTCTCTTCAATAGAAGTAGCAATGTTTTCCAACTCTAAAACTCTTGTGTAACTTAGCTGCTGCCTAGTTTCTGAATAATACAACTTAGGGCTTAACAAAGATAGAAAATCCTAATAAATAGTCTAAATTTTGGGTAGGGACTTTTCTTGGAATTAATGAGACTTCTGGGTAAAACTTGTAGTTTCTCGATCTTTCTGCCGACTTCATCGTCGATCAACGCACAGTGTGTGACGTCGATCGATGGTTCATTCATGAATATGGATCCGACTCTGGGTGTTTTCTGGGCAATCCAAATTTCTCCAAAATAGTCCAAAAGCTCTAATTGGTTCCAATAAGTACCTAGAACTATAAATACTCGAAAACAGTACAAAATGCATATAAAAGACTCTAAATATAATATACATATCATAGGTAAACTAAGTAAAATCCATAGTATATCAGACCCGCATGATTTATGGGCATTTTTACTTTATCGAAGTGCATGGACATTAATCAAAAACAAGACGAAAAAAACGCAAAAAGAATCCGTTTCACAACTTTTTATGGCTGGAAACGCTCCACAATTAGTTTAAGGATCAAAACAGTTGAATTTGGGTCCAAAAAATGGTCAGGCCTTACCAGTTCCATTGATGTATTTCGGCCTTTCCGAAAAGGTGTTGTAGGCAACGTAGTTCCTCAAGGTTCAAATGTTATTGGATTTTCGAAGTGGATATGTGTCTTGGTTGAAGAAAACAAATAAAATGGAGTGCAACACGAGGACTTCCCATGTGGTCACCAATCCTAGTACTACTCTCGCCCAAGCACGCTAAACTGCGAAGTTCTGATGGGATCAAGTGCATAAGTGCTGGTATGATCGCTCCCATTAGTACATGTCTCACCATTCCTTATATCCTTCAAATTAGAAAATTCTAGCAAATTCGCGTGAGACCCGCATGATTCGTTGGCATATTTTACTTTATTGAAGTGCATGGAAATTGATCAAAAACATGAAGACAAAATGCATAAATACCAGTACTCAACTTTTTAAGTTTGAAACGTTCCACAGCCAGTATGAGGCTCAAAACGATTGAATTTATGTTTGAAAATTGGCCAGGCCTTATCACTGACAATGATGGTTTTGTTTTTCCGAAAAGGTGCTGTAGGCGGCGTAGTTCCTAACGGTTTCAAAGTTATGGGGTTTCGAACTGCATTTTGGATTGAAGAAAAAATAAATAAAAAAGGGGTGCAACAGGAGGACTTCCCGGGAGGTCGTCCATCCTAGTACGACCCTCGACCAAGCACGCTTATCTGCGGAGATCTGATGGGATCCGGTAAATTAGTGATGCTATGATTGCACCCGTTAGTACATGTCTCGCGATTCCTTATATCCATAAATTCTGAAAAATTGTGTGAATTTGGGTGTGACCCGCATGATTCGTTGGCATCCGAAAAGTTTCTGTAGACGGTGTAGTTCCTCATGGTTAAAAAGTTATGGGGTAGAGTGTATGGTATTGAAGAAAAAATATAAAAAAGGGGAGCACCACGAGGACTTCCCAGTAGGTCACCCATCCTAGTACTACTCTTGAACAAGCACGCTTAATGGCGAAGTTCTTATGGGATCCGGTAAATTAGTGCTGGTATGATCGTACCCGTTAGTACATGTCTCTCGATTCCTTATATTTTTAAAATCAAAAAATTTGAGAGAATTTGCGTGGGACCCGCATGATTTGTTGTCATTTTTACTTTATTGAAGTGCATGGACATTGATCGAAAACACGACGACAAAATGCAGAAAGACCGGTTTGGGACTTTTTAAGGCCCAAAACGTTTCACAGCCAGTTTGAGGCTAAGAAATGAATTTGGGTCCGAAAAATGTTAAGGCCTTGTCACTACCATTGAACATTTTGAGGCCTCTTCGAAAAGGTGTTGTAAGCGACGTAGTTCCACATAGATCAAAAGTTACTGGTTTTTGAACTGGACACGCGTTTTGGATTGAAGAAAAAAAGGGTGCAACACGAGGACTTCCCGAAAGGTCACCCATCCTAGTACGACCCTCGACCAAGCACGCTTATCTGCGGAGATCTGATGGGATCCGGTAAATTAGTGATGCTATGATTGCACCCGTTAGTACATGTCTCGCGATTCCTTATATCCATAAATTCTGAAAAATTGTGTGAATTTGGGTGTGACCCGCATGATTCGTTGGCATCCGAAAGTTTCTGTAGACGGTGTAGTTCCTCATGGTTAAAAAGTTATGGGGTAGAGTGTATGGTATTGAAGAAAAAATATAAAAAAGGGGAGCACCACGAGGACTTCCAGTAGGTCACCCATCCTAGTACTACTCTTGAACAAGCACGCTTAATGGCGAAGTTTCTTATGGGATCCGGTAAATTAGTGCTGGTATGATCGTACCCGTTAGTACATGTCTCTCGATTCCTTATATTTTTAAAATCAAAAATTTGAGAGAATTTTCGTGGGACCCGCATGATTTGTTGGCATTTTTACTTTATTGAAGTGCATGGACATTGATCGAAAACACGACGACAAAATGCAGAAAGACCGGTTTGGGACTTTTTAAGGCCCAAAACGTTTCACAGCCAGTTTGAGGCTAAGAAATGAATTTGGGTCCGAAAAATGTTAAGGCCTTGTCACTACCATTGAACATTTTGAGGCCTCTTCGAAAAGGTGTTGTAAGCGACGTAGTTCCACATAGATCAAAAGTTACTGGTTTTTGAACTGGACACGCGTTTTGGATTGAAGAAAAAAATGGGTGCAACACGAGGACTTCCCGAAAGGTCACCCATTCTTGTATTACTCTCGCCCTAGCACGCTTAACTGCAAAGTTTTAATGGGATCCGGTGTATTAGTAATGGTATGATCGCACCCGTTAATAAATGTCGACAAAACAAAGAAAGACCGGTTCATAACTTTTTATGCCCCGAAACGTTACCCAGCCAGTTTGAGGCTCAAAACGGTTAAATTTTGGTTGAAACAATGTCCAGCCCTTATCACTTCCATTTATGGTTTTGTTGCCTTTATGGAAAGGTACTGTAGGCGATGTAGTTCCTCACGGTTCAAAAGTTATTTGGTTTCGAAGTGGAGACGCATTCTGGATTGAAGAAAAAAAGGAAAAAAAGGTGCAACACGAGGACTTCCCAGGAGGTCACCCATTGTAGTACTACTCTCGCCCAAGCACGCTTAATTGCAGAGTTCTGATAGGATCCGGTGCATTAGTGCTGGTATGATCGTACGTGTTAGTACATATCTCGCGATTCCTTATATCTTTCAATTCAAAAAATTTGAGAGATTTTGCATAGCACCCGCATGGTTCGTTGGCATTTTTTACTTTATAAAAGTGCACGGACATTGATCGAAAACACGACAAAAAAAGTCATAAAGACTTGTTCGCAATTTTTATAATGCCCAAAATGTTCCACAGCCAGTTTTAGGCTCAAAATGAATGAATCTGGGTCCAAAACTGGCCAGGCCTTACCACTGCTATTGATGGTTTTGTCGCCTTTCCGAAAAGGTTATGTAGGCGACGAAGTTCCTCACTGTTCAAAAGTTATTGGGTTTCCAAGTGGAAAAGCGGTTGAATTGAAGAAAAAAAATAAAAAGGGGTGCAACACGGGGACTTCGTGGGAGGTCCCCCATACTAGTATACTCTCGTTTAACTGCGGAGATCTGATGGGATCCGGTGCATTAGTGCTGCTATGATCGCACCGTTAGTACATGTCTCGCGATTCCTTATATCCTTAAACTCAGAAAATTGGGTGAATTTTGGTGCGACCCGCATGATTCGTGGGCATTTTTACTTTATTGAAGTGCATGGATATTGATTGAAAACAAGACAACAAAACGCAAAAAAAATCCGTTTTGCCACTTTTGTAAGGCTCGAAACGCTCCACAACTAGTTTGAGGCTCAAAACGGTTGAATTTGGGTCCAAAAATGGCCAGGCGAAAAGGTGTTGTAGGCGACGTAGTTCCTCAAGGTTCAGAAGTTGCTGTAAGCGACGTAGTTCCACATGGTTCAAAAGGTATTTGGTTTTGAACTGGACACGCGTTTTGGATTTGAAAAAAAAACACCAAAAATGGGTAAAACACGAGGACTTCCCGGGAGCTCACCCATTATTGTACTACTTTTTCCCAAGCACGCTTAACTGCGAAGTTCTGATGGGATCCGGTGCATTAGTAATTGTACGATAGCACCCGTTAGTACATGTCGACAAAACACAGAAAGACCGGTTCGTAAATTTTTTTATGCCCCGAAACTTTCCCCAGCTAGTTTGAGGCTCAACGTTTAAATTTTGGTCGGAACAATGTCCAGCCCATATCAATGCCATTTACGGTTTTGTGGCCTTTTCGAAAAGGTACTGTAGGCGATGTAGTTTCTCACGGTTCAAAAGTTATTAGGTTTCGAAGTGGAGACGCATTTTGGATTGAAGAAAATAAATGTGCAACACGAGGACTTCCCGGGAGGTCACCCATCCTAGTACCACTCTCGCCCAAGAACGCTTAATTGCAGAGTTTTGATGGGATCCGCTGCATTAGTGCTTCTATGATCGCACCTGTTACTCCATGTCTCACGATTCCTAATATCCTTCAGTTCAGAAACTTTGAGTGAATTTGCGTGGGACCCGCATGATTCGTTGGCATTTTTTACTTTATAAAAGTGCATGGACATTGATCGAAAACACGATGGCAAAACTCATAAAGACTAGTTCGCAACTTTTCTAAAGCCCAAAATGTTCCACAGCCAGTTTTAGGCTCAAAATGAATGAATATGGGTCCAAATGTGGTCGGGCCTTACCACTGTTACTGATGGTTTTGTCGCCTTTCGAAAAGGTTCTGTAGACGATGTAGTTCCTCACTGTTCAAAAGTTATTGGGTTTCGAAGTGGAAACGCGGTTTGGATTGAAGAAAATAGGTGCAACACGGGGACTTCCTGGGAGCTCACCCATCCTAGTACACTCTCGCTTAACTGCGGAGATCTGATTGGATCCGGTGCATTTGTGTTGCAATTATCACACCCGTTAGTACATGTCTTGCGGTTCCTTATATCCTTTAGCTCGGAAAATTTGGGTGAATTTTGGTGCGACCCGCATGATTCGTGGGCAGTTTTACTTTATTGAAGTGCATGGACATTTATCAAAAACAAAACGACAAAACACAATAAAATCCGTTTCGTAACTTTTTTATGGCTCGAAGCGCTCCACCGTTAGTTTGAGGCTCAAAACGGTTTCATTTGGGTCCAAAAAATGGCCAGGCCTTACCACTTCCATTGATAGTTTTTTGGCCATTTCGAAAAGGTGTTGTAGGCGACATAGTTCCTCAAGGTTCAAAAGTTATTGGGTTTTGAAGTGGAAACGTGTCTTGGTTGATGAAAAAAAATAAAAAGGAGTGCAACAAGAGGACTTCCCATGTGGTCACCTATCCTAGTACTACTCTCGCCCCAGCACGTTAAACTGCAGAGTTCTGATGGGATCAAGTGCATATGTGCTGGTTGATCGCACCCGTGAGTACAAGTCTCGCGATTCGTTTTATCCTTCAATTAAGAAAATTCCAGCAAATTTCCGTCAGACCCGCATGATTCATTGTCATTTTTTACTTTATTGAAGTGCTTGGAAATTGATCGAAAACACGACGGCAAAACGCATAAAGACCGGTACTCAACTTCTTAAGCCCCGAAACGTTCAACAGCCAGTATGAGACTCAAAACGGTTGAATTTATGTCCGAAAAATGGCCAAGCCTTATCACTGGCACTGATGGTTTTGTGGCCTTTCCAAATAGGTGCTGCAGGTGGCGTAGTTGCTAACGGTTCCAAAGTTATGGTGTTTCGAAGAGCGTTTTGGATTGAAGAAAAAAAATAAAAAGGGGTGCAACACGAGGACTTCCCGAGAGGTTACCCATCTTAGTAAGAACCTCGCCCAAGCACACTTAACTGCGGAGATCTGATGGGATCCGATGCATTATTGCTGCTATGATCGCACCCGTTAGTACATGTCTCGCGATTCCTTATATCCATTAATTCAGATAATTCGTGTGAATTTGGGTGCGACCCGCAAGATTCGTTGGCATCTGAAAAGGTTATGTAGGCGGCGTACTTCCTCATGGTTAAAAATTTATGGGGTTTCGAAAAGCGTGTTTGGTATTGCAGAAAAAAAACGGTGCACCACGAGGACCTCCTAGGAGGTCACCCATCCTAGTACTACCCTTGCACAAGCACGCTTAATGGCGAAGTTCTGATGGGATCTGGTGCATTATTGCTGGTATGATCGTACCCGTTAGTACATGTCTCGTGATTCCTTATATCTTTCAATTCAATAAATTCGAGATAATTTGCGTGAGACCTGCATGATCCATTGGCATTTTTAATTTATTGAAGTGCGTGGACATTGATCGAAATCACGACGAAAAAATGCATAAAGACAGGTTTGTGACTTTTTTAAGGCCTAAAACGTTCCACAGCCATTTTGAGGCTAAAAATGAATTTGGGTCCGAAAAATGGCCAGGCCTTATCACTGCCATTGAAGATTTTGAGGCCTGTTCGAAAAGGTGCTGTAAGCGACGTAGTTCCACATGGTTCAAAATTTATTGGGTTTTGAACTCGACACGCATTTTGGATTGAAGAAAAAAAAACAAAAATTGGGTGCAACACGAGGACTTCCCATGTGGTCACCCATCCTAGTACTACTCTCGCCCAAGCACGCTAATATACGGAGTTCTGATGGGATCAAGTTCATATGTGCTGGTACGATCGCACATGTTAGTATATGTCTCGCGATTCCTTTAATCCTTCAATTCATAAAATACCGGCAAATTTGCGTGAGATCCGCATGATTCATTGTCATTTGTTACTTTATTGAAGTGCATGGAAATTGGTCAAAAACAGGACGACAAAAACTCATAAAGACCGGTACTCAACTTTTTAAGCCCCGAAACGTTCCACAGCCAGTATGAGGCTCAAAACAGTTGAATTTATGTCCGAAAATTGGCCAAGCCTTATCACTGGCACTGATGGTTTCGTTGTCATTCCGAAAAGGTTCTGTAGGCGGCGTAGTTTCAAACGGTTCCAAAGTTATGGGGTTTTGAAGGGCGTTTTGGATAAAAGAAAAAAAAGTAAAAAGGGGTGCAACACGAGGACTTCCCGGCAGGTCGCTCATCCTAGTACGACCCTCGCCCAAGCACTCTTAACTGCAGAGATCTAAAGGGATCCGGTGCATTAGTGCTGCTATGATTGCACCCGTTAGTACATGTCTCGCCATTCCTTATATCCATAAAGGTTATGTAGGAGGTGTAGTTCCTCATGGTTAAAAATTTATGGGGTTTCGAAGCGTGTTTGGTATTGAAGAAAAAAAAAGGGGTGCACCACGAGGACCTCCTAGGAGGTCACCCATCATAGCACTAATCTTGCCCAGGCACGCTTAATGGCGGAGTTCTGATGGGATCCAGTGAATTAGTGCTGGTATGATCGTACCTGTTAGTACATGTCTCGTGATTCCTTATATCTTTAATTCAATAAATTCTAGACAATTTGCGTGGGACCCGCTTGATCCATTGGCATTTTTATTTATTGAAGTGCGTGGACATTGATCGAAATCACGACGAAAAAATGCAGAAAGACAAGTTTGCGACTTTTTAAGGCCCAAAACGTTCTACAGCCATTTTGAAGCTAAAAAAATGAATTTGTGTCCGAAAAATGGCCAGGCCTTATCACTGCCATTGAAGATTTTGAGGCCTCTTCGAAAAGGTGCTGGAAGCAACG
The DNA here is from genome assembly GCA_905132885.1 of Moricandia moricandioides. Taxonomy (NCBI): domain Eukaryota; kingdom Viridiplantae; phylum Streptophyta; class Magnoliopsida; order Brassicales; family Brassicaceae; genus Moricandia; species Moricandia moricandioides. The sequence goes on along the minus strand of CAJHQQ010000123.1, from coordinate 60,308 downwards.
TAGTTCCACATGGTTCAAAATTTATTGGGTTTTGAACTGGACACGCATTTTGGATTGAAGAAAAAAAAACAAAAATTGGGTGCAACACGAGGACTTCCCGGGAGGTCACCCATTCTTGTACTACTCTCGCCCAAGTACGCTTAACTGTGAATTTCTGATGGGATCCAGAGCATTAGTACTGGTATGATCGCACCCGTTAGTATATGTCGACAAAACATATAAAGACCGGTTCATAAATTATTTATGCCTCAAAACGTTCCCCAGCCAGTTTGAGGCTCAAAACAATTAGATATTGGTCGGAACAATGTCCAGCCCTTGTCACTGCCATTTATGGTTTTGTGGCCTTTCCGAAAAGGTGCTGTAGGCGATGTAGTTCCTCACGGTTGAAAAGTTATTGGGTTTCGAAGTGGAGACGCATTTTGGATTAAAGAAAAAAAAGGAAAAAGGGTGCAACATGAGGACTTCCCGGGAGGTCACCCATCTTCGTACTACTCTCGCCCAACCACGCTTAATTGCAGAGTTCTGATGGGATTCGGTGCATTAGTGCTGCTATGATCGCACCCGTTACTACATATTTCGCGATTCCTTATAACCTTAATTTCAGAAACTTTGAGTGAATTTGCGTTGGACCCGCATGATCCGTAGGCACTTTTACTTTATAAAAGTGCATGGACATTAATCGAAAACACGACGACAAAACTCATATAAACTGTTCGCAACTTTTCTAAGGCCCAAAATATTCCACAGCCAGTGTTAGGCTCAAAATGAATGAATATGGGTCTAAAACAGGACATGCCTTACCACTGCTATAAATGATTTTGTCGCCTCTCCGAAAAGGTACTTTAGGCGACGTAGTTCCCCACTGTTCAAAAGTTATTGGGTATCGAAGTAGAAACGCGGTTTGGATTGAAGAAAATAAAAATAAAAAAGGGGTGCAACACGGGGACTTCCTGAGTAGTCACCCATCCTAGTATACTCTCGCTTAACGGCAGAGATCTTATGGGATCCGGTGCATTAGTGCTGCTATGATCGCACCCGTTTGTACATGTCTCGCCATTCCTTATATCCATAAATTCAGAAAATACGTGTGAATTTGGGTGCACCCCGCATGATTCGTTGGCATCCGAAAAAGGTTATGTAGGTGGTGTAGTTCTTTATGGTTAAAAAGTTATGGGGTTTTGAAGCGTGTTTGGCATTTTGAGTGATATTCCATGGGGCCCGCATGATTCGTTGGCATTTTAAACTTTATAAAAGTGCATGAACATTGATCGAAAACACGACGACAAAACTCATATTGACTGGTTCGCAAATTTTGTAAGGCCGAAAATGTTCCACAGCCAGTGTTAGGCTCAAAATGAATGAATATGGGTCCAAAAGTGGCCAGGCCTTACCACTGCTATTGATGATTTTGTCGCCTTTCCGAAAAGGTTCAGTAGGCGACGTAATTCCTCACTGTTCACAAGTTATTGGGTTTCGAAGTGGAATCGCGGTTTGGATTGAAGAAAATAAAAATAAAAGGGGTGTAACACGGGGACTTCCTGGGAGGTCACCCATCCTAGTATATTCTCGCTTATCTGCGGAGATCTGATGGGATACGGTGCATTAGTGCTGCTATGATCGGACCCGTTAGTACATGTCTCGCGATTCCTTATATCCTTAAACTTAGAAAATTTTGGGTGAACTTTGGTGCGACCCGCATGATTCGTAGGAATTTTTACTTTATTGAATTGCATGGACATTGATCGAAAACAAGACGACAAAACACAAAAAAAAATCTGTTTCGCAACTTTTTTAAGGCTCGAAACGCTCCAAAGTTAGTTTTAGGGTCAAAACGGATGAATTTGGGTCCAAAAAATGGTCAGGCCTTACCACTTCAATTAATGGTTTTTTGGCCTTTCTGAATAGGTGTTGTAGGCGACATAGTTCGTCAAGGTTCAAAAGTTATTGGGTTTCGAAGTGGAGACGTGTCTTGGTTGAAGAAAACAAATAAAAAGTAGTGCAACAAGAGGACTTCCCATGTGGTCACCCATCCTAGTACTACTCTCACACAAGCACGCTAAACTGCGGAGTTCTGATGGGATCAAGTGCATAAGTGTTTGTATGATCGCACCCGTTAGTACATGTCTCGCGAATCCTTATATCCTTCAATTTAGAAAATTCTGGAAAATTTGCGTGAGACCGGCATGATTCATTGGCATTTTTTACTTTATTGAATTGCGTGGAAATTTCTCGAAAAGACGATGACAAAATGCATAAAGACCAGCACTCAGTTTTTTTAGCCCCGGAATGCTCCACATCCAGTTTAAGGCTCAAAACGGTTCTATTTATGTCCAAAAAATGGCCAGGCCTTATTAATGGCACTGATGGTTTCGTGGTTGTTCCGAAAAGGTGTTGTAGACGGCGTAGTTGCTAGCGGTTCCAAAGTTATGGGGTTTTGAAGCGCGTTTTGGATTGAAGAAAAAAAAATTAAAGGGGGTGCAATACGAGGACTTCCCGGGAGGTCGCTCATCCTAGTACGACCCTCGCCCAAGCACGCTTAGCTGCGGAGATCTAATGGGATCCTATGCATTATTGCTGCTATGATCGCACCCGTTAGTACATGTCTCGCGATTCCTTATATCCATAAATTCATAAAATACGTGTGAATTTGGGTGCACCCCGCATTATTCGTTGGCATCCGAAAAGGTTTTGTAGGCGGTGTAGTTCCTTATGGTTAAAAAGTTATGGGGTTTCGAAGCGTGTTTGGTATTGAAGAAAAAAAATGAAAATCGTGGTGCAGCACGAGGACTTCCCAAGAGGTCACCCATCCTAGTACTACTCTTGCCCAAGCACGCTTAATGGTGGAGTTCTGATGGGATCCAATGCATTAGTGCTGGTATGATCTTACCCCTTAGTACATGTCTCGCGATTCCGTATATTTTTCAATTCAAAAAATTCGAGAGAATTTGCGTGGAACCCGCATGATTCATTCCATTTTTACTTTATGGAAGTGCATAGACATTGATCAAAAACACGACGAAAAAATACAGAAAGACATGTTACAACTTTTAAAGGTCCAAAAGGTTCCAAAGCCAGTTTGAGGCTAAAAAATGAATTTGGGTATGAAAAATGGCCAGGAATTATCACTGTCATTGAAGAATTTGTGGCTTCTTCGAAAAGGTGCTATAAGCGACGTAGTTCCACAAGGTTCAAAATTTATTCTTTTGAACTGGACACGCGTTTTGGATTGAAGAAAAAAAAACAAAAATTGGGTGCAACACGAGGACTTCGTGGGAGGTCACCCATTCTTGTACTACTCTCGCCCAAGCACGCTTAACTGTGAAGTTCTGAAGGGATCTGGTGCAATAGTACTGGTATGATCGCACCCGTTAGTACATGTCGACAAAACATAGAAAGAATGTTTATGTGAAACACTTAGATTTGATCCAACAAGAATTGAAATGTTAGACTGGAAATGTTATAGAAACGGATTGAGAATTGAAGTAATTTAAGGAAAGTACAGGATTAGAAGAACGTGATTAAGTTAAGGAAAGTATGTTTTGGGCTTCGGCCGTGTATGTTGGCTTTGGCCGTTATGGACCTTCGGGTCGCAGGTTGGCCTCAGCCACAGGTTTGGCTATGACCGTAATGAACTGACGGGTCGCAGGCTTGGCTTCAGCCACAGGGACGGCTACGGCCGCATGTATGGCTATTGTAGAAACCCTAAAAAAATAATTTAGAAATTTGGAGCCAAGGTTTTGGGAATCAAAGCATGTGAAGAAATATTAAGTTTTGGTCATATAAAACTTAACATGGTTCGGATAAAATGAAAGAGTGGTCGAGAACAACCTAGTAGTCGAGTCGCGGGCAACAAGGATCGATCGGGGAATTTTGAGATACGAGTGGTCAAAGAATTGATAATGAGTGAACCATGAGTCAAATAAGCTTCTCAACCATGGTTAGACAATGAGTTAGATTGATCAGAAGGACGTTTTGGAAGCATAACATTTTTGGAAGAACGACATTTTAGAAGCTCGACATTTTGGAAGCGCGACGTTTCTTAAGCACGAAGTTTTCAGAAAAAATTCGTATTATTCAGAGACAAAATAAGTCAGAAGAAGAACAAGAATTAAGAAGGACGGGAATTAAGCACGACGGGATCGAAGCACGACGGGAAAACCCTAAGTTGGGCGAAAACCCTAATTTTGGTATTATGGAATTTGTCGGGGGAAGCCGGAGGCCCGGGAAAAAATTTCCATCAAGGTCAGAATTCAGATTAGAATTTATTAAAAATATTCAGCGCATCAGAACGGTCGTAGAAAAATATTCGGGATTGATCGCGGGTCAAAAATTATCGAAGGGTCGATATCAAACGAATGGACCGAAAAAGCACAAGGTGGCTTGATGGTTGTGTTCAGGACATGCAAGTAAACATGTGGAGCACGAGGTGGATTGACCAAGCAGCTGGGTGACATTGCATGCGACCAGGCCATGGGGCCAGACATGTGGAGGACATGGTGTCTTCTTGCATGCAGCCATGCCATGCATCAAGACATGGTGTCACCTTTCAGGCCACCCTGGTCATGCAAGCTTATAGGTGGAGCACTAGGTGGATGGACCAAGCAGCTGGGTGTCGTGTTGCATGCGACAAGGCCATGCGGGCAGACATGTGGAGGACGTGGTGTCTTCTTGCATGCAGCCAGTCCATGCATCCAGACATGTGGAAGACGTGATGTCACCTTCCAGCACACTCAGGTCATGTGAGCTGACATGTGGAGCATGAGGTGCCGCCGCGCATGCGACCGGAGCCATGCGGACGGACACACGGGCTGCCACACGGCCTGGAACTGATTGGCTGATGATCTCTATAAATAGGCTCGACCTCCCCCTCATTTCAAATCATCAATAACACTTCACACCTACTTAAAAACGTGAGAGATAAAGCAAAGAAAGAAAGTTAGGGTTTCAATAGGTTTTGAGCGTTTTCGGCAGTTTTGAGATTTTTCGAGAACAGTTACTCTGCCAGTTTTGGTTCAACATCTAAAGAAGGTCCTGCTCGAGTTAAGGTCAGAACAGAGGTGAGTCAACTTGAGAAGGTTGGGAAAGGTTTTGGATTGCAGAAGACGGACACGGGGTCAAGGCCACGTTCAGCCAAAGAACTGTGAGTTATGATCAATTGATTGGTGACTTGTTTTGATGCAGGTTCCCCTCACTTGAAGTTAGATCATGGTAGGAGGCCGGGTATTACTTAGTAACAGTTTGATTAGTTAATAGTAGAGGTTAATTAATCTTGATTGATTGAGTTGATAGCATGCTTAGTTATTCCTTGAGTTTAGTAGTAGCATGCTAATGGTTAGGTTGGTTGGTTAGTTAGAGAACATTGAATGCTTAGACAATATCGCTAAGTTGTGGTAGCTAGGTATTCTGGAATTACTATTTATGCTAGATTCTGGATTATGTTTGTTAATGGTAGTAGTGATTAATACTAGGAACCTTGTGTTACTTTACCGGGTTTGGTATTAGTCATATATTGGCAGTATAGCATTTGTATAACCCACAATGCTAGACATATTAGGGGTGAGTTAGTGTTCCTTCAGACCTCGTACCCAGCAGGTTCAAGGAAACCCCTTATTCGCTAGATCGGGAAGACTCAGAGAGACGGGGTCATTGCCTAAGGATGAGTGTTACACGACGGTGTAACGTCCGGCAGTGACCCGAATGACTGTGGGCTGTCGCACGGTGACCCAAATGACTGTGGGCCGCGGTCGGTTGAAAGTTCCTTCTTCTAGTCTTTGTGGTAGGAAGATAGGATATTGCCGATAGTGAGCAGGAATATGATGTCACCAGGGCCCTAGTTAGTTAAATATATATTATTTAGTATATTGGGTTGTTGAAAGTTCAAGTTTTGGTTGAGTTTGGTGGTTAGCCAGTAATTAGCATAACACTAATTATCTTGCTATCATTTTCCATGCTGCGTATTTTCTCATATTACTTATCCATTGAATTGTGATTATTCATTATAAGGTGAACCTCTCGCTTTACATTGTTTGGGGTGGGATAGCTAGGGGTTGTATTTGTTAGTTGAGGATTGTAACTCACTGAGTAATGCTAGATTAGTCACCCGTCACTCGTTGTTGTTTTCAGGTGACCAGTAGATCTAGTCAGCCTTAGAGGTCGCAGGAAGCTAGGCCGGCTGGTGTAGAGTTTTCATCTTTTTGCTAAAACGTTTACAGACTATAAGTATGTACTTTTAGTCTTGGCATTCCACCGCTTGTATATTATGTTGTGTGTTGCGAACCATATAATATATAAGATAAATAAAGCGATATTTTGTATAACGACTTGTTGTTTCTGATATTAGCTTGTCCAAGCTAACAAAACGTCAGATTTGGGTACGGGTTGAGAAGCCTTAGGCTTTAATCTGACGGGACGTGTTAGTGGTCAGGCTGGCCTAGTCAGGAATTGCACTCTTTGTGACCTTGGCCGGTTCGTTCCTAACCCGTAATATAGCGCTTCTGAACCTTGGTAGACAGTTGGTCCATCGGTCATGTTCTTGTTTGATTGATTGCCGGTGGTTCGACCTATACCTAGAAAGGTTTAGGGGTGTTACAGAGGTGGTATCAGAGCATGGTTTCGTCCATGCGTGACACAAGTGATTTTCAATGTTTTATCGAGTCAAAGTAGTCACAAAAAGATACTTTAGTAAACCAGCCGCTTATTAAGTTTAATAGGAATAGGACTTACCCTTTTAATTGTGTGCAAATGGCTAATCACGGGACAGATGATGATGGACGAGACCGGATATGGAGAGAGGGTTGGGTTTCGATAGGCTGAGGATTGGGTTACAGATCTGATCCAGATAATGGTAATGGAGTTAGTTAGATGTTTGGTCATGATAGGAGCCCTCCGCAGAGGATGAGATCTTTTCCTGTGTATGCTAACAGGACCAGAGTTACCCATGCAGACAGTTGGTCGAGCCTTAGACCAAGTCATTATCGGGGCCAATCTATCCAATCAAACCCAAGGCCAGAACAAAACCGTTCCACAGACAGACCACAAGATCAAAGAACCGAAAACACCTTGAAGCTTTTGCATGATGTGATGACACAAGCACTTAAAAACCAAGGCAGACATACTCATAGAAGATCGCTGAAGAACTCAGAGGATAAGCTGGGCCAAATAATGTCGGATACTACTTAGCTGAGGATGGAACTTAGTGAGGGGTTGTATTTGTTAGTTGGGGATTGTAACTCACTGAGTAATGCTAGATTACTCACCCCTCACTCGTTGTTGTTTTCAGGTGACCAGTAGATCGAGTCAGCCTTAGAGGTCGCGGGAAGCTAGGCCGGCTGGTGTAGAGTTTGCATCTTTTTGCTAAAACGTTTACAGACTATAAGTATGTACTTTTACTCTTGGCAAGCCACCGCTTTTATATTATGTTGTGTGTTGCGAACCATATAATATATAAGATAAATAAAGTGATGTTTTGTATAACGACTTGTGGTTTCTGATATTATCTTGTCCAAGCTAACACAACGTCAGATTCCGGTACGGGTTGAGAAGCCTTAGGCTTTAATCTGACAGGACGTGTTAGTGGTTGGACTGGCCTAGTCACGAATTTCACTCTTTGTGACCTTGGCCGGTTCGTTCCTAACCCATCATGTAGTGCTTCTGAACGTTGGTAGACAGGTGGTCCATCAGTCATGTTCTTGTTTGATTGTTGGCCGGTGGTTCGACATATACCTAGAAAGGTTAGGGGGTGTTACAGCTATGGCCGCAAGTACACCTATGGCCGCAGGTATGGCTACGGATGCAGGTACGGCTATGGCCGCAGGAACGGCTACGGCCGCAGGTACTGCTGTGGCCACAGGTACGGCTACGGCCGCAGGTTGGCTGCAGCCATAGACGGCCATAGGTTGGCTTCGGCCAAAGGTTGATGGAACTTCGGTTCGGAATGTTAGGGAATGTTAAAGTAAAGGAATGGTAGAACTGGATGTGAGGTTGTTTGTTTTGATGCATGAAAATGGATAAGTAATAGGAAAAGTGGCTAAGTAACAAATGATGGAAAACTGAATGCTAAGTTGATAGAATGGGACTGCTAGGTTGTTAGGTTGGAAAGGGGGAATTTGATTGATTGATTATTGGATTGTAGTGGGCGGTATTGAGCGTCCTCACTGAGTACTTTTGTGCTCATGCCTCCTTTTGTGATGCAGGTGACGAGTAGTTGTTTGGACTGGAGCGCGGGACGATGAAGACCATTGGGATTGCTATGTGATTTTCATGGGAATTTTTATGACCTGTATTTCATATGATTATGATATATTGACTCAAATTTATTATTAAAACTGCAGTGTTTACTTATCTTACTTAATGAAAGATTTCCAAATTATTTTTACTTAGAATTTCTCTTACGTCTTTGCAAAGATTTCCGGGTTGGGGTGTTTTAATTTGGTATCGTAGCGGGATTGACCAGTCAGCCCTGTACTGGCTGGTCGTTTTTTCGAAATTGAGATTTGTGGGAATAGGTGGAACGTATTGATGGTCTAAGTCTCGCGCAAAGGATAAGCGTTTACGATTATGTGAATGTTTGTTATGAATGTGCGTTATGATTGGATATCTTGGTGTAATGGCTAAGAGAATTGCTGGAAGAACAGATGCTAGTGTGAGCTTACTTAACTGTCGATGCAGATGGCTAACACTAGGAGAAATGTGATGGATGTTCAGGAAGAGAATGTGAGCGGGGGAAATGGTGGGACCGATTGAACTGGTGCTGCGGTGGTCAATGGTTTTGCAAGGGGTGCGACCAATGACGAGATACCACCCCGACCCCCGGGTGTTCCTCCAATGGATGCGGCAATGGCCAACATGATGCAGGCATTCTTTACGCAGATATTTCAGCGCCTTCAACTTCCGGTTGCATCCTTGGTTCAGGAGGGAGAGGGGGCAAATGGGGTGCAGCAAGGACGACCGCGAGCGCCAAGCTATTTGGAGCTGATGAACCAGATGACGAAACTCAAGACGTGACAGTTTACTGGTGGGTGTATGCCGATAGAAGCAGGCGAATGGAGGAGTCGGTTGGAGCGTAACTTTCTTTCGCTGCATTACCCAGATTATCACAAAAGAGACCTTCCAGTCTTTTTCCTTGAGGGTGATGCATATCAATGGTGGCAAGGAGTGCTTCGCAGAGACCCGACAAGGGTGCACGATTGGGAGTCATTTAAGGAGGAATTCATGAGAAAATATTTTCCAACCGAGGCTCGTATTAAGTTGGAGACTGCGTTCCTTGAGCTTCGTCAAGGCGCAAAATAGGTGCGCGACTACGACCAGGTGTTTAACCGGCTCAAAAGATATGCTGGACGAGAGATGGATGATAAGCAGCGTCAAATTGAAAGGTTCATGCGCGGGATGAAGCCTGAACTTATGACCATGATGGTGAGCAGAGATTATCAGACCGTTGGGGAATTAGTTGAGAAAGCAGCTTTGGTTCAGAATGGACTAGAGGAGGTTGCAAGGCATGCGCGTTCACGGAGGAACCATGTGTCGTCGAGGCTTAAACGAATTGAGAACCAGGCGGTCAGTACGGCTGTTCCTACATGTGGAACATGTGGTAAGATGCATCGCGGTGTGTGTCGTCAGGGTACTGGTGGATGCTTCAAGTGTGGAAGTATGGACCATCAAATCCGGGACTGTCCTAATGGAGGTGCAGGGAACTGTTACCGTTGGGGTGTTTCTAGACATCTGGCTCGGGACTGCAGAGCACCAGCGAATGTGCAACAAGCTCGTACGCTTGGTGAACGCCCGGAAGGGGATCAGAACCCACCAGCTAAGCGGCAGAGTGTAGCACCAAGGGTGCATATGCTGGGCGTGGAGAATGAGGCAAACCCGATCGATGGTAATTTCTGTCCCTTACATTATCTTATTATGGTTTGAATGAAATGCTAAGCATAGGGAATGCGTGACGGTTGTGTAGGAATTGTTAGTATTGGGAGAACTGAAACCCACACTTTGTTTGACTCTTGGGCGTCGCATTCGTTTGTGCATCCTGAAGTGGTTGCACATTGGGCGTCTAAGAAAGGTCTCGAAGAAAGCATCAGGATGGTTCATGCGGCGGGTGGTGCGATACTGAAGTTGCACGCTATTTATCGAGATGTGTCAATTGTAATAGGCGATGTGGACATGCCTGGCGATCTGACCGTGCTACCAATCAAGGGGTATGAAGCAAATATTGGGATGGACTAGCTAGGACAATATCGAGCTAAGTTGGACTGTGAGAAATGTCGAGTGACCTTTACTCGGAAGGAAGGGAAGCTGGTGTTTCAAGGGAAGAATAAGGAGACTGGAATTCTGGTAATATCGGCACTAAGAGCAGAACGGATGGTCGAGAAACGATGTGAATCGTTCATAGCAAAGATCACCGTTGCTTGTGCGCATCGGGAAGTGTTATTGGACGAAATTCCGGTGGTACAAGAATTTGAAGATGTGTTCCAAAAGCTCACTGGATTACCGCCAACGCAGAATGAACCGTTTACGATAGAGTTGGAGCCTGGAACTGCGCCTATTTCCAAAGCCCCTTACCGTATGGCTCCAACAAAAATGTCAGAGTTGAAAAAACAACTGGAGGAATTGATCGAGAAATGATTCATTAGGCCGAGCAGCTCACCGTGGGGTGCACTGGTATTGTTCGTCAAAAAGAAGGATGGTAGTTTCCGATTGGTCATTGATTATCGAGGGCTGAACCAAGTGACAATAAAGAATAAGTACCCCTTACCACGTATCGATCAGTTATTGGATCATCTCAAGGGAGCATCATGGTTCTCGAAGATTGACTTGGCATCGGGTTATCATCAAATCCCTATTGTAGAGACATTAGAAAGACTGCATTCAGGATGAGGTATGGCCACTTTGAATTCGTGGTTATGCCATTCGGTTTGACAAATTATCTAGCGGCGTTTATGAAGCTGATGAATGGAGTGTTCCATAAGTTCTTGGATGAGTTTGTAATCATCTTTATTGATGACATTTTGGTGTTCTCAAAAAGTTCAGACGAACACGAGGGACATCTCAGGGTGGTGATGGAGAAACTGAGGGAGCAGAAGCTGTTTGCTAAGCTAAGCAAGTGAAGTTTTTGGCAAAGGCAGATTGGGTTCTTAGGCCATGTGGTCTTCGAACAAGGAGTTGCAGCGGATCCTGAAAAGGTTGCAACCATCGCAAATTGGCCGAGGCCGGAAACGCCCACAGAAATTAGGAGTTTCTTGGGGTTAGCGGGTTACTATCGTCGGTTTGTGAAGGGCTTTGCAAGCTTGTCTAAGCCACTGACTCGGGTAACGGGCAATGGATGTGAAGTACGAGTGGACTGCAGAATGCGATGCGAGCTTTACGAGCTTGAAGGATATATTAATGAGTACACCGGTCCTAGTACTACCTCAACCAGAAGTGGCATATGTTGTGTTCACAGACGCATCAAAGAGGGGGCTAGGTTGCGTCTCGATGCAAGAAGAACGTGTGATTGCTTATGCATCTTGATAGCTGAGGAAACACGAGAACAATTATCCCACTCATGATTTGGGTATGGCAGCGGTGGTGTTTGCACTCAAGATTTGGTGGTCTTACCTTTATGGGGAAAAAGTTACGGACCATAAGAGCCTTAAGTACATCTTCACTCAACCAGAGTTGAACCTTAGACAGAGAAGATAGATGGAGATGGTGGCAGACTATGACTTAGATATAGCTTATCACTTAGGGAAGGCTAACTTAGTAGCTGATGCACTGCGTCGACGAAAGGCGAGTGTCTCGGACGAGTAGGAGATGGAAGTGTTAATTTTGATGCTGGGGATGCTACGAGTTAATGTGTTGGCAGACGAGTCCGTTTGTCTAGGCGAAGAAGTGGTGAATCAAGCTGAATTACTGACCCTAATAATGTTGGCTCAAGGGGAAGATGAAACAATTGTTAAGATAATTGAAGATGGTGTTGTGGTGTATTGGAAGACCGGCAACGAGATGATCATCTTCCATGGACGAGTATGTGTCCCAAACGACAAGAAGTTAAGAGAGAAGGTACTGAAGGAAGCACACCAATCTAAGTTCTCCATACATTCGGGGGAAACGAAGATGTACCATGACCTTAAGCGGTACTACCATTGGCCAGGGATGAAAAGGGATGTAGCAGGATGGGTAGCCAAGTGCCCGACATGTCAGTTGGTGAAAGAAAAATATCAGGTTCTGAGTGGCTTATTGCATAGTTTACCAATGCCTGAGTGGAAATGGGATATGATCACGATGGACTTTGTGTGCGGGTTTCCGAAGACTAAGGGCTGCAAGGATTCAATATGGGTGATATTGGACCGCTTAACTAAGTCAGCACACTTCCTTCTATTCCAGATGTCAGATGGTGTGTATAAATGTGTTGAACTCTACATGAGGGAGATTGTGAAACTTCATGGTGTTCCTGTTAGAATCGGGTCAGATCGAGATCCACGAAGCTTTGGATTGAAGTGGGGGAGGGCCGAGATCTCTCCTCAGGGGTGATAAAAGAAACGACAGACATGATTAAGTTTCTCAAGGAGAAAATGAAGGAGGCCCAAGATCGGCAGAAGAGCTAAGCAGACAAATAGAGGAAAGAACTGGAATTTGAAGTGGGGGAGATGGTTTACTTAAAAAGTAACATTTAAGGGAGAGGACGAAACGGCAAAGATGGGGAAACTGCAGCCGAGGTATATGGGACCGTTTAAGATTGTAGAACGGGTTGGACCAGTGGCATACCGTTTGGAATTGCCCGACGAGCTCCATCCATTCCATGATGTGTTCCATGTGTCTCAACTGAGGAAATGGTAAGGGATCCGACACTGATTGTCTCACAGCCACCTGAAGATTTGAGTCCTGGTCTGTCGACGCATGGTAAACCAATACAAGTGACAAGGCTTCCAGACGAGCAAATTAGGAGGAAGAGAGTTTCTATGGTAGAAGTTTTATGGGAGTGTGATAGTATACGTGACACTACAAAAGAGCGTGCGAGCATGATGAGGGCTGAGTATCCAAAGTTATTTGAGACCCAAGTGGATCAGCAGATGGAGGGTGTGGATTTGGGGACGAATTCCACTTGAGTGGGGGAGATTTGTAACGACCCGCTCCCGAAGTATTTTTATTTGTTAAAAATTAAGATTGAGGAGTGGTTTCTTTGTAACGGAGAAAAATATTTCTAACTGTTGGAACACTTGTATTCGTCAAGAATGGAATAAGAACTCGATTTTTCTCTAAGTATCGAATTGTCCTTGCTAACTAAGTATTATTAACTGAGACTAAATGCCGATAACTAATGATAAAATGATCGGAGTATAAGCGATGTATCAAGGGACCGTGGAGCCAATTAAGGAAAGTTTGGTCCTTCAAGAATGCGGGTTCCAAGTAAGGCAAGTTGACTAGTAATCATTTTCGGGATTATATGAAAGGAAGGTCGGGTTGGCGGGAGTCAGATAAGGAAAGAATTGTAGGTCGGTCAAGCCTTTAAGGGTAAGTTTTGACCAAGCCGATTAAGGAAACTGCACTTAATACTCCGCTTGGTGACCAAGTCCAAGAGTAGTATAAAAGGGACCTCCAGCTCTTAGTTTTGGACACAGCTCAAAGCAAGTTCTAGAGAGAGGTCAGAGCAAGAACGCAGTTCTAGAGAGAGAGTTTGGAAATAGAGGATCGAGCAAGGAGGACCGTAGGAACCTTCGCCAGGAAACGCAGATGAGTTCAGAGTCTTCAATCTTTTAAGATCAATTCAAGTGAGGATGTGATTCGTGATAGTCCAATAAATATTGCTTTGCCTAGTTTGATTCCTTAGGATCAAATTGTTCTTTGATAAAATTCGTTTATGGAAAGTTCGTTCTTCGTTCTTCAAGATAGTTCTCAAGGATCGAAGAACGTCCATACGTTCATAGGATATTTTCGTGTTAGATTGCGTGAAATGATGTTATGTTTAACTGAGATGTTTATGTGAAACAGTTAGATTTGATCCGACAAGAATTGAAATGTTAGACTAGAAATTATATAGAAACGAATTGAGAATTGAAGTAATTTAAGGAAAGTACGGGATTAGAAGAACATGATTAAGTTAAGGAAAGTATGTTTTGGGCTTTGGCCGTGTATGTTGGCTTCGGCCGTTATGGACCTTTGGGTCACAGGTTGGCTTCAGCCGCAGGTTTAGCTACGGCCACAGGTACGGCTTTGGCCACAGGTACGGCTACGGCCGCAGGTACGGCTACGGCCGCCGGTACGTCTACGGCCGCAGGTTGGCTACGGCCATAGGTTGGTTTCGGCCAAAGGTTGATGGACCTTTGGGTCGGAATGTTAGGGAATGTTAAAGTAAAGGAATGGTAGAACTGGATGTTAGGTTGTTTGTTTTGATGCATGAAAATGGATAAGTAATAGGAAAAGTGGCTAAGTAAGAAATGATGGAAAACTGAATGCTAAGTTGATAGAATGGGACTGCTAAGTTGTTAGGTTGGAAAAGGGGAATTTGATTAATTGATTATTGGAATGTAATGGGCGGTATTGAGCGTCCTCACTTAATACTTTTGTATGCTCATGCCTCCTTTTGTGATGCAGGTGAGGAGTAGTTGTTTGGACATGAGAGCAGGACGATGAAGATCATCGGGACGGGGTATTTAGTATCGGGATTGTTATGGGATTTTCATGGGTATTTTTACGAACCGTATGTAATACGATTATGATATACTGAGTTGGATTTATTATTAAAACTGCAGTGTTTATTTATGTTACTTAATGAAAGATTTCAAAATTATTTTTAGTTAGAATTTCTCTTACGACTTCGTAATGATTTCTGGGGTGGGGTGTTTCAAGATGCCTACTCAGCTGGAGGGTGGGGTCAATGTAGCTGAAATGTTAGAGAATCAGCTCAACCCTACTGAAGTGCAGGTGGGAACAGCCGCGGATCAGCTGAATAAAGCTGGAGGACATCTGGATGAAGCTAGAAGGCAGCTGGAGTTGGACCGGGAAGAGGAAGTGGAGTCTTCCCATGCTGGAGACTGAGCTGGACAGAACAATGTGGCAACTGGTGGAAGGGTTAGGCCGGTTGACCAGGTAGCTGAACCTTCCATAAAGGAAGTGTAGGATGAGCTCAAGCTGATGAGAACTTAATTGCTGGCAATCACTCAAGTGATTACACTGATGGTAAACTCTTCGGTGGGACAAGCTACTCAAGCTCAGGTGGTAGCTCTGATGACTGAGGTGGTTGAGCTGGATCCCCCAACTAGAGTAGGGAAGAAAGTGGATTACTTGAGCTTATTGGAGCACATATCACGCCTAGGGACCAAACACTTTGATGTGAGTGTGGATTCCTTGGAGGCGGATAAGTGGAGGAGCCGGTTGGTTCGTAACTTTAGCTCAACCCGTTGCCCGGAGGATTACAAGAAGGACATTGCGGTTAACTTCTTGGAAGGTGATGCTCACAACTGGTGGTTAGCTTTGGATAAGCATACCAATGGCACCATTGAGCGCTTTGCTGATTTTAAGGTTGAATTCAACCACAAGTACTTTCTATTCACTTTTGATTTAGTGAGTGTATATACACGAATTTAAGAAAGAAGCAGATTGTTTGTGTAAGAGATTGAGAGATTAGAGAGAGAATAGAGATATTAGAGAGATAATAGAGAGAATATATGGAGAGAGAGAGGCTCAAAACTCTGTTAATTGATAAATGAGAGGGTTTACAACATATATAGGCTCAGATGCGAGGGGTGACTAAAGGGATAAGGAAGCAAGAGGAGTCAAAGATGCTTTGGCATCTTCCTTGCTGGCAACATAAACTCCTTTTACTTTCCAGCTGTGCCAGCCTGTCCAAGACTCTCTTCTTATCCTTTCCAACATCTATAGCAAGTGGAGAAAGCCCAAGGTAACTTCTTCTTGACATAAAAGTTACCCGGGTAAACTTTGATAGGTTTTGGCCGAGGTTTGGTCGACCCGGAACGGTACGGCCTGTACGGCATGTACGGACTGGTCGATCCAAACTCTCCCTAACCTTCCTAAGCTTCCTTCTCTTCAGCCATCTCAAACCCCACATCACTTCTCTTCATGTACTCACTTATTTCAACACTCCCCCTCAAGCTTGACAATGTGGAACAAGTCAAGCTTAGAATGCCATGATATCTTCTTCATTGAAAATCTTACCAAGGAAAACCCTCCTTAGGGATAAAACCTTGATAAGGAAAAGAGTAAAGACCCCATGACGAGCGGATCAGTTGTTTGGAGTAAGATCAATGAGTCCCAACCTCGAAAGGATGGACTCCATTGTCTTTAATCTCGCAGCCTTAGTGAACAAATCAGCAAGTTGATCCTCACTCCTTGTATAGCATGGCAATATCACTCCTAAGCCAATCATCTGCCTCACCTTATGACAATCAACTTCTATGTGCTTTGTTCTCTCATGGAAGACTGAGTTAGATGCAATGAGAATTGCTGCTTGATTATCACAATGCATTGTCATAGGAGTGGTCTGTTCAATCTCCAAATGCTTCAGAATTCCCTTGATCCATACCAACTCGTTTGTCAGCTTCAACATAGCCTTATACTCAGCCTCAACACTTGAACATGAGATAACCTTTTGCTTCTTACTCTTCCAAGTAACCATGTTTCCTCCAATGAATGTACAATACCCAGTAGTTGATTTCCTATCCACTGTATCTCCTGCCCAATCAGCATCACAATACCCAACTACTTCTGTACTGCCATTATATCCCATCCAAACTCCTTGTCAAGGAGTGCCACTCAAGTACCTCAGTACAGAAGTAGTTGTCCATCCAAACTCCTTGTCCAGGCGTACTTCTGTACCTGCATATGCTGACTTACTTGATTCACTGCAAAATATATATCTGGTCTTGTGATAGTCAAGTAGATCAGCTTCGCAACCATCTTCCTGTATAGCTTAGCATCCTCAAACAACTGGTTCTCTTCAATCTCCCCCTCAAGTAGAACCTTATACCCCTCTTCAAGAGGTGTCTTGGCTATCTTTGCTCCAAGCACATCAGTCTTTCAACATATCCATCGTATACTTTCTTTGAGACATAAACAAACCCTCCTTAGATCTGCATATCTCAATCCCCAAGAAGAACTTCATCTCTCCCAAAGTTTTGATATCAAACACTGACTTGAGAAACTCTTTAGTGGCTTTAATCCCAGCCTTATCACTTTATGTGATGATCAAATCATCCATATACACCAATATCACAATAATCCCTGATGGAGTAACCAGAGTGAACAAAATATGATCCAATTCAGACTTCCTGAACCCTCTTCCATTTAGGGTTGTACTCAGTTTTCTATACCAGGCTCTAGGTGACTGCTTTAACCCATATATTGCTTTCTTCAATCTCAACACATTCCCTGGCTTCACTAGATGCTCAAGACCAGGGGGCGGAAGCATATAAACCTCATCTTCAAGTTCACCTTGCAAGAAAGCATTCTTCACTCCATCTGCCATAAGTCCCACTCTAGGTTTGTAGCAATAGATAATACAATCCAGACTGTGTGAAGCTTAGCTACAAGAACAAACGTGTCAATGTAATCTTCCCCATAAGTCTGTGTAAATCCTCTTGCTACCAACCTGGTCTTCTTCCTATCAATCTGCCCATTTGCAAGGTATTTGATGTCAAAATCCATCTACTAGTCACAGCCTTCTCCCCCTTAGGTAGTTCATTCTCATACCATGTGTCGTTTCTGATCATTGCATCCCTTTCATTACCCACTGACTCTCTCAATTCTTTATCCTTCATGGCTTCTTCATTGGATCTTGGAACCTGATTTTCATCCAAGTTACACATAAACACCCTGTGTTCATCTGGATACTCTGCAAAGGAACACACGACTTGAGAAGGATGCTTCACAGCCTGGGCATTGTAGTACACTCTCGTGTTTACCCAGTTCGAAGAATCCTTCCTAAACCTTGTGCTCCCCCGCAATAGCTGAACCTCTTCTTGTACTTCTGGAGGTGTCTCATTTACCTCCTCTTGATTATAAAACTCGTTTTGCTCATCTCCACTAGACTGATCCAGATTCTCAGCCTCATGTGTCACCTCTTGATCATGATGACCTGAATCCTCTTGGTGCTGCTCCTGCACTTCTGATTCAGACTCTTCTCCCCCCCCCCCCCCCCCCCCCCTCATGATCAAGAGGGGTTGTTCTTCCAGCTTTTCCAGCTTGATCAGAAGAAGGAGTGATCCTTCTTATCCCTTTATCTTGGGACATGTTTACCCCAAGCTTCTCCAATAAGATCCTTAGATTAAGTGCCTTATCCCCTGGTTCTTTAGGCATGTCTTCTAAGTCTTCCCATTTCTTCTCCTCATAATACCCCTTTGCCTCCATGAACTTCACATCTCTGGATACCAACACTCTCCTTGTTGCTGGATCATAGCACTTGTACCCTTTTTGAGTTACTGAGTAACCAATAAATATAGCTTTAGTACTCTTTGCATCCAGCTTGTTTCTCTACTCTCCAGGAACCAAGACATACCATAGGAACCCAAAGACTCTCAGATGATCTATGTATGGCTTGGTGTTGTTCAACACTTCATATGGAGACAGATTCTTCAAGATCCTGGTTGGAATCCGGTTGATAAGATAGCATGCAGTTTGAACTGCATCACTCCAAAACTGCCTAGGGACCTTTGCATGATACATCATGGATCTAGCAACCTCCATCAGGTGCCTATTCGTCCTCTCAGCAACTCCATTCTGCTGTGGTGTGTAAGGACAACTGGTCTGATGCACTATCCCATGCTTGGCCAAGTGATTCTTGAAGGCATGACTAGTGTATTCTCTTGCATTGTCTGACCTTAGTACCTTCATAGTAGCATTGTAATGATTAGTAACATATGCTTGGAAGTTTACAAAGGCATCTAACACTCTATTCTTAGATGAAAGCAATGTGATCCAAGTATACTTAGACTTCTCATCATTGAAAGTCACAAAATACTTCTGATTGTCCCTAGACACACATGGAGATGTCCACACATCAGAGTATACTATATCAAAGCAGTTCTCATATATAGTCTCTGATGTTGGAAAAACAGTCCTACAATGCTTTCCTAAGATGCAAGCTTCACACTCCAAATGATTGAATGATAAAGTAGGTAAAATCAGTTCAATTGCACGAGCATGAGGGTGACCCAATCTAGTATGCCAAGTAATGTTACCAATACCATAAGTAGCACTACTTAAGCAAATAGAGTCAAAGGGTTTAGAGAGCTTAGTCGTTTGTAGATGGTAAAGCTCATTCCTGCTGTCTCCTCGGCCAATGACTTGTCCAGACTCCAAGTCTTGAAACTCAACTTCATTTGGCCTGAATACAACTTGGCAATTAAGATCCACTGTTTCTAACATTTGGCCTGAATCACAGATATCAGATTGGAAGTGAAGCGAGGTAGGTAGAACAGCTGAATCCTTTTCAAACAACTTCAGATTGCCTATTCCCTCTTTTGGAATCTGATCACCATTAGCTATCCTGACATTCCTTGTGGTGGCTTTAATATCACTCATCAAATTCCTATCACTGATCATGTGGTGAGTTGCTTCAGAATCAATTATAATAGGCTTAGTAGCCTCTTCACCAGCACTAGACTGTCTCCTTTTCTTCATGGTTGTAACCAGAGCTTGGGTATGCTCCATAAATGTCTCCAAATCCTTCCTGGTCATAGGTTCATCAGCTCTTGCTATATCTGGTTCACTGGATCCCACACTTTCTCCTAATGACTCACCCATGTAAGCTGAATAGGAGCATTCTCCCCTGACCATTTGTTGTGTCACTTCTTTGACCAGCATCTTTAGGTGCTTTTCTAAAACAGTAAGTTGTATGCTTCTCTTCCAATACTTTCCCTTAGCTCTCCTGGCCATGGAAAGCTTTCTAAGTCTTCCTTTCTTGCGGCTCATACCACTCATTCGACAAGCTGGTTGCTTGTTTAGTTTAAGACCACTTTGTTCTCTTTGAACCAAATCACCTACATCATCCGCATCAATCAGCTCATCTACTCTGGTTGACTGACCACATGATGGTTTCAAATCCACAAGAGAGTCACATATTACATCTTGGTCCAGCCTCTCTTGTGTAACTCCTGAATCTGATGTGCTTAGTCTCAACACATTCAACTTTGACCACAAGCATCTAAGCTTTCTTATCAACTGATTGAACTAGTCCTTTCTTTGCTCTAAGTCTCTAATAATTTCTCAGCTTCATAGACCTTCACCAGATTCGACTTGTTCCTAAAAGCTGCTTCAAATTTCTCCTATATCTCCTTTGCGGCTTTACATTGCTTATAAACCTCCAAAAAAGATTTTGAGAGAGATCCATGGATGATCTCAAGTGTTTTTATGTCTTCTCTGACCCACTTGTCTTCATCCTTCAGGTCATCTATCTGACCTTCTCCAGTAGTCATATCCCCAAAAGCTTCAACCTTTACATGACTACTCAACAAAAAGCTTCAACCTTTACATGACTACTCAACAAACTATAGTTTTCCAAAGCTGTTTCAACAAATCTGGACACCTCCTCATAGTTTATCCCTTCACGCAACATCTCAATCACAGATCTAAGTTTCACCTTCACACTGTAGTCGTTGGTTTCCATTAGAATATTTCACCCAGATTGAGAAAATGAAGAACAGAAACCCAGAATCACCAGAACCAGGAAGAAAGAACCCAGATTTCGCAAACACACACTCTCCCCATTGAGCAACCTGGGTCTGATACCATATTCACTTTTGATTTAGTGAGTGTATAGACACGAATTTAAAAAAGAAGCAGATTGTTTGTATAAGAGATTGAGAGATTAGAGAGAGAATAGAGAGAATATAGAAAGAGAGAGGCTCAAAACTCTGTTAATTGATAAATGAGAGGGTTTACAACATATATAGGCTCAAATACAAGGATTTTTCGTTACTAAAGGGATAAGGAAGCAAGAGGAGTCAAAGATGCTTTGGCATCTTCCTTGCTGGCCACAGTAACTCCTTTTGGCATCTTCCTTGCTGGCCACAGAAACTCCTTTTACTTTCCAACTGTGCCAGCCTGTCCAAGACTCTCTTCTTATCCTTTCCAACGTCTATAGCAAGTGGATAAAGCCCAATGGAACTTCTTCTTGACATAAAAGTTACACGGGTAAACTTTGATAGGTTTTGGTCGACCCGGAATGGTACGGCCTGTACGACCTGAGCGGACTGGTCGATCCAATCTCTTCCAAACCTTCCTAAGCTTCCTTCTCTTCAGCCATCTCAACCCCCCCCCCCCCCCCCATCACTTCTCTTCATGTACTCACTTATTTCAAAACTTCCAAGCTGAGGCTTGGGATCGTTTGGAGGCTAAGTTCTTGGACTTGGTCCAGGGACAAAGAACAGTCTGGGAATATGAGGATGAATTCAACCGACTCAGGCGTTATGTGGGTAAGGAGTTAGAGTATGAGTTAGTTCAGGTTCGTCGGTTCATAAGAGGCCTCAGGGTTGAACTCCGAACCTACTGCTCAGTCCGCACCTTTCACACCGTCTCTGAGTTGGTTTAAAGGATGGCCATGCTGGAGTCTAACCTAACTGAGGAGGCCAAGCAGAAATCTAGGAGCCAAGTGGTTTCTAGTGGTCATAGTGGTGACCGTAAGAGAAAGAGGGACAAGGCCAAGGAGGGTAAAACCTCAAGTGGTAGCCCGGAGTGCCCTAAGTGTGGAAGACACCATGTGGGTGAATGATGAAGAGCAATGGGAGCATGCCTCTGCTGTGGCAAGATGGATCAGTCAGCCCGTGATTTCCCTAGGCAAGAGCAAGGGGCGTGTAGGGACACAACGACGTGCCACTATTGTGGAAATAAGGGGCAACTCCGTAGGGATTGCCCTAAGCTATCAACCGGGTCAGGCAAGAACCGGGGAGAGGTTAGCAGACCGGACCAGAACCGTGGACAGACATCAACCCCGCGGGTGTATGAGCAGTTTAGAGATGTGAACAAGGCTGGACCATTCCAAGCGATCACTGGTAATGAGACTGATCTTGATCTTTTTCAATTCAATAGAATTGCATGGTACGGAACTTAGAATGGTTATATACTTAGATTTGGTCATTTTTAGGGACCCTAAGTATTGGTGGTGTGGAAACACACGTTCTTTTCGATACTGGAGCTACACATAGCTATGTGAGTCGAGGGATGCTCGGAAAGGGGTTGTTCCAATTGGGAACGGGGGATTGTCCCGGGGTAGTGAATGCGGCCGGTGGGAAAGTAATGGATTGACTAGGGGTGATTCAGGATATCCCAATGGTGATCCAAGACAGGGTTATGCCTGTGGATCTTGTGGTGGTCCACCTAAAGAATCACGAGGTGATATTAGGTATGGACTGGCTTGGAAAGAATCGGGCCACTCTAGACTATCATTGGGGGCCAGTGCAGTTTGAGAGTGGGTGTGGGCGATCTCTGGATTTTTGGTGGTGTCAGCGATCCATGTTGAAAGGATGCTGAGGAAGGGTTGTGAAGCTTACCTAGCCACAATCCCTACTAAGGAGGTCGTAGGGGGTGGTGACCCGGAGGGAATACCGCTGGTCCTAGAGTTCCATGATGTGTTTAGGGCTACTGCGCATTCCCCCTGATAGGCCGGACCCATTCATAATAGAACTAGAACCAGGGACGGTCCCATTATCCAAAAGTCTCTATCGTATGGCTTTTGCCGAGATGGCAAGCTAAAGAAGCAACTTGAGGAGTTGCTGGTAAGGGTTTTATTAGACCTAGTGTATCACCTAGGCGAGCACTAGTCTTTTTTGTGAAAAAGAAGGATGGTAGCTTCAGGATGTGCATAGATTACCGAGGGTTGAACCGGGTGACTGTGAAAAACAAGTACCCATTGCCTCGGATAGATGAGTTATCGGATCAACCCAAGGGTGCAAAATGGTTCTCCAAGATCGATTTGGCTTCAGGGTATCATCAGATCCCAATCGAACCAAATGATGTCAGGAAGACAGCCTTCCGGACTCGGTACAGCCACTATGAGTTTGTGGTCATGCCATTTGGACTGACCAACGCACCAGCAGCATTAATGAAGATGATGTATGGTATCTTCCGATACCATGAGAGGCATCTGAGGGCAGTGTTGGAACGGTTGAGGGAACAACAACGTTTTGCCAAGTTGAGCAAGTGTAGTTTTTGGCAAAAAAGTGTTGGGTTCCTTGAGCATATCGTATCCGACCATGGGGTATCAGTGGATCCGGAAAAGATTAAAGCTATCTGGGACTGGCCTCGACCCGAGAATGCTACAGAGGTTAGGAGTTTCTTAGGTCTTGCTGGATATTACCGAAAGTTTTTCAAAGGGTTTGAAAGTCTGGCTCAACCCATTTCACGACTAACATGCAAGGATGTGAAGTTTGTATGGTCAGAGGAGTGTGAGAGATGTTTCTCTGCCTTAAAGGACATGCTTACCAGTGTACCTAAACTTGTGTTGCCTGAGGCTGACCAACCATATGTGGTGTACACGGATGCATCTATTACAGGATTAGGATGTGTACTGACCAAACAAGGGAAGGTCATTACATACGCCTCTAGCCCGTTAAGGAAGCATGAGGGAAACTACCCAATCCATGATGTAGAGATGGCCCCGGTGGTGCCAAGGTTCAGATTCTAACCGACCACAAGAGTCTCAAATATATTTTTACTCAACCCGAGTTCAATTTGAGACAAGGGAGATTGATGGAGTTTGTGGCAGATTATGATTTGGACATAGCTTACCATCCAGGAAAGGCCAACCTAGTGGCCTATGCTTTAATTCGGAGGAGAGATGAAGTAGCAGTTGAGAAAGAAGCCTAGGTATTGGAAGGATTAGTACGGTCATTTCATTTGAACACAATGGTCAGCGAGGACGAGCGATTGGGTTTAGAGGCAGTGAACCAGGTTGATCTCCTTACTAGGATCAGACAAGCACAAAGATTGGATGAGAATCTCCAGAAAATTGCTTTGAATGATAAGACGGAGTATCAAGTGACACAAGATGGTATGATCTTGGTCCATGGGAGGGTCAGTGTTCCAAGTGTCAGGAAGTTTAAGGAAGAGAATATGGGGCAAGCTCATAGGTCCAAGTTCTCTGTCCACCCGGGATTGGAAAAAATGTACAAGGATATCAAGAGGTATTACCACTAGGTTCGAATGAAAACAGATGTGGCTGAGTGGGTGGCTAAGTATCCGACTTGCAAACTGGTCAAGGCCGAGCACCAAGTGTCTTGTGGAATACTTTAGAACCTGCCTATTCCAGAATGGAAATGGGATCCATCACCATGGACTTTGTGTCTGGATTCCATATGACTAGGAAACTGAAGGATGCGGTCTTGGTGGTAGTAAATTGTTTGACCAAGTGAGCCCATTTCATACCCATCAATAAGACCGATAGTGTGGAACCCTTGGTACAAATATACATGAATGAAGTGGTACGATTACATGGTGTACCAGCCAGTATTGTTTCTAATAGGGATCCTCGGTTCACATCTTATTTCTGGAAAGCTTTTCAAAAGGCTTTGGGAATGAGAGTGAACATGAGTACTGCCCTATCATCCACAAACCGATGGTTAGTAAGAAAGGACTATCCAGACATTAGAGGACATGCTAAGGGCGTGTGTTTTGGATTGGGGAGAGTCTTGGGAGAGACACTTACCTTTGGTGGAGTTTGCATACAACAATAGTTTTCACATGTGCATTTGTATGTCACCAGATGAGGCACTTTATAGGCTGCCTTGTAGGACACCATTATGCTCGACCCAAGTGGGTGAGCGCAGCATGATAGGACCTGAGATTGGGGAGGAAACCACGGAGAAGATCAAGTTCATTAAGGACATTATGAAAGAAGCACATGATTGCCAGAAAAGTTATGCATATAGGCGAAGGAAGCATGTGGAGTTTGAAATAGGCGACATGGTGTACATCCAAATTATCACCCATAAAGGTCGGAAAAGTGTATCAGGACGGGGAAAACTGGTTCCAAGGTACTTGAGACCATTCCGGATTATAGAAAGAGTAGGAGCAGTGGCTTACAAACTGATTCTGCCAACGGAAATGGATGTGTTTCACAATGTATTCCAAGTATCTCAATTAAGAGGAAGACCATTCCAATTTGTCAAGGTCGTTTGGGAGTGTAGTGGATGTGAACAAGTCACATGGGAAACATAATCAAGGATGAAGGCTGATTACCCATAGGGGTTTAACAAATTTGACATGGAGACAAGTCTAGGTTCATATTCGAGGACGAATCCATCTGAAGTGGGGGAGACTTGTCATGTCCCTGATTTCAGATAAGGCTTTTTGGCGAAGCCATGGTGCGAGGATACGCACCTGCCAGGTCATAAGACCTAAAGACAAGCATATCATGGCTGGTTAAGTGGGTTAAGGGCATCAGAAGGCTGAAACTTAACCAAAACAAGGTATAGACAAGGGAAATGGGGCTGGATGAGTGTTATGGCAGCTAGGTGAGGTGTGGTGTAGCTCACAGATAGTTCACGGAAATATGAGTCAGCTCCAGTAGCTGGGGCACTAGCTTACTCAGCCGGGACAGCCAGAGACCATTTCACCTCAGCTAGATGGAGTGGTTAGGTAGCTGGATCAGCTAGGAAAAACTCACTGCAGCTCAGTGTAGCTCACACCAACCTTGGTCAGCTCTAGTAGCTGGACTACTAGCTCACTCAGCTGGGGCAGCTAGTGGTCAGCTCATCTTAGCTCGGTGGAGTGTTGGGACTTGACCATGGGGCCCGGGTCATGGGCGGTTATGGGGCCGGCCATGTTGGCCTAAGGGATCCGATGGGTATGTGGGCTTGGGTAATGAGGTAGGGCTTGTGGGCAAGCATTATGGGTATATAATCGACCAGCCCAACAAGAGGAAGGGCCAGTTGTTGCGAAAGGCTGGGAAGGGTACCAGTTGCACCCTTTCGCCCAACAAGTCATACCTCTTCACCCAGGCAGTTGTTTGCCGAGTTTTATCTATAAAGATAAACCCTTGGGGTCGAGATTTGGCGTAATTTCCTTAAGGGAAAACTCTGCCCAATTCGTGAGAGAGTGAAAGAAAGAAGGCGATCAAGGCAAGGTCGTGGGAAGTGTGGGTTACTTGCAATCAGAAGTTGGTCCGTGTGAAGTGTGATCGATTCATGATGGGAACCAGAAGCAAGGAGAAGGATTTGAAGAAGGGTATGAACACACCAGAGCGTACACCCAAGGTGAGTGGTTTGGTCCGAACTAACCCTCCATAGCCACGGATGAACCCGTCTGTGTTTTGGTCGGTTTGGTGAGACTGAATCCATCTCTCCCTTTTTCCTTATTGATGTATCTTTGTTTCCCTCTATTTTGGTTGTGTCTGATGAGTCAGACTCAATGGCATTGGTTCCATACTTGGCCGGACCAGGACATAGTCCTTGGCCTTGTCTGGACTGATCATGTTCGGGTCCAACATGGTCCGCGTGGATTCATTGGATTCTGATCATGGGAATCTTTTAGTGGGGATTTATCATGAATTTTAATTAGATTTTGGAGCATGTTTGGATGGGGTCGATTTTGGACCAGTAACATGGGTGGTCCATTGGATGGTTGGGACCAAGTGGTTAGATCACCATAGAACCGATTGTCCATGTGTTGGTTGTGTAATATCGATTTTCTTAGATAGTAATCTGAGTATGATACTGAGGTTAAGCCCTCATTGGTTAGGTTGTGGAATCTAGTTAGGTTAACCGAACCATGCAATATAGACATGTTGTTAGGATATCGGACTGTACTTACATGCTTATCTTGTGATGTGTATGGTTTCAGGATCTGACTTGGATTGTGGGTAAATCGGATTAGGAATGAACTTATGATAGCCTATAGTGCAAACTGAACTTATGTATTGGATCTCATGTTTATATTTATACAATGATTAGTTTTTTTCTATCTAATTCTTATATGTTTATTGAGTTGTATGAATTAATTGGATAAACCTCATGTGATTGAAAATGACTTAGCAAAATATTAGACATTCTAATGAAATAAAACAATCTAGTTGGACAAGTATGGCTGCGGATCCTAGTTGGGCTTATGATTCAGGATCGGGTCATACATGGGCAATCAAGCATCGATCATCGGCCTATCTTGGACATTGAACGACATCAAACGAAAACCAGAACAACTACTTGGATCACAAGATACCGAAGATGGTTATCTCAGACCAGATGAGTTTGGAATTTTCAGAGATACAGAAGGACGTGCACGAGATATTTATGGGAGAATTCTAAATCAACCTAAGGAAGATGTTGCAGATGCCCTTGTTATGGCTAATGGATCAGGAAATTTATTTTGACAACAGCAAATGCCATCGATCGTTGCACATGTACCGGCATCTATCGAGAGCATGAAGAGAAAGCACGAGCCGTTTCCCAATCAAACATTGATCGACAACAATAAGCATGCATCGATCGATACCACCATTCCAGGAGTCAATGAGTTCTGTACATCTAACCCCTTTAGTTCAGAAAATCTAGGATCAATCGGTTGGATAAACCCCATATTGATCAACGGTACTGTGGAGTATGGAACGAGAGCTTTTGATGCTGATGGCAAGACAATTTTCTATTGGGAAAAGATAGATGAGTATGGCATCTAGAGAGATGAGAACGGCAATGCACGAGCTACAGATGGAAGGATTGTGAATGTGCAAGAAGAAGATATCAGGACAGTTTTAGCAAGAGCTATTATGTTTGAGTACAAGTACATATGTTTACCAGAATATGCAGAAACGATCGCTATGTCTAGGAAGAAACAAAAGACATACAACAGAGAAGAGATTAACGATATTGTGCATGAGATCTACAAAGATCAAGAGATGTCACTGGATGATTTCTACAAGAGCCTTGATGATGTCTACTATCCTATAGACAAGTGCCTCACCGGTTTGACTACACGCATGGAGGAGATGAAGCAAGATTTGAATGATGTTCAAAGACAGAATCCGAGTGGACCAGATAGAGTGACATCGATCAACAGCAGTATCATGCCATCGATCGATACTGATTTCTACAAACAGAAGTACAGAGCAGAAAAACAATTAGAAGACATGTTCAATGAGATTACTCTTTCTCAAAACCATATGAACGAAGGTATTTCCCAGAAATTGAAGGAGATGTCAGAAACTACAGCTGCAAGACTTAGAATGCTACAGCGTAGTATTGAGAATTTACAAAGGAGAATGCATTCATTGGAGGTTACTAAGGAAGTCATAAAGAATGAGAAAGCCAGAGGAGATGAAGCAATGAGAAACATCGTTGGTACATGGTTAAAAAGAGCAAAGAAAATGTAGACATTGGTTTTCCAAGTGTTGATCCACCTCCATTCTAGTCAGAAAGTTCAAAACGTCGAGCGTAAGACTATAACCAAGCTCTGAGTGGGAGGCAACCCACTGTTTTGTAAGTTTTTATTTAGTTTTTACTTATACCACTACTTATTTTTGAGTTTTACTTTGTTTTAACAGACTATTTGAGTCCATCATCGATCAACACCATAGAGTCACCATCGGTCGACAATGGATCGCGGCCATCGATCGACCAAACCCAACTACCATCGATCAACACTCTCTTTCAGAGAGAGGTATCGAGTTTTCTACTTAAGCTATTTACTTATGATTTGATTTTTCTTAACCAATCCGGGGCGGATTACACTGGGGATAATGTAATTTAAGTCTGGGGGACGTTCGCTAATGCTATATTATTGGTTTTGAGTTTTATTTACTATATATATATATAAGTTTTTCAAAAAGTTTTATCGAGTAAATAAGCAGACTATGATCAAGATTTATTATTGACTAACCACACTTTCGCAGAATTCTTAGAAGGTTGTTTGCAAAGATTACTAGAGATACCAAAGTGGATCATCCTGCCACTATATCACACTTGCAAAGAAAGTTTGAAGGAACCAAGCTGATTTCCAACACTAATCCTGACATTCTTTGCTTGCTTTGGATTTGGTATACACTGGATCGGATTCCTTCTGCAAGTCTAGAATGTAAAAGTTTGTGCTTCTGATTCCGCTCTCTCTCCCTTCAGATTAAAAAAGGAGTTGAACAGGATTTGGTGGCTACAACCATTTAAGCTTGCTTCATATGGTCCTAGAAAGATATAAAGGTCAAAAATAAGTGAACAGGATCTGGTGGCAAAAACCATTAGGGCTTGATTCATGGAAGCCGTCCAAATATCTAAGCCAATTTAAAAAAATAAAATGATACCCTCAAAAGAAGGGAGACATTGACTGAGAAGAAGTGAGAAGAGAGAGAGGAAAGGAATTAGAGAACACTACCTGTGTGTTCAGATACTTGCAGAGGTAAGAATCCATATATCCTTTGATCGATACTCCCAAGCAAAAGCCTGCACTTTTATTTTATGCAAAGAAATGAAATCAGTAGAGGGGCGAGTCAGAGTAGTATTTGTTAAGTTGTTGGTAGAATGGATTTGGTTGCTATACTAGGATAGGGTATATAAAGTTTCTATGTGATTGACTTGATAGGATGTGGCTGCAATAAAGTAAGGTGACAGTTATATTTAGACACTATGTGAGTCTTCGCTTTTCAAAACTGCTTTCACATGCTTGTTTGCTTGAGGAAAAGCAAAAGGTTAAGTCTAGGGGAGTTGATATAGCCTATTTATTACCAGTTTTAGGACATATTATAGGCTCTATTTAGGGTTTATTATGTGTGTCTACGCTATGTTTTATGGTCTTTACAAGTCTAGTTACGTTTTGGAAATATATGGAGATACTTGGAGCCTTTGGAGCATTTAGAGGAGAATAATCCGTAGCTGATCATTGAGAGAGTCAAAGTACAAGATGTCGTCGATCGACGACACTACCTTGGCATCGACCGATGTTACATGACAAGATCGACCGTTGCCGAACATTTGGCATCGATCGATGACCAATTCGCAGACAGCCAATTTCATGCCCAATTTAGAGACAAGACAAAAGATTACAAGAGTACCCCTGGACGAGTTTTGACCTAGATTTTAGGGTTTTATATTTATACTTTATGTATGACACCAGTGAAAAAAGGAGAGTGTGTACGGTGTGAGGTTCTAAAGTTTCTAGTATTCTATTATAGTTTTAGGATTTATTTAAGGGAGAAGATTCATAACTCCTTAGGGATATTTGTATTGGAACCCCAATATTTTATCTATGCATTATATTCAGACTATTATTCTTACTTTGATTATGTATGAGTAGTTATCAACTGGATTTAGGGTTGAATAAATGCAATCATGGATTAGACCAAAAGTAGGAATGCTAGATTAAGTTAATATCCATCAATTGAGTTGTGATTAATGCTTGTATTCTATAGTAGCTAACTAGGATCTCGAAAGTAGGACATGGACGACTAAGACAGTTGGTTATGTGGCATAATAGACTCCATTGCACTAGGTTGTTAGGCACACGCGAGAGCTGGTCTAATTAGCTTGGTGAACATATCAAATATGGTTCTCACTTCCTTCTTATTTCACCGTCGATCGACATTAGGCTTTAGCCGTCGATCGATGGTCTTTTCCTTTGCTCGCATAAGAGAGTTGGAGTTAAAAGGGTCATAATATTTAATAATTGAGTTCTAGAATATTCACATATCCAAGCATCTTATTCCCTATAATTCATTGCGTTTGAAACCCTAGATTTAGCATATTTACATTTGCATCTAGTTAGTTTAGTAGCATATTTCCATATTTACATTATTAACATATTTCCATATTTATATTTTTAGCATATTTCCATATTTACATTATTATCCTATTTCCATATTGCATCTACACGTTCTAATAAGGAATATCTTCTTAAAGTGATTTTTTGTTACCAATATATATAATCACCTAGCTTAATCTTTAGAAAGAAGAAATCTATTGTGTGCCATTGTTCTTTGTGGATTCGATCCCTAAGTACTACACCTGATATCTCTTGGCATGAGTATTGTTTTGTGTGTTAGGACTAAGGGTTAATTTGATAGTTAATTGTTTATGATATTTATGCCCTGCTAGAACAATAAACACACCCATGTCAACATGTCTCACGATTCCTTATGTCCTTCAAGCCAAAAATTTCCTGTGAATTTGCGTGGGACCTGCATGATTCGTTGGCCTTTTTTACTTTATTTAAGTGCATGGAAATTGATTGAAAACTGGACGACAAAACGCATAAAACGGTTTGCAACTTTTTTATGGCTCGAAACATTCCACAGCCAGTTTGAGGCTCAAAACGGTTGAATTGAGTCCGAAAATGGCAAGGCCTTATCACTGCCACTGTTGGTTTTGTGGCATTTCCGAAAAGGTTTTGTAGGAGACATAGTTCCTCATTGTCCAAAAGTTATGGGTTTTCCAAGTTGGGACAAGTTTTGATTTAAATAAATAAATTAAAAGGGGTGCGACACGAGGACATCCTAGGAAGTTACCCATCCTAGTACTACTCTCGCCCAAGCATGCTTAACTGCGGAGATCTGATGGGCACTAGTGCATTAGTGCTGTTATGATCGAACCCGTTAGTACATCCTTGTGATTCCTTATATCCTTAAATTCGGAAAATTCCTGCAAATTTTGGTGGGACCCGCATGATTCGTTGGCATTTTTACTTTATTGAAGTGCATGGAAATTGATCGAAAGCACGACGACAATACGCATAAAGACTGTTTTGCAACTTTTTTAAGGCCAAAAACGTTCTACAATCATATTGAGGCTCAAAACGGTCGAATTTGGGTCCGAAAAATGGTCAGGCCTTATCACTGCCATTGATGGTGACATGGGTGTGTTTTTGTTGTTTTAGGAGGGTATAAATATCCTAAACAATTGACTATAAAATTAACCCTTAATCATAACACACAAAATAATACTCTTGCCAAGAGATATCATGTGTAGTACTTAGGGATCGAATCCACATAGAACAATGGCACACAACAGATTTCTTATATCTAAAGACTAAGCTATATATATGTAACAAGTAATCAGTTTAAGAAAATATTCCTTATTAGAAGGTACATATACAATATGGAAATAAGCTAATAGTGTAAATATGATAATAGACTAACTAGATGCAAATGTAAATATGTTAGATGTAAGGTTTCAAGCTCAATGAATTATAGGGAATAAGAAGCACGGATATGTAAATATTATAGAACTGAAATATTAACTATTCTGACCCTTTTAACTCCAACTTGTATGCGAGCAAAAGGAAAGACCATCGATCGACGACTAAGGCTTGATGTCGATAGACGGTGAAATCATACGGAAGTATGAACGAGATTTGATATGTTCACCAAGCTAATTAGACCAGCTCTCGTATGCGGCTAACAACCTAGTTCAATAGAGTCTATTCTGGCACAGAACCTACTCTCGTAGTCGGCCATGTCCTACTTTCGAGATCCTAATTAGCTACCCTAGAATTCAAACATTAAGCACCAATCAATTGATGGATATTAACTTAACCTAACAATTCTACTTTTGGGCTAATCCATGTGTGCAATTACTCAACCAAAATCTAGTTGATAATTACTAAGACATAAATAAAGTAAGAATAATAGTCTGAATATGATGCATAGATAAAATATTGGGCTTCCAATACAAAACTCCCTAAGGAGTTATGAATCTTCTCCCCTAAATAAAGCCTAAAACTATAATGGAATGCTGGTGCACACAATTTGCCACTGGCACACCGCACTCTCCTTGGTCTGGTGTAACACATAAAGAATAAATATAAAACCCTATAATCTAGGTCAAAACTCGTCCAGGGATAATCTTGTAATCTTGTTTCTTGTCTCTGTCTTAGGCTTGAAATCGGCTCTCTGCAATTTGGACGTCGATCGATGGAAGATGTGCAACATCGATCGACCTTGGTCATGTAACATCGGTCGACGCCAAGGTTGTGTCGTCGACCGATGGAAATCTTGTACCTCGACTCTCTAAATGATCAGCTATGGATTCTTCTCTTCTAAATGCTCCAAAATCTCCAAGTATCTCCAAAACGCACCTGGACCTGTAACGACCTTAAAACATAGCCTAGACACACATAATATACCCTAAATGGAGCCTATAACATGGCCTAATACAGGTAATAAATAGAGTATATCAACTCCCCCAGACTTAATCTTTTTCTTAACCTCAAGCAAACAAGCCTGTGAAAGATGTTTTGAAAAGCGAAGACTCACTTAATGTCTAAGTATAACTGTCGCCTTACATTATGGAAGCCACATCCTATCAAGTCAATCACAGAGAACTTTATACACCCTATCCTAGTATAGCAACCAAATTCATTCTATCAACAACTTAGCAAATACTAGTCTGATTCGCCTCTCTACTGATTTCATTTCTTTGCATATAATAAAGGTGCTGGCTTTACCTTGGGAGTATCGATCAAAGGACACATGGACTCTTAGCTCTGCAAGTATCTTAACACACAGTTAGTCTTCTCATATCCCTTTCCTCTCTCTGTTCTCACTTCTTCTCAATCAATGTCGCCCTTCCTTTGAGGGTATCATTTTATTTTATTTAATTGACTGAGATATTTGGATAGGCTTCCATGAATCAAGCTCTAATGGTTGTAGAAACCAGATCATGTTCACTTCTTTTTGATTTTTATCTTTTTCGAGGAACATATGAATCAATCTTTAATCGGTATAGCCACCAAATCCTGTTCAACTCTTTTTTTAATCTAAAGGGGAGAGAGAGGGGAATCAGAAGCACACAGACTTTTACCTTCCAGACTTGCAGAAGGAATCCGATCTAGTGTATACCAAATCCCAAAGCAAGAAAATAATATCATGATTAGTTTTGGAAATCAGGTTTGGTTCCTTAAACTTTCTAAGCAAGTGTTATATAGTAGCAAGATGATTCACTTTGATATCTCTAGTAATCTCTTCACACAACCTTCTAAGAATGGATCTAAAGTGTGGTTAGTCAATAATAAATCTTGATCATAGTCCTCTTCTTGACCCAATAAAACCTTTTTTTGTAAATAAAACTCAAAAACAAATCAAATAGTGTTAGCTAACCTCCCTCAGACTTAAATTACACTGTCCCAAGTGTAATCCGGATAGATTGGTTTGGAGAAATCAAATCATAAGTAAATAGCTTAAGTAGAAACTCGATACCTCTCTCTGTAAGAGAGTGTCGATCGATGGTAGGCGGGTTTCGTCGATCGATGGTCGTATCCATTGTCGACTGATGGTGCCTATATGGTGTCGATCGATGGAAAATCAAATAGTCTGTAAAAACAAAGTAAAACTCTTAATAAGTAGTAGTATCAGTAAAAAACTAATAAAAACTTACTAAACAGTGGGTTGCTTCCCACTCATCGCTTGGTTATAGTCATAAGCTCGACGTACTGAACTTTCTGCCTAGAATGGAGGTGGATCAACACTTGGAAAACAAGTGTTTACATCTTCTTTGCTCTTCTGAAACCATGTACCAACAAAGTTTCTCATTTCCTTATCTCCTCTAGCTTTCTCATTCTTTATGATCTCATTAGTAACATCCACTGAATGCATTCTCCTTTGTAGATTCTCAATACTGCGTTGTAGCAATCTAAGTTTGGCAGCTGTAGTCTCTGATATATCCTTCAATTTCTGAGAAATTCCTTCCTTCATCAGGTTTTGAGAAAGAGTAATCTCATTGAACCTGTCTTCTAACTTCTAATTGTTTTTCTGCTGCAGACTTTTGTCTGTCGAACTCAGTATCGATCAATGGCATGATGCTGCCGTTGATCGATGGCACTCTATCTGGTCCACTCAGATGCTGTCTTTGAACATCATTCAAATCTTGCTTCATCTCCTCCATGCGTGTAGTCAAACCAGTGAGGCACTTGTCTATAGGATAGTAGACATCATCAAGCCTCTTGTAGAAATCATCTAGTGATATCTCCTGAGCTTTGTCTATCTCATTAACGATATCGTCAATCTCTGCTCTGCTGTATTTTTCTTGCTTCTTCATGGACATACCGATCTTTGCTGCATGTTCAGGTAAACATATGTAGCTGTACTCAAACATAGTAAGTCTCTCTAGAAATGCTCTGATGCCGTCTTCTTGCACATTCACAACTCTTCCGTCTATAGTTCGTGCATTACAATTCTCATCTCTGTAGATGCCATACTCATCTTTCTTTTTACAATAGAATATTCTCTTGCCATCAGCATCATAAGCTCTCATTCAATACTCTACCTTACCATCGATCAATAGGGGGTTTATCCAACCGTTCGATCCTAGATTTTCTGAACTAAAAGCGTTAGATGTACAAAACTCATGGACTCCTGGAATGGTGGTATCAATCGATGCATGCTTGTTGCCGTGGATCGATGTTTGATTGTGGATCGGCTCGTGCTTCTGCTCCTTGTTGTCGATCGATGGCTATTGCTGTTGTCTAAATAAATTTCCTGATCCATTAGCCATAACAAGGGAGCCTACTACATCCTCCTTAGGTAGATTTAGAATTCTCCCATAAAGATCTCGTGCACGTCCTTATGTATCTCTGAAAATTCCAAACTCATCTGGTCTGAGAAAACCATCTTCTGTATCTTATGCTCCAAGTGATTGTTCTGGTTTTCATTTAACGTCGTTCGATGGCCAAGAGATGCCGTAGATTGATGCTCGATTATCCATTATCAAGTTCATTACCCAGCCAGTTTCTTCCACTGCCAGGCCGTGAGACTCAATCAGTTCTTCCTCCTTGTAATTCAAATTGTATTCTTCGTAAGCTTCACTGCATCCTTGGTAAGCCTGATGGCTATCGATCGATGGTGTATGGTGATTGTCGATCAATGCTCGATAATCAGACTGGTGGCCAAAAGTTTTCCAGCCCCATTGGCCATTGCAAGTATATTTGCCACATCTTCCTTCATTAAATTTCGAATTCTGCCATCCATAGCTCTTGCGTGACCATCTGGGTCTCTCATCATACTGAACTCGTCTCTTTCTAGATAACCATACTCTCTTTCGCGTTCTGCAGCTGAATCTGGTTCGGTCTCTGAATTACAAACAATATCGATCGATGGTGACTTGTTACCGTCGAACGATGTCAATTCCCCGAGTTGATGGGAAACATGAAAAACACCAGCCTCTTCCATAGCAATCCCTCGATATTCGATCATCTCTAATTCTTTGTAATATTCGTCGTACTCGAGGTAGCCCGAGTTGTAATAGAGATCTGCATGGTAGGTGTTGATCGGTTATGAAGGGTGAGTGTCTTTGATCGATGCGAAAGGGTGGGTGTCGATCTATTGTTGATTTCCAAACTCGTTGATCGATGTGTAAGTTTGGGTATCGATCGATGTTCCTTCTGCCGACTCCTCATGGAACTCGTAATCGCAGAAGCATGTGGCCACAAGCTCTGCATCATTGCATAATTCAATCAGAGTAGCTTTGCTCTTATTCTTAACAGGGTCATAAAAGATATTTTTTGATCAATTAGAAATAGATACACCATGTTTAACTTCATATCGCATATAACTCCCACAATAGCCATGAATGCTCTCCCAAGTAGTAGCGAAGAGTTCCAATCTCTTCTGATATCCATCACATGGAAGTCTACTGGAACTAGGGTATTGTTGATCTGTATTGGAAAATCTTTTACCATCCTTCCTGAGTTCACTCTCGAGCAGTCTACGAATGTGAGAGAATCGTTGGAGGCTTCCACTTTCAGGTTCAGCTCCTCTGCCATTGACTTAGGAATAATGATCACTGATGATCCAATGTCACAAAGGGCGTTGGGATATTTGTTTCCTTTGATGAAGCATGAAACCACAAATTTTCGAAGATCACTTTTCTTCTTCAGACATGTCCTCTTCTTCATCTTCTCTTTGAGGTGATTGAACATTATCTCTATATCATCATCTGTTGATGTCGATCGATGTTCTAATGGTGGTGTCGATTGACGCTGCGACCGATGGTCCTTGGTCAACGTCACCTTCATACTTCAATACTCTCTGAGAAACTACTGCATAAAGAGGATCATCAAATACCTCAACGTAGGGATCCATATGCAAACTTCCATCTGGTGGAATAGGAAATTCTGGGAACCACAAACTTCACATGGTCATGTACCATGTTCGCTCTTTCGTAAAAACCAGCAGCTTCTTCTGTGCAGATAGGTGGTCAGAGATGTTCAGGGACAGCAAGGTGTGAGGTGTCAAACTTGTGCATTTTCTCCTCAGCCGGTTCTGGTTCAATAATGTAACCTGGCTGTTCGTCCAACAATGAGTGTCGATCGATGTCATCTGGTGGGTGTAGATCAATATCATTAGGCGGGTGTCCATCGGTGTTTGCCTTTGGTGAAGTCCTTATATCATTTCCCAAAGTGTGCTCATCGTCATCAAGCTTCTGCTCCGAGTTATGATGCATATCTTCAATCCATTCTTCTAGCTCCATGGTAACTTTCCTACTCGAATCCAAATCCCCAAATTGTTCTTTATCCTTTGGCTCCAAGAGATCTCCGATGGTGATTTTTCTTTCTACATCCGGAGCATGATAACAACTTGATACATCGGTGCTCTGTAGTGTCGAGTTTTCAATGCCCTGAAAACATTGTCCCGGAAGAACAGTGTCGCGGTGAGCAGTGTCGCGGTGAACAATGTTGATCGATGCCGGATGAACAGTGTCAATCAATACCGAATGAACAGTGTTGATCGATGCCGGATGAATAGTGTCACTAAACAGTTTAATGGTGAACAGTATCGGGATGAACAGTGTCATGATGAACAGTGTTGATCGATTGTGAGGTATTAGCATCTATCGATGTTGGTCAGATCACTGATATCGGCTTCTTCTACTCTTCTCAGCTCTCCATATCAATCTTCTTCTTCTTCCTCTACCATATATCTCAGCATAGCTTCCATATAGACCTTCATATTTGCTTCAGTATCATAGAGAAAGTTGGTGAGGAAGACGTTCGTGATGTCATTCCAGGTAGTTAGAGATCCTGGTGGCAACCTCTTGAACCAACATGCTGCTTCTCCAGAAAGAGAGTATGGGAATAGTATGCAGAAGTAGTAATCTTTAGAGACTTCATTGCACTTAATGGTCGACGCTAAATCATCAAATGATTCAAGGTGGTTACTTGGACATTCATGAGGAAGACCATGAAAAGGATGGTGACCCACAAGAGAGATATATGCAGGATTCAGCTCAAAGACATTCTTCCGTGGTGTAGAATGACGCATCGCGGACCTTTTGGCGTAGGAATCCTCAGGTCTGTTGTAGTCTCTAAGTGCCTTTTGTCGTTCAATCTCAGAATTCACAGCAACAGCAGTAGCATCAGGGATTACAGTCCCCTGTGCATGAATCAATTGCCCTGCACTGTTGTGCGCATGACCTCTTTCGTCCCGTAAGATGCCATTCTTGTCAACTCTCAGTACGAGTACTTCCACCTTCTCTATCTTCTCCCAAGTAGTATCGATCGAAGACGAATTGTGAGTGTTGATCGATGACATGATGTTAGTATAGATCGACGGTGAAGTATTGCTGTCGATCGATGCTCTCTTCTCTTTGCTAGCGATCACTGCTTGGAGGGTGTCGACTGCCCTCGTAGACTTATGGATCTTGCGTGAATCAGCAGGTTCCTTTTTTTTAAGAACCCAAAAATTCTCTCCTCATTGCTTCCTAACACTAATATGTATGTACCTGAAACACAAGAATATTTTTTTATGTAACTAAACAAATATAGAAAATACCTAGACTAAATCAAACAAATTGAGTCTAATGGCGAATCCTTGCTCCCCGGCAACGGCGCCAAATTTGACAGGAGGGTTTTTATGTATTTCAATGCTAACTCTATCAAATTAACCCTACAAACTACTCTTGCTAAGAGAGGTCAATTGTAGTAACACAACAAAATCAACACAGTCGCGATTAAGCTAAGCAAATAGATTGATAAGAAGTAGATAAATTATAGCAGATAATTGATTGATTGGTAAGTAAACAATAATAATAAATAGCTAGATCTAGGGTTTTAGGCAAGTGGATTATAGAGGATAGAATTTAAGGGTGTTAATCATAGAACTTGATATCTAATGTAACAGACGACCAGCTCTCGCTGTGAGTCTAATCTATTGACAAAGTCCGATGTCTCAGCTCTCGATTGTTGACACATAATGACCGTCGATCGATGCCAATGATCATGCGTCGATGG
This sequence comes from Moricandia moricandioides, assembly GCA_905132885.1. Taxonomy (NCBI): domain Eukaryota; kingdom Viridiplantae; phylum Streptophyta; class Magnoliopsida; order Brassicales; family Brassicaceae; genus Moricandia; species Moricandia moricandioides. The sequence continues at coordinate 21,191 of CAJHQQ010000123.1, read as the reverse complement.
ATGGTTTCTTGATTCAAGATTTATGAACTAATTCGATAAGTTCACTAGATTAACTAAATCAACTCTCGTTTGTTTCTAGCAACCTAGCTCAACAGGATTAATTCTGGTAGTAGACAATGCTCTCTCTTGCGCCTAACTATCCTATGATCAGGGTTCTAGTTAGCTACTCTAGAACACAAGCAATAAACACAATTGCATTGATTGATCTAATAATAAGCCTAGAAATTCTATTGTTGGCTAATCCATCAGTGCCATTAATAAACCCTAAACCTAACAAGCGATGTACTTAGACATGATCTTTGTCACATAAATCATAGATGAATTGAATATATATAGAATAGAAATCAAATAAAGAACCAAAGGAGTTCCAGGAGGACTCTAAAGGAGTTCCTCCCTTCTCTCCTAACCCTAGAACATTGAATAGAATAAAGCTTAGCCGTCAACAACTGCTTAGAAAACTATATAAATTAGGTCTAAACTCGTGCAGGGGTATTATGGTAACTTTCCATGACATCTGGGCTTTAGTCGGCCATAAAAAAATCTATCGACACCAAGGCTGTGCCATCGATCGACACTCATTCATCTTCTCGACAACTTCCTCTCGCGAGGCAGGCAGACCACTCTCCAGTAAAACGGGAATAGCTTTGGCTTTAGGATTCTGATTGACCTCAAACCAGTGGCATTGGAAATCTAACTCAAAGATATACCTTCTTTTAAAATATCAGCTCACTCGCACCATGGTAAGGTCTCCATAAATAGCGAAACATCTGACGCATCTGCGCAGTTCTACATCTCTAAAAGCTCCAGAATCACCAAAGTTCTCGAGAACGTACATGAACCTGAAAATACTATAAAACATACTCCAAACACATATAATAGACTCTAAATATGGATGATATCATGTCACAATAGTGGTAAATATCAGGCCCTATCAGTCCCATTCTAGTACTACTCTCGCCCAAAAACGCTTAACTGCGGAGATCTGATGGGATCGCACCCACTAGTACATGTCTCGCGATTCCTTATATCCTTAAATTCAAAAAATTCTGGTGAATTTGCGTGCGACCCGCATGATTCATTGGCATTTTTACTTTATTAAAGTGCATGGACATTGATCGAAAACACGAAGACAAAACGCAGAAAAACCGGTTCACAAATTTTGTAATGCACCGAACATTCCATAGCAAGTTTGAGGCTCAAAACGTTTGAATTTGGGTCCAAAAATGGCAAGGCCTTATCACTGCCCTTGATGGTTTCGTGGCCTTTCCGGAAAAGAGATGTAGGCGACGTTGTTCCTCATGATTCAAATATGATATTTCGAAGTTGAGACGCGTTTTATATTGAGGAAAAATAAATAAAAAAGGCGTGCAACACGAGGAATTCCCAGGAGCTCACCCATCCTAGTACTATTCTCGCCCAAGAACGCTTAATTGTGAAGATCTGATGGCATACAATGAATTAATGCTTCTATGTTCGCACCCGTTAGTACATGTGTCAAGATTCATTATATCCTAAAATTTAGAAAATTCGGATGAATTTGTGTGCGACCTGCATGATTCGTTGGCATTTTTAAATCTATTGAAGTGCATGGACATTGATCGTAAACACGACTACAAAATGAAGAAAAACCCGTTCGCAACTTTTTTAAGGGTCGAAACATTCCACAACCAGTTTGAGGCTCAAAACGTTGAATTTGGGTCCTAAAATGGCCTTGCCTTATCATTACCCTTGTTGGTTTTGTGATGTTTCTTATAGGTGCAGTAGGAGACATAAATCCTCACAATTCAAAAGTTATGGTGTTTTGAAGTTGGGACGCGTTTCAGATTGAAAGAAAAAATAAAAAAAGGGGTGCAACACGAGGACTTCCTGGGAGGTCACCCATTCTAGTACTACTCTCTTCCAAGCACGCTAAACTGCAGAGTTCTGATGGGATCCGGTGCATTAGTGCTGGTATGATCGAACCCATTAGTACATGTCTCGTGATTCCTTATATCCTTAAATTCAGGAAATTCGAGTGAATTTGCATGGGACCTGCATGATGCGTTGGCATTTTTTATACTTTATAAAACTGCATGGATATTGAATGAAAACACGATGACAAAATGCATAAAGACCGGTTCGCAACTTTTTTAGGGCTAAAACATGCCACAGCCAGTTTGAGTCTTAGAACGTTGGAATTTGGGTCCGAAATATGGCCAGTCATTATCACTGCCATTGATGGTTTTGTCGCCTTTCCGAAAAGTTGATGTTGGTGACGGAGTTCCTCACGGTTCCAAAGTTGTAGGGTCTCGAAGTTGAGACGCATTTTGGATTGAACAAAAAAATATTAAAAAGGCTTGCAACAAAAGGACTACCTGGGAGGTCACCCATCTTAGTACTATTCTCGCCCAAGAACGCTTAACTGCGGAGATTTTATTGGATCCGGTGCATTAGTGTTGCTATGATCGCACCCGTTAGTACATGTCTTGCGATTTCTTTTAGCCTTAAAATCAGAAAATTCAGGTGAATTTGCGTGCGACCCGCATTATTCCTCTGCATTTTTTACGTTATTAAAGTGCATGGACATTGATCGAAAACACAACGACAAAACGCAGAAAACCGGTTGTCAACTTTTTTAATGCTCGAAATATTCCACAGCCCGATTAAGGCTCACAACGATTGAATTTGGGTCCGAAAATGGCAAGGCCTTATCACTGCCATTGATGGTTTCAGGGGTTTTCCAAAAAAGTTCTGTAAGCGATGCAGTTCCTCACGGTTTTGGGGTTTTGAAGTTGAGATGCGTTTGGGATAGAAGAAAACAAAAAGGAGTGCAACACAAGGACTTCCCGTGATTTCACCCATCCTAGTACTACTTTCGCCCTAGAACGCTTAACTACGGAGATATGATGGGATCCGGTGCATTAGTGTTGCTATGATCTCACATGTTAGTACTTGTCTCGCGATTCCTTATATCCTTAAATTTGGGTGAATTTGCGTACGACCCGCATGATTCGCTGGCATTGTTTACTTTATTTAAGTGCATGGACATTGAACGAAAACACGACGACAAAACGCAGAAAAACCGGTTCCCAACTTTTTTATGGCTCGAAACATTCCACAGCGAGTTTGAGGCTCAATATAGTTAAATTTGGGTCCAATAAATGGGTAGGCCTTTTCACTACCAATGTAGGTTTTGTGGCATTTTTGAAAAGTTGTTGTAGGCGACATAGTTCCTCACGGTTCAAAAGTTATGGTGTTTCGAAGTTGGAAAGCTGTTTCAATTAAAGAAAAAGATAACAAAGGGGCACAACACGAGGACTTCCTGGGAGGTCACCCATCCTAGTACTACTCTCGCCCAAACAAGCTTAACTGCAGAGATCTGATGGGATCCGGTGCATTAGTGCTGCTATGATCGCACCCGCTAGTACATGTCTCGTGATTCTTAATATCCTTAAATTTAGAACATTCGAGTGAATTTGCGTGCGACCCGAATGATTTATTGGAATTTTTTACTTTATTGAAGTTCATGGACATTGATTGAAAACACAACGATAAAAGGTAGTAAAACCGGTTTGCAACTTTGTAAGGCTTGAAACGATCCAGAGGCAGTTTGACAATCAGACCATTGAATTTGGGTCCTAAAATGGCCAGGCATTATCGGTGGCCTTGTTGATTTTTGGCGTTTCCAAAAAGGTGCAGTATGTGAGTTCCTCACGGTTCAAAAGTTATGGTGTTTCAAAGTTGGGACACATATTGGATTGAAGGAAAAAAAAATAAAAAGGGGTGCAACACGAGGACTTCCCGGGAGGTCACCCATCCTAGTACTACTCTCGCCCAAGAACGCTAAAGTGCGGAGTTATGATGGGATCCGGTGCACTAGTGCTGGTATGATCGCACCAGTTAGTATATGTCTCGCGATTCATTATATCCTTAAATTCAGGAAATATGAGTCAATTTTCATGGGACCTGCATGATTCGTTGGCATTTTTTATAATTTATAAAAGAGCATGGATACTGATCGAAAACACGATGACAAAACGCTGAAAAACTGGTTTGCAACTTTTTTAAGGCTTAAAACATTCCACAGCCAGTTTGAGGCTCAATACAGTTGAATTTGGGTCCGGAAAGCGGCCAAGTTATTTGACTGCCATTGTTGGTTTTGTGGCGTTTCCGAAAGGGTGCTGTAGGAAACATAGGTCCTCACAATTCAAAAGTTATTGTGTTTCGAAGTTGAGACACATTTTGGATGGAAAGAAAAAAAATAAAAAGGGGTGCAAAGCGAGGAATTTCCGTGGGGTCACCCATCCTAGTACTACTCTCGCACAAGCACTCTTAATTGTGGAGATCTGATGGCATCCAGTGCATTAGTGTTACTATGATCGCACCCGTTAGTACATATCTCGCGATTCCTTATATCCTTAAAATCAAAATATTTGAGTGAATTTGTATGGGACCTGCATGATTTGTTGGCATTTTTTATACTTTATAAAAGTCTATGGATATTGATCGAAAACACAATGGTAAAAAAGCATAAAGACCGGTTCATAACTTTTTTAAGGCTTGAAACGTTCCACAGCCAATTTGAGGCTCAAAACGGTTGAATTTGGGTCCGAAAAATGGCGAGGCCTTATCACTGCCATTGACTGTTTCGTGGCTGTTATATCCTATTTATTACCAGTGGTAGGCCATGTTATAGGCTCTATTTAGGGTCTATTATGTGAGTCTAAGCTATGTTTTTAGGTCTTTACAGGTCTAGGTACGATATATGGAGATACTTGGAGCTTTTGGAGCATTTAGAGGAGAATAATCCGTAGCTTATCATTGAGAGAGTCGAAGTACAAGACTGCCGTTGATCGACGACACTACCTTGACGTCGACCGATGTTACATGACCAAGATCGATTGATGCTGAACACTTGCCATCGACCGATGACCAATCTGCAGACAACCGAATTTAAGCGCAAGTTAGAGACAAGACTCAAGATTACCCCCTGGACGAGTTTGGACCTAGATTTTAGGGTTTTATATTTATACTTTATGTATGGTACCAAAAGACACACGCACAAAAAGAGAGAACCAGTACGGTGCAGGGTTCTAGGGTTTTTAGTATTCTATTAGGGGAGAAGATTCATAATTACTTGAGGAGATTTGTATTAGAACCCCAATATTTTATCTATGCATTACATTCAAATTATTATTCTTCATTTAATATGTCTAAGTAGTTATCAACTAGATTTAGGGTTGAATGATAGCAATCATGGATTAGCCCAAAAGTAGGATTGCTAGGTTAAGTTAATATCCATCAATTGAGTTTTGCTTAATGCTTGCATTCTAGAGTAGCTAACTAGGATCTCGAAAGTAGGACATGGACGACTACGAGAGTAGGTTCTGTGCCAAAATAGACCGCATTGAACTAGGTTGGTAGAAGCATGCGAGAGCTGGTCTAATTAGCTTGGTGAACATATCAAATCTCGTTCACACTTCCTTCTAATTTCACTGTCGATTGACATCAGGACTTAGCCGTCGATCGATGGTCTTTCCTTTTGCTCGTATACGAGAGTTGGAGTTAAATGGGTCAAAATAGTTAATATTTGCGTTCTGGAATATTTGAAACCATATATTTAGCATATTTACATTTGCATCTAGTTAGTTTATTAGTATATTTCCATATATTCGTTATTAGTATATTTCCATATTTGCATTATTAGTATATTTCCATATTGCATCTACACCTTCCAATAAAGAATATTTCCTTAGATTGATTATTTGTTACCAATATATATAATCATCTAGCTTAACCTTTAGAAATAAGAAATCTATTGTGTGTCATTGTTCTCTGTGGATTCGGTCCCTAAGTACTACACCTGATCTCTGTTGGCAAGAGTATTGTTTTGTGTGTTAGGATTACGGGTTAATTTGACAGTTAACTGTTTAGGATATTTATACCCTAATAGAACAATAAACACACCCACGTCAGTGGCCTTTCCGAAAAAGTGTTGTAGAACGTAGTTCCTCATGGTTTAATAGTTATGATATTTGGAAGTTGAGAAGCATTTTGGATTGAAGAAAAAATAAATAAATAAATTGTCTGAAACACGAGGACTTCCCATGAGGTCACCCATCCTAATATTACTCTCCCCAAGCATGCTTAATTGCGGAGATATGATGGCATCTGGCGCATTCATGCTGCTATGATCGCACCCGTTAGTACATGTCTCATGATTCCTTATATCCTTTTATTCAGAAATTCCAGTTAATTTGCGTGCAACCCGCATGATTCATTGCCATTTTTTACTTTTTTGAAGGCATTAACATTGATCAAAAACACGACGACAAAACGCAGTAAAACTTGTTCGCAACTTTTTTAAGACTCAAAACATTCCACAGCCAGTTTGAGGCTCAAAACAGTTGAATTTGGTTCCAGAAAATGGCCAGGCCTTATGACATGATGGTTTGTTTACTGTTTTAGAAGGGTATAAATATCCTAAACAATTAACTATAAAATTAACCCTTAATTCTAACACACAAAACAATACTCTTGCCAAGAGAGATCATGTGTAGTACTTAGGGATCAAGTCCACAGAAAACAATGACACATAATATATTTCTTATTCCTAAAGATTAAGCTAGGTGATTATATATATTGGTAAAAAGTAATAAGTCTAAAGGAAATATTTCTTATTGGAGAGTGTAGATGCAATATTGTAATTTGCTAATAATGTAATTATAGAACTATGCTAATAATGTAAATATGGAAATATGCTACTAAAATAACTAGAAGTGAATGTAAATATGCTTGATCTAGGGTTTCAAGCTTAATGAATGATATGGAATAAGAAGTACGGATATGTAAATATTCTAGAACTCAAATATTAACTATTTTGGCCCTTTTATCTTGAACTGTCATATGCGAGCAATAGGAAAGTCCATCGATCGACGGCTAAGGCCTGGTATCGATCGACGGTGAAATCAGAAGGAAGTTTGAGCGAGATTTGATATGTTCACCAATCTATTTAGACCAGCTCTCGCATGCTCCTAACAACCAAGTTCCATGGAGCCTATTCTGGCACAGAACCTACTCTCGTAGTCGTCCATGTCCTACTTTCGAGATCCTAGTTATCTACTCTAGAATTCAAGCATTAAGCACTACTCAATTGATGGATATTTACTTAACCTAGCAATCCTACTTTTGGGCTAATCCATGATTGCTATCATTCAAACCTAAATCTAGTTAATAACTACTCAGACATAATCAAAGTAAGAATAATAATCTGAATATACTGTATAGATGAAATACTCGGGTTCCAATACAAATCTCCCTAAGTAGTTATGAATCTTCTCCCTAAATAATATACTAAAGAACCTAGCACCATACGTCTCCGTACGTCTCTCTCCTTTTGGTGTCATACGTAAAGTATAAATATAAAACCCTAAAATCTAGGTCAAAACTCGTCTAGGGGTGAACTTGTAATCTTGTGTCTTGTCTCTAACTTGGGCTTGAAATCAGCTGTTTGCGAATTGATCATCGATCAATGGCAAGTGCTCAGCATCGATCGATCTTGGTCATGTAACGTAGGTCAACATCAAGATAGTGCTATCTATCGACGACTGTCTTGTATTTCGACTCTCTCAATGATCAGCTATGGATTATTCTCCTCTAAATGCTCCAAAAGCTCCAAGTATCTCCATAAATCTCCAAAACGTTCCTAGACCTGAAAAGACCTTAAAACATAGCCTAGACACACATAATAGACCCTAAATACAGCCTATGGCATAAAACTGGTACTATATAGGCTATATCAACTCCCCCAAACTTGACCTTTTGCTTGTCTTCAATCAAACAAGCCTGCAAAAGAGGTTTTGAAAAGCGAAGACTCACATAATATCTAAGTATAACTGTCACCTTACTTTATTGCAGCCACATCCTATCAATAACTTTATATACTTTAGCCTGATATAACAACCAAATCCATTCTACCAAAAACTTAGCGAATACTAGTCTGACTCGCCCCTCTACTGATTTCATTTCTTTGCATAAAATAAAAGTGCAGGCTTTACCTTGGGAGTATCGATCAAAGGATATATATACTCTTACCTCTCTGCAAGTATATGAACACACAGGTAGTCTTCTCTAATTTCTTTCCTCTCTCTCTTCTCACTTCTTCTGAGTCAATGTCTCCCTTTTTTTGAGGGTATCATTTTATTTTTTTAATTGAATGAGATGTTTGGATAGGCTTCCATGAATCAAGACCTAATGGTTTTTGCTACCAGATCATGTTCACTTCTTTTTGACCTTTTTCTATTTCTAGGATCATATGAATCAAGCTTTAATGGTTGTAGCCAACAAATCTTGTTCAACTTTTTTTTTAATTTGAATGGGAGAGAGAGGGGAATCAGAAGCACACTGACTTTTACTTTCCAGACTTGTAGAAGGAATCTGATCCAGTGTATACCAAATCCCAAAGCAAGCAAATAATGTCAGAATTAGTTTTGGAAATTAGCTTTGGTTCCTTCAAACTTTCTAAGCAAGTGTGATAGAGTGGCAGGATGACCCACTTTGGTATCTCTAGTAATCTTTGCAAACAACCTACTAAGAATGGTGCTAAAGTGTGGTTAGTTAATAATAAATCTTTATCATAGTCCTCTTCTTTACTCGATAAAACCCTTTGAAAAAATTATATATATATATATAGTAAACAAAACTCATAAATAATAAAATAGCATTAGCGAACCTCCCCCAGGCCTAAATTACATTGTCCCCAGTGTACTCCACCCCGGACTGGTTAGGAAAAATCAAATCATAAGTAAATAGCTCAAGTAGAGAACTCAATACCTCTCTCTGTAAGAGAGTGTCGATCGATGGTAGGCTGGTTTGGTCGATCGATGGTCGCGATCCAATGTCGACCGATGGTGCCTCTATGATGTCGATCGATAGTAGTGTAGATAGTCTGTAAAAATAAAATAAAAACTCAAAATAAATAGTAGTATAAGTAAAACCTAAGCAAAAACTTATTGTACAGTGGGTTAACTCCCACTCAGCGCTTGGTTATAGTCTTAACCTCGACGTTTTGAACTTTCTGACTAGAATGGAGATGGATCAACACTTGGAAAACAAGTGTCAACATCTTCTTTTATTCTTCTGAAACCATGTGCCAACGAAGCTTCTCATTGCTTCATCTCCTCTGGCTTTCTCATTCTTTATGATCTCCTTAGTAACCTCCACTGAATGCATTCTCCTTTGTAGATTTTCAATATTACGCTGACGCATTCTAAGTCTGGCAGCTGTAGTCTCTGATATATCCTACAATTTCTGAGAAATATCTTCCTTCATTAGGCTTTGAGAAAAAGCAATCTCATTGAACATGTCTTCCAATTGTTTTTCTGCTTCGTACTTATGTCTGGCGAAATCGGTATCGATCGATGGCGTGTTGCTACCGTCGATTGATGTCACTTTATCTGGTCCACTCGCATTTTGTCTTTGAACAGTATCCAAATCTTTCTGCATCTTATCCATGGGTGTAGTCAGACCGGTGAGGCACTTGTCTATAGAATAGTTGACATCATAAAGCCTCCTATAGAAATCTTCTAATGACATCTCTTGAGTGTTGTAGATCTCATTCACAAGATTGTCAATCTCTGCTCTGCTATATGTTTCTTGCTTCTTCTTGTACATAGCGATCTTTGCTGCATGTTCAGGTGAACATATGTAGATGTACTCAAACATAGTAGTTCTCTCTAGAACTGCCCTGATATCTTCCTTTTGCACATTCACAATTCATCCGTCTTTAGCCCGTTCATTACCATTCTTATCTCTGTAGATGCCATACTCATCTTGCTTTTCCCAAAAGAAAATCCTTCTTCCATCAGCATCAAAAGCTCTCTCTCCATACTCTACGCGACCGTCTATCAGTAGAGGATTTATCTAACTGACCGGTCCCGGATTTCTGAAGTAAAGGGGTTATATGTAGATAACTCGTGGACTTCTGGAATAGTGGTATCGATCGATGCATGCATCTTGTTGTCGATCGATGTTTGATATTGGATAGGCTTGTGCTTCTTCTTCTTGATGTTGATCAATGACGGTACCTGTGCGTTGATCGATGGTTGTTGCTGTTATCCAAATAAACTTTCGGATTACATCTTCCTTAGGTAGATTGAGAATCTCCCGTAAACATCTCATGCATGTCATTAAGTATCTCTGAAAATTCCAAACTCGTCTGGTATGAGATAACCATCTTCTATATCTTCTAGTCCAAGTAATTATTCTGATCTTCATTTGATGTCGTTTGATGGCCAACATATACCGAGTATTGATGCTGGATTGCCTACTTTTGCGTTCATTACCCAGCCGGCTTCTTCCAGTGCTAGGCTGCGAGATTCAATAAGTTATTCCTCTCTGTAAGCTGCATCGTGTTCTTCGTAATCTCTCCTGTGTCGTTGGTATTCCTGTTTGGTGTCGATCGATCGTGTATGTAGACCGTCGAGCGATGCTTGATAATCAGACTGGTGGACAAAAAGATTGCCAGCTCCATTAGCCATTGCAAGTATATCAGCCACATCTTCCTTCGTGACATGTAGAATTCTGCCATCCATAGCTCTTGCATGACCATCTGGATCTCGCATAATACCAAACTCATAAGGTTGTAAAGAACCATATTCCCTTTCGCGTTCTGCAGTTGAATCTCATTCTGTTTCTGCTTCATTCTCAATGTCGATTGACGGTGTATGGTGGCCGTCGATCGATGTCGATATCCCAGGTTGATAGGAAACATGAAAAACTCCAGCCTCTTCCATAGCAATCCGTCGGTATTCAATTGTTGCTTCGTCTTTGTACTCTTCGTCGTACTCCAGTTAGGTTATGTTGTAACTTAAATCGCCATGGTGGGTGTGGGGTTGTTCGGACTTTTGAGTGTCGATTGATGCGATAGGGTGGGTGTCGATCGATTATTTAACAGTATGGCTCTCGATCGATGGGTTGGGTTGGGTGTCGATCGATGCTCCTACTTCTGATTCCTCACCGAACTTGTAATTGCAGAAGCATGTGGCCACAAGCTCTGCATCATTGCATAATTCGATCAGGATAGCCTTGTTCTTATTCTTGACAGGTTCATAAAAAATATTTTGATCAATTGAGATAGATACAACCAGTTTAACTTCACATCGCATATGGCTCCCACAGTAGCCATGAATGCTCTCCCAAGTAGTAGGGAAAAGTTCCAATCTATCCTGATGTCCATCACATGAAAGTCTATTGGAACTAATGTATTGTTGATTAGCACTGGAACATCTTTTACCATCCCTCCTGAGTTCACTATTGAGCTGTCTACGAATGTAAAGGAATCGTTTGAGGGTTCCACTTTTAGGTTCAGCTCCTCTGCCATTGAATTTGGCATAATGCTCACTGAAGATCCAGTGTCACAAAGGCCGTTGGGATATTTGTTTCCTTTGATGAAGCATGAAACCACAAATTTTCCAGGATCACTTTCCTTCTTCAGATAGGTCCTCTGCTTCATCTTCTCTCTGAGGTGATTGAACATTATCTTTATATTATCATCTGTCTCCCTTGTTTCCTGAAAAACATCCACAATCTGTGAGTATAATAAGCCTTATCAAAAGAAATATCTAGAGGAATTTTAAAAAATCTATTAGCAAAGCTATCTATCTCCTTTTCATTGGCTTCTCGTCGTTGATGTTTGGGGATCTTTTGTCTCCCCTTAGAGTGTCCCTCATCTTCTCTATCAGTATCCATAGCTTCAGATGTGTCTGTATTCTGTTCTGAAATTGTCACGGTCGGACATATAATCAAGCTCACATTCAGGCTTGCTAGTCGAACTGGGTTTCTCTCCTGTCGATCGATGCTAAGTTTGTATTGTCGATCGATTCTTCTGTCACTCTGTCGATCGATGTCACAAAAATTGTGTCGATCGATGTTAGTCGATTCACACGAAGCCACTGAGTTCGTATGTTTCACCATCAATCGATTCTCTCTGGTTGGTGTCGATCGATGCGAATTAGAACTGCCGAGTGATACCGACTTTTCCTCACGAAAATCACTATCTTGGGGCCTTTCTCTCTTGACTTCATGCTAGAAATCATCATCAATCAATGCATTGACGTGGTGTCTTTGCCCAGCCTCGATTTTCTCCTTAATCAAAATCCCATGCTTCTTAATGGTCTCACTTGTTTGCATTACTTGATTCTCTAATTTTTTCACATGAGTGCTGAGGTTTTCGAACTTGGTATTGAGTTTTAGGTATAGACCGTATATCTTCCCATTGAAATCAACAGTCATCTTCTGATGTCCCTCTAAAACTCTATCAACCATCGCTTCAATCTTGCTTTCCTGACTTTCTGGAGGAGGATTATGGTAGTAGGTAGATCCATAAGTCCTATTGTTGTTGAAGGGCCTTTGCTCGTATTCTGATTAAAGTTACGCATTTGACCAGTGCCATAGGAGTTCCTATTGAAGCCTGAATTCCCTTGTCTGTGGAAACCATTCCCATCAATGTAGTTTACATCTTCTTCATCAATCTCATCTTCTCCATATTCAATTGCTTCCACGTCCGCAAAAGTAACCTGCTTCATGAAAAATCTCTGAAAACTATCCAGTTTTGCCTTGACCTCTTCAATCTTCTCCTTGCTCAAAACGGGATCCAATTCCCTTCTCTCAAAATCGGTGTTCTTGGTGCTACTTCTGGATGCCACGTTTTCAATCAATCTTGTAACTTCTTCAAAGCTTATGGTGCTGAAGTTTCTCTCACTAGCTGTGTCTAAAGCCATATGATATTGTAATCCAATACCTATGAAGAAAGTGCTAAGAAGCTGCACTTCGTTGAACCCATGATGTGGATAGTCTCTCTGGTATGATTTGAATCTGATCCACGAATTTCTTAAAGATTCGAAAGGTTCTTGTGAAAAAGTAGCAATGTTGCTCCTCAGATCTTTTGCTCTTGCGTCATCAGAGAAGCTACGCAAGAAAGCGTTTTTGATGTCATTCGAAGATGTCAGGGATCCTGGTTGTAGTTGCTTAAGCCAATATGAAGCTTGTCCAGAAAGTGAGTACTTGAAGAGCTTACATAAAAGATAGTCCTCAGGGACTCCATTGGCTTTAATAGCAGTCACTAGATCCTCAAATCGCTCCAGATGATCCATAGAGTGCTCATGTCGCAACCCATGGTAAGGTGTCTGCGCTACAAGTCCAAAGAAAGCAGGCTTGATCACAAAAATCGTTTCTCTTAAAAGCTGGAGGTAAAATGGCGGATCTTTTGGGTTAGAACTAGTCTGGACGGTTGTAGTCAGCCAGCGTTAGTTTAGCAGCTTGGGCGTTAGCTTCAGGTTGAGCTATTGCAGCGTCTGCTTCTGCTTCTGTATCAGGGATTACAGCCCCTTGATAGTCTATCTTTTGACCTGCTGCATTACGCAAATGACCGTTGAGGTCATGCAAGTCTCCATTCTCATTATGAACCACAATTATAGGCGCAACCATCTGAACTCGTCTACTGTCGTCGATCGATGCTAACTGATCAATGTCCGTCGATGCTAATGTTCTGATGACAGTCGATGCTATCCGTAAAGACGAGTCGGTCGACACTGAATGTATACCGTCAATCGATGCTTGTCGTCCTTCTTTGCAGATCGTATGTTCGAGTTTTTGCGGGTCTGAGAATAGTAATTCTTGTCCTTTATTGCTTCTGGTACTCTTTAGCATGGACCTGAAAGACAAAGGAAAAGAAAAATCAGTAACTTGAAAAGTAAAACAAACCTAGACTAAACCTTAAAAATTAAATTTAATGGTGATCAATGTTCCCCGGTAACGGCGCCAAAATTGTCATGGTGGTGTGTTTACTGTTCTAGCAGGGTATAAATATCCTAAACATCTAACTATCAAATTAACCCTTAATCCTAACACACAATACAATACTCTTACCATGAGAAATCAGGTGTGGTACTTACATATCAAATCTACAGAGAACAATGGCACACAATAGATTTCTTATTCCTAAAGGTTAAGCTAGGTGATTATATATATTGGTAACAAGTAATCATGCTAAGGAAATATTCCATATTGGAGAGTGTAGATGCAATATGGAAATATGCTAATAAGGTAATTATGGAATTATGCTAATAATGTAAATATAAAAATATGCTACTAAACTAAATAGATGTGAATGTAAATATGCAAGATCTAGGGTTTCAAACTTAATGAATTATAGGGAATAAGAAGCACAGAGATATAAATATTCTAGAACGCAAATATTAATTATTCTGACTGTTTTAACTCCAACTCTCGTATGCGAGCAAAAGGAAAGATCATCGATCGACGGCTAAGGCCTGGTGTCGATCGACGGTGGAATTAGAAAGAAGTGTGAGCGAGATTTGATATGTTCACAAAGCTAATTAGACCAGCTCTCGCATGCGCCTAACAACTTAGTTCAATGGAGTTTATACTGGCACATAACCTACTCTCGTAGTTGTCCATGTCCTACTTTCAATATCCTAGTTAGCTACTCTAGAATACAAGAATTAAGCACAACTCAATTGATGGAAATTAACTTAACCTAGCAATCCTACTTTTGGGCTAATCCATGATTTCTATCATTCAACCCTAAATCTAGTTGATAACGACTCAGACATAATCAAATTAAAAACATTAATCTGAACATAATGCATAGATAAAAACTAGGATTCCAATACAAATCTCCCTAAGGAGTTATGAGTCTTCTCACTAAATAAAATACTAAAGAACCTAGCACTGTACGTCTTTGTACGTCTCTCTCCTTTTGGTGTCATACATAAAGTATAAATTTAAAACCCAAAAATCTAGGTCAAAACTCGTCCACGGGTAAACTTGTAATCTTGTGTCTTGTCTCTTACTTGGACTTGAAATCAGCTGTCTGCGAATTGGTCATCGCTCAATGGCAAGTGGTCAGCATTGATCTATCTTGGTCATGTAACATTGGTCAAGTGGTCAGCTGTCTGCGACTCTCTCAATGATCAGCTACCGATTATTCTCCTCTAAATGCTCCAAAAGCTCCAAGTATCTCCATATATCTCCAAAATGTACCTAGACATGTAAAGACCTTAAAACATAGCCTAGACACACATAATACACCCTAAATAGAGCCTATATCATGGCCTAAAACTGGTAATAAATAGGCTATATCACATTATCTCTGCCATTGTTGGTTTTGTGGCCTTTCCGAAACAGTGTTGTAGGCGACATAGTTCCTTACGGTTCAAAAGTTATGTTGTTTCGAAGTCCAAGTGGTGCAACACGAGGACTTCCCGGGATGTAACCCATCCTAGTACCACTCTCGCACAAGCACACTTAACTGCGGAGATCTGATGGGATCCGGTGCATTAGTGCTGCTATGATCGCACCCGTTAGTACATGTCTCGGGATTCCTTTTATCCTTAAATTAAGAAAATTTGGGTGAATTTGCGTGCGACCCGCATGATGATATTTTTTACTTTGTAGAAGTGCATGGACATTGATCGAAAACACGGCGACAAAACGCATAAAGACTGGTTCACAAATATTTTAAGGCTCTAAACATTCCACTGTCAGTTTGAGGCTCAAAAGGGTAGAATTTGGGTCCAAAAAATGGCCAGTCCTTATCACTACAATTGATGGTCTCGTTGCCTTTCCGAAAAATTTTTGTGGGCGACGTAGTTCCCCACGGTTCAAAAGTTATGATTTTTGGAAGTTGAGACGTGTTTTGGATTGAAAAAGGGGTGCAACACGAGGACTTCCCAGGAGGTCACCCATCCTAGTACTACTCTCGCCCAAGCACGCTAAACTGCGGAGTTCTGATGGGATCCGGTGCATTAATGCTGGTATGATCGCAGCAGTTAGTACATGTCTCGCGATTCCTTGTATCCTTAAACTCAGAAAATTTGAGTGAATTTGCGTGAGACATGCATGATTCTTGGAATTTTTACTTTGTAAAAGTGCATACATATTGTTCGAAAACACAACGACAAAATGCATAAAGACCGGTACGCGACTATTTTAATCCCCGAAATGTTCCACAGCCAGTTTGGGGCTCAAAACGGTTGAATTTAGGTCCGAAAAATTTCCAGGCCTTATCACTACCATTAATGGTGTCGTCGCCGTTATGAAAAGTGCTGTAGGGGACGTAGTTCCTCACGGTTCAAAATTTATGGGGTTCGAAGTTGAGACATGTTTTGGGTGGAAGACAAAAAAAGGCATGGAATACAAGGACAACCTAGGAGGTCACCCATCCTAGTACCATTCTCACCCAATCACGAGCAACTGCGGATATTTGATGGGATAAGGTGCATTAGTTAATGTAACCCTTGATGGTTTATATTCCTTTGTTGATCTTTGAGAGTCGATTTGGGTATTTTTCTGGAGGTTACTAACACACTCAGGATGGTTTTGATGGGTGATTTCGAACTGATGATGGATCGAATAGAGATAGATGGACTTCAGTGAAGATTTATGGACTGATCCACACTTTTATAGACGCGCCAGTGATCGTGAAGTTCACTTCCACAAACAATGATCAAAGGCAGAGTGCTTTGCAAAGAATTAACTCCTAAGCATACAATGTTCAGAAGCTGAACAAGGGATTCACTGTTTGTAAGAAGGTTTTAACAAAAAGGTGAATTATTTTATTCTTGAAAACTGAGGCTTTTTTGTAAGGTTACAGATTGTAGAAACCAACATAAAATGAACTCAAAATGCGACTTAGAAACTAGGAAACAAAGACTAAGACTGGAGACTGAAGACTAGACTTTTGTACTAGAAAAAGTGATTTGTTGAATGCCTCTTGGTTGCCCACGACCAAGACTGATTATTTGTCTCCTTTTTGATATTTTCTTGGTGAAATGGGTCAGAGACAATCTGATAAAGGCCTGGTTGAAAATGGCATGAAATAGACCCTTAATGAATTGGTTGTGATCTCTCCATGGGCTGCAACACTTTTTCTTAGGCCACTTGATCCAAAACAGCTTCTAGTGGTTTCTTGGGCTTGAATTTCGTGGCTGACCCATTTGGAAGAGATAATGGATCCTTAACTTGGCTTTTAACGTCTTTTGGGCTTAAAAAGACAAGGCTGATACATCTGACCCACAGCTAGGTCCATGGCAGCTTCAGTGTCACTCTCATTCAGCTCAGCTCGTCATTGTATAGTATTGCTCAGCTCGTTCAGCTCATTTTGCCCCATGTTCAGCTCACTCAGCTCATTTAGTTCCAAGGTAGGGTCACCTAGCTGATCCAGCTCATTCAGCTTAATAACACTTACTTCAGCTGGTTTCAGCTCTTCCTCAGTTACAGCAGCGGGTTTTAGCCCAATCTCACTTACTTCAGCTGGTTTCAGCTGTTCCTCAGTTACATTATGTGAATCCCTGCTTTTCAAACCTCTTTCACAGGCTACCTTTGTTTTGCTTGAGGACAAGCAAAATGTTCAGTCTGGGGGAGTTGATATACCTTGTTATTTACCAGTTTTAGACAATCATCTGGACCATAATTGGAGTCTATTATGTGGGTGTGGACTGTGTTTTAGAGTCTTAACAGGTCCAGGTACGTTTTGAAGCATTATGAAGATCATATAGCTTGTTAGAGTATTAAGAAGAGATATCCAGTAGTTGTTCACATTCAGCTAAGTACGAGGCAAAGTCAATCATGACCATCAATCGACGGAGCATCCTTTCTGTCGACCGACAGAACACTCGAAGAGTATTGGCCGACTTCAAGTCCAAGTTAAGATGAATTACGAGAATGCCCTTGGACGAGCTTTTTAGTAGTTTAGGGGAGAAGATTTGTATCCTTCAGAGATTTGTATTGGAACCCAATTTATTATTTTATGCATTATATTATTTAGTTCATCATGTTTTCTTTGATCATGTCTATGTAATTCACCTGTTAGATTTTGTTCATAACGGTAATGATGAATTAGAACTAAAATAGGATTGCTAGGATGAAGTAATAGCAATCTTTGGAATTGTGTTTAGTGCTTGTGTTCTAAAGTAGCTAACTAGGAACCTGAACTTAGGACATGGACAACTACGAGAGTAGGTTCTATGCTAGAATTGATTTCAATTGAGCTAGGTTGTTAGATGCATGTGAGAGCTGGTCTAATTAACATAGTGGACGAACTTTCTGTCTGACTAGCGTCGATCGACACAGGCCTCAACCATCGATCGACGGTCCAGTTTTCTGTCCGCATACGAGAATTGGGAAACAAGGGGGTCAGACTAGTTAACATTTATTGTTCTCGCATATTATTAATTTCCTGCATCCTATCCATTATAATTCACTTGCCTAAAACCATATATCTACCGCTCTTTCCATATTTGCATTCGATTTTGTATTTTAGATAATTTCCTATTCCTGATAAACTTACAATTAAAACAACTATTTATAGTTTGCCTAGCCTAACCATTAGAGTTATAGTAAAAATATTGTGTGCCCTCGCTCTCTATTGATTTGATCCCTAAGTACTCCAATTTGACCTCTATTGTAAAGAGTAGTTGGTAGGGTTAATTTGATAGATTACATTATTAAGAACATAAACCTTAACCGACACGCTGTCATAGATACAACCCTTCAATTTTAAACAGTGATTATCTCAGAGGTAGAAGTTTAAGTCGGGGGTGTGTGATTTTAACACCTCTGATAGACCCTGGTACGCAGATATTGTAAACTATCTTGGAGCTGATGTAGAACCAGAGCTCTCTAAAGGATACCACCAAAAGAAATTTCTGAGACAAATCCGGAGATATCACTTGGATGAACCCTACCTTTACAAACATTGTTCTGACGGTTTATACAGACGATGTGTCGCTGAAGGCGAAAACTCAGATATTTTGTATCATTGTCATGGATCCGACTATATTGGACATGTCGATAGTTTTAAGACAGTGTCAAAGATTCTACAAGCAGGCTTTTGGTGTTCAACCATGTTTCGGGATGCTCAAGCCTATGTAGGAAAGTGCAATCCCTATCAAAGGAGAGGAAAAATCAGCAAGAGACACGAAATGGAACAGAATTTTATACTTGAAATTGAAATGTTTGATTGCTGTGGCATCGACTTTAGGGGTCCTTTTCCTTCTTCGCGCGTAAACATATACATACTAGTCGCTGTAGACTACGTATCCAAATGGGTTGAAGCGATACCACTCCGAAAATGACGCTGCCGTAGTCGTCAAACTTTTCAAAAGTATAATCTTTCCAAGATTTGGAGTTCCATGTATTGTAATAAGCGACAGAGGTGCCCACTTTATTAACAAAGTGTTCGAAAAACAACTCAAGAAACATGGATTTCACCATTGAGTAGCAACACCCTATCATCCTCAGACTAGCAGACAAGTAGAAGTTTCCAACCGTCAATTCAAAGAAATCTTAGAAACGAAGGTAGGATAAACCCATAAAGATTGGTCTTTAAAATTGGATGATACACTTTGGGACAACCAAACCGCGTTTAAGACACCGTTAGGGACTACCCCATTCCACTTACTCTATGGAAAATCATGCCATCTCCCAGTTGAGCTAGCGCACAAAGCAGAATGGGCCATTAAAGCAAGAAATTTTGATGCTAAACCCGCTGCAGACAGGAGATTAATCCAATTGAATGACTGGACGAGATCAGGTATCACGCCTACGATAACTCAAAATTGTACAAAGAGAGAACTAAAGCCTATCACGACAAGAAAATCATTTCTAGACAAGTACTCTTGTACAACTTTCGGTTGACTCTATTTCCCAAGAAACTGCGTTCTCGTTGGTCAGGACCCTTCACCGTGAGAGAAGTTACACCTTGTGGAGCAATTTTTCTGATTAAACTGAAAGTGGAGGACTTCACAATGAATTGGCAAAGAGTAAAGCACTACTGGGCTAAAGCTGAAATTTCGCATTCTCAGACCATGCGTTTAGAGATGCCATAATCTCGATTGATAAACCCAATTTGCTGTCGAGCTTACGACCTTAAACAAGCGGTGATTGGTGATATCTTACATATTTGAATGGTTTTGGCCATCTCTTTTGATGCATATTGAGCATATAGGATGTCATTTAGGCATATTTAGGTTGCATTCCATTACACTTGTCTATTTCAGGTATTGGAGATGCTTATTGGTGAGTTTAGAGGCAATTGAGGCTAAGGAAGTGGAGTTTGGAGCAAAAGAGGGGTGTAGCGACCAGGCGTAGCGACCAGGAGTGGTCGCTACAGACCCACAGGAGAAATGCGGATGCTGTAGCCACCAGGCGTGGTCGCTACATACCCACAAAAGAAATGCGGAACCCGTAGCGACCAAGACAAGTCGCTAGGCTCACATGCGGGTACCATAGCGACATGGCCTAGCGACCAACCGTGTTCGCTACAGGCGTTGAAGCTGTGATTTTTACGGGTTGGCCCAGGCTTGTTGGTTTGATCCGATTCGTTTTCAAAGTACTATATATACTCTTTAAACCTAGTTTTTTCAGATTATCCTGGTTTTTATCCGAGACATAGACTACTCTTGGTGAAGAAGATTGAATCTTGACTCTTGAATCCTTTTGATAATCTTATTTTGTTTCATTGATTATTCTTGTCCATTAGAAATGATTTACTCTGATCCATGTATGGTTTTTGAGTTCATCATGTTCGCTAGTAAGTAGTCATCTTTAGGATTCATGGGTTAGGGTGATCTAGGGTGATTAGGCAATATGTTAGAAAGTTTAGTGTTAGATCATTCATGTTCTATGATTATCGCTTCTCTCTAATGCTAGACTAGACTTGATCACTTTAATCTAGATCCTTAGGCAATTTGTACCCGAAAGGTGTTCGACGAAATGTCTGAACCAAAGCGATAATTCTCTCTACTTGCTTTACCAATGACAATTGCTTGATTTAAATAGACCAAAGACATTTGATGTTTAGTGCTTGAAAGAAAATGAACTTTTATCTTGATAAAGAACTAGTTTAATAGTAAGTTTAGACTAGTAGAACCGAATTGATTATAACGTTAACCATCTATCTTAGGTCTTAATCACCCAAAGTCGAAACCCTTACCCATGGGTTCTTTGTCGCCCAATTGATTTATAATTCTAGTTTTCACACCTGTGTTCTTCGTTACTTCATCCCACATATCTAACTGATTGCACTTAGATGAAGTTTATACTTGCACTCTCATTCCATCATGATTACTTAGGATTAGATTGGCACTCATCTATTCTACTTTATTAGGATAGAGTAAATTCCTTTATCA